>RJVU01075544.1:8083051-8165851 GCA_003731715.1 Anabarilius grahami | reverse complement strand
ATATTACATATATTAAAGATAAAATATATATACAATTATTTTTATACACAATTTTTCATTTAATTTTAAGCAAAACTAACTATATTTTGATATAAAGTGGTGATAAAACTGATTTTGTTCATATCACTCACCTCTAATGCAAGGATATTCTGTTACTAATGATGTTGTTAAATTCAGTTTCATTCAATTCTTCCTGTATATGTGGCTGCACTGGAACTCACCAAGCTCCTCTAATGACTGTCTCGTCCAGGTCAGCCAACTGTTATTTTGCCTTTCTAGTTCTCTTTCTTTGATCTGATAAAGCTTTGGCATATTAACCAGAGAAACCTTGAGGTTACGGTGGATGTGAAATCTATTTTAAAAGATGTGTGGGCAGAGATAGCTCCCTCTTAATTAAACCTGAGAGCACTCTTGTCGTGTTATTAACTTTGTTACGTATGAAACAGCTCTGTGAAGCCAGGAGGGAGCAGAATTGACTAAACAGTTTACGCCAATTTAGCACATTGCATTTCACACAAGACCATGCTATACTGCTGATCCAATGTGTATTTAAATTGTTAAATCATTATCAATGTAGGTAAGGATCCAAAATGTTACCTAAAAAGGTTTAAATTTCAGTCAATTCAACTTATAATTACACATCATACATTAATGGGGACCTATAATGCCCTTTTTACAAGCAGATCATTTATTATTAGGGGTGTGACGAGACAGGTATCTCACGAGACGAGACGAGACTCGAGATTGAGTTCACGAGACGAGACAAGATGGCGAAATACATGACTAGAAAAAATATTCTGCAGGTATATTTGAAATGTTTTAACTAATCATCTTGTAATGTATGTCATTTCAGTTCTACTTTCTGAGTATGAATTATCATATGCAGTAAAAGACAACAATACTTAAGTACTGTAAAAGGTTTTGCCACTAACTCAACTGACTGACTTCTCTTCTGTATGATTTCAGTCTCTTCAGACCTTACTGTACATGATTTATGAGCTTCTACAACTTTTGACCTCCTAACTGAACTCCTTTCCACAAACTGATCATAGAAATAAAACAGTATAAATTAAAATAGTAACACTTTACAATGAGGTCTCATTTATTAACATTAATGTATTAACCAACATCAACTAACAATGAGCAATATATTTGCTACAGTATTTATTAATCTTTGTTTATGTTTGTTAATAAAAATAGTCATTCATTGTTAGTTCATGATAGTTCACAGTGCATTAACTAATGTTAACAAATGAAACCTTATTGTTTGTGCTTAATAAGATTAAGAGAAAACTGTTATTCATTTTTATGGTAACACTTTACAATAAGTGCAACCATAATCGCACTTTCTCAATATTCAAAGTGTAAATAAGACCAATTTTTTCTTTGATACAGAGCTAAGAGATGGTTACAACTACACTGCCCAGCCTAAAATAGCATTCATATTGAGAGATATCTGTATTCATCAGGGAGCCGCTTTCAAAATGCGAGGTATTGAAATCGCGTTTGAATGCACGCTCGCGTTTACTTTCACTTTCGCACGTACTCTGTAAATATGGAGGGGCAGCGACCGTTATCCAACTGAATTGAATGTTTTTTATTTAAATACAAAGCAAAACGATAGTGGAGGCGCAATGTAAACGTAGCGGTGGCATATTCTTTCCTAATCATCCTAACCACTCTGTCATGGCAACATCACGAGACTACTTTTCGCCTCGTCACATTTTAGTCTCGCGAGATCTCGTGACACGAGATCTCGTCACACCCCTATTTATTATAGCTTGTCAAATTTGCCCCTATTTGGGTGTGAGCAAAAACACGCTGTTTTTGTTTGTGTCCCTTTAAATGCAAATGAGCTGCTGCTCCCCGCCCCCTTTCTAGAAGAGGGCGGGGCTTTTACAGCTCACGCTTCGTTTGCTCAACAACAACAAAGCTGGAGAATCTCACTCAGCCAAAAATGACGATTTTCAGGTGGTCATTTCACAACCTATAGCTTCAGTTATATACTTGTATATAAACCATGTGATTTAAAAGACAATAATGGTCATTATAATGCATTTTAAATTATATAAATCATAACATGATTTTGAAGGAATTATAACCAGGCGTTAAAAGTACTAACCATTAAAAGCCTGTTGAACCAATGGGATCACTCGGGGTCCTAAAGGAGACACAATTCCTGGGGGGACTCGATTTCTCACCACACCCAAAAAGCTTTCTTTGATAATTACGGTCTGGAGCCCTGTATTATCGGCAAAGTTAATTCGCTTCATGCCAAGTTTTGAAGGAGAAAGTGTCCCCATTTGAGCAAAATTTAGTTTTGTGTCATTTTCGCTTCCGTAATCATGTTATGCGAACCTTATCCGACAAGTTGTTTACCAATAGCGCTTGCTAGCTATTCTTGAGCCCAGCCTGAATACAGTAGTGACAGTTTCTTTTTATAGTTTACTCCTTCCCAGGCCTTCCTCGACCCCACACATTTTTCTTGCACTCGTTCTAACAAGGTGTAGCACAAATAGCCGTGCTGAGAGTATGAAGGAAAATCCCAGCGGGATCTACCGTGTCCCAGAGGAGCCGCTGAAGCTGTGGAAGACGAACATGCGCGTGCTCCGCGGAAGATGCACGTCATCATCATTATATCAGAGTCAGCACCTAATCATGAGCAAGACATGAAAAATATCTGCCGTTCTTCTTTAGTGGAACAAGAGGCATCTGAAACAGAACATTAACACAAAGTTAAGCATAACAAAAGAAACTCAAAGTAGAAGTCAAACTCTTACAGCACTGAATCAGGATGTAGCCTATTAATAATCATTTAATGGAGATTTGGAGACAACTTTTGACTCGTTATATTTTTCTCTGCACCTGTCTAACATCTCTGTGCTTGTTGATAAAGCAATACTGTGATGGTGGTTTTACCATTCTTATGGGGTTTCGTTGTGATAACTCACCTTAACCATGCTAAAATCGCTGTAACAGTGTATTTTTGTATTGCTTTTACAAAATAGTGGGAACAGATTTGTTGTGTATCTTTGTTTCTTAAAGGGTTAGTTCACCCAAAAATGAAAATAATGTAATTTATTACTTACCCTCATGCCGTTCCACACCCGTAAGACCTTCGTTAATCTTCGGAACACAAATTAAAGGTGCCCTTGATTCAAAAATGTAATTTACCTTGGCATAGTTAAATAACAAGAGTTCAGTACATGGAAAATACATACAGTGAGTCTCAAACTCCATTGTTTCCTCTAATTTCCTCTATATCTTCTTATATAAATCTCATTTGTTTAAAAGACCTCAGAAGAACAGGCGAATCTCAACATAACACCGACTGTTACGTAACAGTCGGGGTGTACGCCCCCAATATTTGCATATGCCAGCCCATGTTCCCAACATTATGAAAGGCATTAGACAAGGGCAGAACGTCTGGATGTGCACAGCTGAATCAACAGACTAGGTAAGCAAGCAAGGACAATAGCGAAAAATGGCAGATGGAGCAATAATAACTGACATGATTCATGATAACATGATATTTTTAGTGATATTTGTAAATTGTCTTTTTAATGTTTCGTTAGCATGTTGCTAATGTACTGTTAAATGTGGTTAAAGTTACCATCGTTTCTTACTGTATTCACGGAGACAAGAGCCGTCGCTATTTTCATTTTTAAACACTTGCAGTCTATATAATTCATAAACACAACTTCATTCTTTATAAATCTCTCCAACAGTGTGTAATGTTAGCTTTAGCCACAGAGCGCTATCAAACTCATTCATAACCAAATGTAAACATTCAAATAAACACTGTACTTACGCGATTAGACATGCTGCATGACGAACACTTTGTAAAGATCCATTTTGAGGGTTATATTAGCTGTTTGAACTTTTTTATGTTGTTTAAGGCAAGCGCGAGCTCTTGGGGCGTGGAGCACGAGATTTAAAGGGCCACACACCCTGAATCCGCTCATTTCTAATTATGCCCCAAAATAGGCAGTTAAAAAAATGAATTAAAAAAAATATATGGGGTATTTTGAGCTGAAACTTCACAGACACATTCAGGGGACACCTTAGACTTATATTACATCTTTAAAAAAAAAAGTTCTAGGGCACCTTTAAGATATTTTTGTTGAAATCCGATTGCTCAGCGAGCCCTGCATGGACAGCAATGACATTTCCTCTCTCAAGATCCATTAATGTACTAAAAACATATTTAAATCAGCTCATGTGAGTACAGTGGTTCAATATTAATATTATAAAGAGACGAGAATATTTTTGGTGCTCCAAAAAAAACAAAATAATGACTTTAGTGATGGACGATTTCAAAACACTGCTTCAGGAAGCATCGGAGCATAATGAATCAGCGTGTTGAATCAGCGGTTCGGAGCGCCAAAGTCACGTGATTTCAGCAGTTTGGCGGTTTGACACGCGATTCGAATCATGATTCGACACAAAAGATTCATAACGCTCCGAAGCTTCATGAAGCAGTGTTTTGAAATCGGCCATCACTAAATAAGTCGTTATTTCGTTTTTTTGGCGCACCAAAAATATTCTCGTCACTTTATATTATTAATATTGAACTACTGTACTCACATGAACTGATTTAAATATGTTTTTAGTACATTAATGGATCTTGAGAGAGGAAATGGCATTGCTGGCTATGCAGGCCTCACTGAGCCATCAGATTTCAACAAAAATATCTTAATTTGTGTTCCAAAGATTAACGAAGGTCTTACGGGTGTGGAACGGCATGAGGGTGAGTAATTAATGACATTATTTTCATTTTTGGGTGAACTAACCCTGTAACCATGGTAAAATCGCTGTAACAGTGTATTTTTGTATTGCTTTTACAAAATAGTGGGAACAGACTTCAAGATCATGTATATGAACAATTTACTTGTGTATTTTTGTTTCTTAAGAGAGTTTTGGGAGAAACATCTGCATAATATAATCAAACAAACTAACGTCTGATAAATAATTAAATTTTTTAGTATGAGTTGTATCAATAAAATTCACATTGATTCATATTTTGGATTTTAGTGTCAGAACTACTAATATAATCAGTACTTGATATCAGACCTCATAAGAGACACTTGAACACAATCTCTGAGAGAAGAGTTGTTCTTTTGGATTTGAATTATTAACAGACTCTCTGGTGATAATCAGCTATAAATAAGTCCAGATCGAGACTGCCATCCCCAATGTAATCAGGACACATAATGGAAATATGTGTCTGAGATGATGCATTGTTAAATAGGCACTAATTCTGCACACACACAATAGACTGTACAAGGACAGATAAAAGGATTAAGGCTAGTTGTGGGTAAACAGGAAGAAAGCGATTGCTGCCGCCACTGTTGAGGACAGATCCCACAAGACAATGTTGAATATCTGCATGTGAGTGAGCGAAAGAAAGACATCTGTTGGAGAGAAAGTCACAAATGACATCTCTATATTATCTCAATTTGTTCTCATAAACAGTAATGAGAATGAGAGCAATTTGAGTATCTTGCTTCTCAAAATAAACCCTCCTCTAGAGCTTCAGAAGAGATCTTAATTATATCTCACACCTGAGTTTGCAATCAAACATCAGAGATCTCATCAGTGATGGGGAGTCGATTCATTCGACTCTGAATAGCCTTAGAGACGGGGTCGACTCTAGCACAGGAATCGACTCTCGTTGTTGACTCTGTCGCTGTGTCAGAAATCGCTCACTTGTTCACTGATTCTCAAATCCCTAAATAGAGCATGGCAGTTGAGTGCACTATATCAGTGAACGAAGTGAAGTGATAAGTTCAGACACTGACATTTCTTGTGACTTTTACCTCTGTAAAATTGTCATCTGTCATCATTTCAAGGTAATGTCATCGCTAAATTGGTCACTCTAAAAGTGTGTTGTTTTATTAAGGGGAATTTAAGGTTTCTGCTTCGAGAAAAAGTAGTAATCAAGAGTGTAATAACGACTGCAATCTTGTGTTATTCCTGACCTTGTTTTGATGTAAAGTAAATTGAGTCGAGAAGTCGATTCTATCGACTCCTACGGTGGGAGTTGGAGTTGTCTCTGAAAAACCTGGAATCGAACACCAGATCTCATTAAGTAAGTTTTAGCATTGTTTAATCGTCCTGAAGTCAATGTTTGTTTGTTTTTTGAATGGGTTTTTGGTTTAATGTCTGAAATAAAGTGTGTGGTTAACACAAGCTCAAGATATTTATTCTACACGTCACCAATACACCAGTGATCCCGGCCCCCTTGTGATTTTTTTTAAAGCTTTTACTTGTCTTGAAAAAGGTGGTTGCTAACAAGTGGCTAAATGGGGACATTAAACATGTCAGAGGTTGTCGGGGACATTAAACATCATCAGGCCAAACAGATAAACTTATCTACTCACTAGTCCACTTTTTTACAGACTCATTGCATTTATAATTGTGCTCTTGAAAACTACCTCAAACTTTCAGGCAAAATTACGTTGAAGTCATGTGATGCGACCATAGTGTAGTGAGTTTATAGCCTACGTTTAGCATTTTACTTCTGGCGACTGTATTTAGGCTTCAAAACCTTAAAGGTTGTGTTCACTTATGAAGATTATCATGATGAACCAAACATGTAAGAATTATAACCTTTTCACTCTAAAAAGTAATTCAGGGGACCTGTTACCACAACAAATAAATATATGGTTGCAAGTTAAACATTCTAATTTATTGTTTTAATTAAACCTTTTAAGTTGAAAACATTATTTTGTAGAGTTCTGCTGACATAATAATGTTGATCATTACATCAACTTAATATTGTCTGTAATTTAAACTCAAATTTCTGCATTAATTGGCTTTTTTCCCCCTTTTTTTTTAATAAATAAATAAATAGGTTGTAGTAATGTAATGAAATTGTCTTGATAACTTTGGAAATTAGGCAGTGGATTTCTAGTTACCAGCATGCTTTGCATATAGGACTGGATAAGGAGAATGAATGTTTAAATTAAGTGTTAATGTTTTTGTTTTTAGTGAAGGAAAAGACCTGTTAGTGTTTAATGCTGTTATGTTTGACGTTTAAAAGAGTTTCTAATGTTGAAGTTTTTGTGGTTACCATTGTGCTGAAGATTAGATACCTGATGAAGATAAACACTACATTGACTCTATAAGCAATGACTGCGCTAATGCTAGTGACAAGTAATATCTTACTTGTTCGTTAAATATACATGTTAAATAAGTTATGTTAGCATGTGCCATGATAGCTGTTGATTTGAATTGAAATAGATAAGATTAATAGGTTTCAGGGCTACAACTCTGGTAGTTGGAGCGACTTAATTTTTTTTTGAGTAATCAACTTAAAAATGTGTGTTTATGCCACAAATTTAGTTCCTCTAACTCAATGTAGCTTGTTAGTTGAATGTAAATTCACTCAATGTTGTCATAACTCAAAAAAAAATAAATAAAAATGATGCAAACTGTTGTGTTTTTTTGTTGTTGTTGTTGAGCCAACACATTATTTTTTAGAGTGTGGGCACAGAGCTTTTTCTACAATAATCCAAAAGGCAATGGAAAAATCCTATTGGTTTTTTGTCGAAAGAACCAGGATGATGCGAACTTACGGGTTGGCGTACTATGTGAAGGTTATCTTAGCTGTTGTCACATTACATTTTCATAGCTCTATACTCTTACTGTATTTCAAAAATAGTGTAATTTACGTAGTTGTGTTTCTCCAAAGAAATTTTAGGAGAAACATCTGAGACAAAGTTGATAATTGCAATGCTGCATTTCCAAGTGAAACAAAAATAAGTAGTTTTAGAAGAGGGAAAAATGTTTTTCATAAAAGATAAGCAAAACATGCACCAATAAATCATGCACAAAAAGAAAGAAATTGGGTCAAGTCTTGAAGAGTAACAAATTTGGAAATGAAAGCACAAGGAAATGTCATGCCTTTTTAAAGCTATACAGTCATTGCATGTACATAACATGTGGATAGATGTCCTCAAAAGTAGTTCAGTACATCAGGCTGGTGAAATGAGTCTGTCTAGGAGAACTAGAGCAAGAGCAGTGTGTGTGTGTGTGTGTGTGTGTACGAGCGAGTGGCGTGAGACACACAGCCTTACTGCTCTGAGCTGGGGCTTCCGTGACTTGCCCAGAAGCCCCCTGCTGCGATGGAGACCGCGTGCTCCATTCAACAACATTAAAAAAGGATGAGCACCATGCTTGAATGGGGACCAGGGCACATTGATGGATAATTGCCTTTTAAGTGCTGCACGCGCATTCACTCAAGTGCCCCTTTAGATCTATGTTACGACTGAGGCAAACTTATCTACTCAACTAAAAATCAAAACAATAGTAAACTTACTCGCCCTCCCCAGTTTGACGTTGTCGGCTAAACTGGCCGTTGGACTAAAACTAGTATGAATGAATTTAAACTACAAGAGGAACAATTTAAAGGAATGTATATATAATAATACAGAATTATTATTATAATAAGAATGCAGCACAACCATTTTCAACATTAGTCATAATAATAAATATTTATTGAGTACCAAATTAGCATATAAGAATGATTTCTGAATGATCATGTGACACTGAATACTAGCGAAATGGCTGCTAAAAAAACAAGCTTTACCATCACAGAAATAAATTACATTATAAATTATTTTAAAATATGTTTTTTTATGGAAGCTTGTTTCCACCAGGGAATAAAAATAAAAAGGTAAATGCAACATTTTATACTTTAATCAAAGGTAATAATAAAGGTAATTGCAATTACCTTTTTAATTTTATTCCCTGGCGGAAACAAGCTTCCATAGTTTTTACAGCATTTTTGATCAAATAAATGCAGCCTTGCTGAACATAAGAGATAAAAATATTCAAATAAATTACATCAAATCTTATTGACCCCAAACCTTTGACCGATGTGAATCAAGACAAACACTTCTCATGATTACACCTTAGTGTAAGTGAACATTTTACTGGTACTGTGAATCATTTAGTTACTATCAACACTACTGTCTTGCATCATTTTCGCTGTAAGTGCATTACTGTGCACTGAATTTGTGCCTGTTTATACATACTGATGTATGAGTTGAAATGATTTTGTGTGGTGTACTGAACCCAGAACGGTCCTTTAATTGAAACTTGAGGGAATCTGTGCATCGAGACAAAGAGGCTCACATTTTGCATGTGAGCTGATCTTCCTTTAATTATGACATCATTTCCATATCAAACTCCCTCCACCCACACCCCCACCTGCCCCTTTTTCCCAATAAAAAGTCAGCAGTGTGATACTGACGTTTGGCATTTTTAGCAGTGTTTACGGTTTCCTCCTGCACGTTTATTATCTCCATCACTCCACATGTGCACTTCTCAGAGTTATTTACAGATTCTTCCAGAATCTCTTACCAGCATCTGACTGTCACGAGTGTGTTTATGAATCTAATAACCACACTTTCTTTGGGTTGTTGCCACATTTATATATAGCTGAGGTGTTGGTATGATTTATGACAGAAATTCTTGCCATAATATCACAGATGCAACCAAATGATTCACAGGAAATCTTGTCTCACATATAACAGAACAGTTCATTCAAAAAAGAACATTCCGTCATCGTTTACTTACCCTCACATCATTTCAAACCCGCATAGACTTACTTTCTTTTAAATCATTTTAAATAAGAAGCTTTTGAGCTTCAAAAAGAACATTAGGCTATAAAATTATCATTAAAATAGTCCATATGACTCATGCAAGTCTATTCAATATAAATATATACCCAAAAGGGTATAAAACTTAAAGCCGCGCACACACTTAGTGGATTCATTATGTCGGACTCACCGCAGGTAACTCATAATCTGCAGTTGTTACTCCTGTCTCCTGACAAAAACATTGCATGCGGCGCCTGTGGAGTGTGGAAAGTTACTGGAGCGCGCAGCCGCGCGTCTCTCACAAGGAACGTAATGGCAGTGATTGACAAGCCAGAGGGCCAATCCGCGCACGTCTCTCATAAGGAACGTCATGGCAGTGATTGGCCAATCGTTTACGCGATGATCGCGTAAACGATTGGCTGATGTTTTTAAGGCCCTACCCCGTGCACAGATGATGTATATTAATAATATTCCTTTCAGTGCACCTAATAAATAGTCTTTTATCAGTTAGTAAAGACAGTTTCAAGTAATATTGCAAAAATGTATAAAACAAAACATCCTATTTAGCACCTTTAAGCTATAATTAAAAATGCATTGTGCATTATATAACAAAATATGTCATTTTAAAGAAATACAGCGCAAGCACATGTTTCAATCAAAATATTTCAGAAACAAAAGTTTGTTTAAAAATGAAGCAATAAATATATTGTTGAAGACAAAAATGTAAAAAAGTAATGAAGACAAAAAGTTTTTGACACTTTCTTATTGTCAAACTTTGTGGAACATGTTCAAAAATTTTAGGTATTTATATGATCAAAAATACAGTAAATATTGTGAAATATTATTACAAATTAAAATACAATTTAATATATTTTAAAATGTATTATAAAATGGATAGTTCCAGCCCTTGATTCTGATTGGTTGAGCCCCTTTCGAAGCCGTTGTAAAATAAAAAAACATACAGCTGACCGCATTACATAAGTATCGCTCCGCCACTGAATGTGTATGCTGAGTCTGTCTTAGCAACCACTCTTAGCAACGTAAACTGTTTGTTCTCAATTTATTATGTTAATTGAAGCTTATATAGAAGAGTATTGTGAGAGAGATATCGAGTGACCGAGTGTATTACCTGCATTCAAATTTAGCATTTTCCTTCAAGTCAGTCCTATGTTCATAATAAAAACTCTGTTTGAATGTCCGCTGCGATCTTGTCCTTTTAACATTTAATGTTTCCCGTGCCCTGCTGACACCGACAGCGCTAGTCAAAGCATTTGTCATTTGCGTCTTGTTCCGTGTTCACAACAAGTTTCAATATAAAAGTCTTTGCGATTGAGTGTCTATTTTATAAAAGCAATAAGCCCCGTGAAGCTGTGGTTTACAGTGAATTTATAACAGCTAAGGGGGTTTTAGGCACTCCGCTCTGTGTCATGCCTAACAATGCCCCTTAGCTGCTTTAAATTCACTGTAAACCACGGCTTCTTGGGGCTTACTGCTTTAATTTATTCCTGTGATGCAAAGATGAATTTTCAGCATCATTACTCCAGTCTTCAGTGTCACATGATCCTTCAGAAATCATTCTAATATGCTGATTTGTTGCTTAAGACATATTTCTTATTATAAAACAGTTGTGCTGCTTAATATTTTTGTGGAAAGTGTGATACTTTTTTTCAGGATATTTTGATGAATAGAAGTTTAAACAGAACATTTACACACACACACACACACACACACACTTCTATATACATTATACACACACAAACACACACACACACACACACACACAATTCTATAAATACATTTCCTTTAAATGCCATTTCTGCATTTTCATGGCATTTAACACAGCATTCAGCAGCAGGGACACGCACGGTTTCTACACTGGTGCACTCAGACTGAAGGAAACAGCTTTTTGTGTGAGCCACCTTCCTTTCAGAACAAAATCTAAGAGACATGCAACACAGGAGTCTCGCACGTCAGTCTACTAGTACCCGTACCCTTGAGATGAATGTAGTTGGCATCATTAATGACTTATCAGGCTCCTCAGAATCTCTCACCCACTGTGTCCATTGAGTTAAACAGACATGCCATATCAGGAAAAAAGCATCCGTGCCAGCAATTCAGTCATGCACTTATTAGCAAACACGAGACATATTCTTCTCTTGCATTATTGCATTTAATGATACTTGCTAAGGTATGGATGAGCAACCACTTAAATATGTTGCAGTGAAAATTATTGCAATAAATGCAAATTACTTTCGCTTGTTATCAGGAAGGATACAGTTTATTCATACTACCCGAGAGCCATTTAGCATGCATGCACATCCACAACAGATAAGCCTTCAGAATCTAATATATTTACTTCTCTGAAGCTTTCTAAGATGCAAGTGATTATTTACATTGCTAAAAGTTCATTTGTGACCTCTTCATAATCCTTTAAAAAGCTATAAAATAGTCTGGGAATACTTTGACCGCAGCCAGGCAAACATATGTTTGAGATATGACAGGAGCTGCTTTGATTGGGCAATAAATATGCAAATGGACCTGGAGGGATATACTAATAGCTGATTGGTTTGAAGATTGGACTTATCCTCAATGACAGGATTTTGTTGGTGGGAAATTGGATGCAGGACGGCACGTTAAACACAATGAGACTACTGGCATTATTAGTATGTACGGTGCACCGCAACGAATGTCATTACCGAACACACTGTGACAGCTAATCATTCCACTGTTCTGGAGTTACTGTCAAAATAGCTGGAAAAACAAAATTTCAAGGCCAGTGAGTAATGATTCAATGATTTTAGTAATGATTTTTCTTCCTGGCAGACCTATATGCACACAAATCCAAAACCACAACATTTTGTCAAATGACAGGGATCATTGCATAGAATTGAACAAACAAAAACAAATAAAATGGTTTCTTTTATTCTTTTCAGTATCAGTTTCAGAATCAAAGCTGATTTGAATGCTTCTGAATGTTTGACACAATGCAAGGGTGTGATGGGTGTTGGTGCCATGTTGGTGCATTTTTTTATGCATTCCTAGGGTGTTCTGTGTGGTTGCTAGGTGGTTACTTACTAGTCCAAGTCAGAAGAGTCCTCCACCAAGACTCCGGTCTCTAGATATGTCTCGAATTCTCTCCTTTAATGGGATTTTTCATGATCTGCAGGCAAAAAACAAGTATATTTTTGACACACAACTCTGTATTAGTCAGCTCATAAACTAGAACATAAAAATTCAACCTTAGGGGTCTTCAACAGGGGGTCCGCAACGGTACTGCAGGGGGTCTGCCAATTATTGTTTGATCTCAAACTCATTTTTATGAAAAAATGAAAATATGCATTAAACAAAAATAAATTCTTCAACTTTCAACCAAAGCTAAAGTCCAGCTAAATGTTTCATTGTCCCTCCCACAACAGTCTGTACATTAATCATTTTAATAGCTTTGCAAAGTATGTAAATATATGTAAATATATTAATATGGCACAACACACATGAAATTGTAAAATTAACACTTAGTTGCATAGATAACATTCTAAAAAGGTTGAAGATGCCTGGTATTGTAATCATATATCATTGTTCATTTCTGTTCATCTCAATGACAATGACAGTAGCCCGTCCTCTCGCCTAAAACTGTACGAGGAGTGTAATACAGCATAAGTACTACAGAAAGAAATAAGGCAGTCCTGCGATAGCAGTGCAGACTGTTTGAAGCTTGTAAGTCTGATTATGATGAAATTTAATTAAGAGAATCTGTTGTAAATAAGAAACCTGTCCTTCATCCTCCCAGCTGCCATGAGAATATTAGCCAAAATTCTTTACGCATTTTTGTATGGATGAAGGTGATTCACACAAGCACTTTTTATGTGTCGTGTTTCTAATATTTGATGCGAAACATTCACTGATGCTCCAGAGGGAATCACGATGCGATAAGACCCGGGGGTGTAAACTTTTGAACAAGATGATGATGTGTGAATTTTTCTTATTTTGTTTAAAGATTATATATATTTTTTCATTTCATTTATTACTGCCCTTCAGAAGCTGCCTACATGTTTCCCAGAAGACAAAATAAGTACAATTTACCGTGATCATCAAATTCAAAAAGTTTTTTTACCCCCTACTCTTGATGTTTGCAGCTTTTGTAATACTTGCGTATGAGTCCCTCAATTGTCCTCAGTGTGAAAAGATGGATCTCAAAATCATACAGTCGCTGCTGAAAAGGGGTCAAATATGCAGAAGATGCTGGAAAACCAAATAATGTGCAGGACATGGAGGATGACTCACTCATGAACAACTATCACAAAACATGTCGTTAATCATCCAGGTAACAACATGCAGTATTGCAATTCAAGGGTCTATTTTTGAACAAGGTCATTTTTTATAAATTCAGTTATTTTATCTTGTGTATAGTATATTTATATAATACCATATATATATATATATACTGTATATATATCAGTGGCATGCAGTGGTGTTCTGAAATGAGGAGGCACATTTTTTTTTATTTTTATGAATCAATGTTAATTCATGCATAATCTTAAGGGGACACATCTTCCTTGTTAAATGAACATTACTTTACATTACATCAAAAAAGAAAAAAAGAAACTTTGTAAAAATGTAATGTTCTATTTATCAAAACCAAGTCAATCTCATCAAGTTAGTGTTTTAAGCATTTCTACAAAATAATAACTACAGGCAATAATAATTTAAACAATATATTTTGTTTGTGTATTGCTGTTTTTCTTTTTAATTGTCAACCTAGGATATTTTGGATCATCAGTCATACAAGAATTGTATTTTTAATTTCACCAAGCTGATTGCACAGTCATCATGTTTTCAGTCCATTTCAAGTTTGACTTTGACGTGACATAAAGCAGTGATATCTAACTGTGATCTGTTTATTTACTTTTCAATTAGTCTTCCCATTGACGGCATCATTTGTTCAGTCAAACGACGCGCGGTACGCGCACGTCAACAAGAGGCGGGATTTATCGCACAAACCAATCATATCCAATCATAACCAATTACATCCAGTCATAGCGCGATGGAGACATTGCCTCCTCTCAAGTGACTTTCCCCCACTCATTCTCAATTACCCCCCACAAAACCCACCGCACGCTGGGGGTCTGATGATTTTCTATGGTTTTCTATGAGAGGAAAGGGAGGCATGACTCCTGCTGTAACTTTACCTGCGGGTGTCGCTATTGGGCAGTGTTCCTTAAAAAATACAGGTGACTTGCGCTCTTTTTAATGTCATAATTTGTAATATTTGTGTTGTTTTATATGTAATATGGATTATTTTCTCATCCTATTTTTTTTGAGGAGGCACTGCCTCCCTTGCCTCCTCGGAGGAAACGCCCCTGATTTATATATATGTATGTATGTGTGTGTGTGTGTGTGTGTGTGTATATATGTGACATATATTTATATAACACACTATATATATGGAGTGTGACGATATCTCGCGAGATTAAAATGTGACAAGATTTCTTGTCGAGGTGAAAAGCAGTCTCGTGATACAGTATGGCTATGACATAGGGTGAGCGTGAAATTAGATTAAAATATACCATTGCTACATTTACATTATGCCTCTACTGTCGTTTTGCTTTTTATAAAAATAAATCCTTTTATTTCAGTTGGATAACAGTCGTTTCAATCCCATCCAGCTCATCCAACACAAGCTGCAGAGCCGCACATAGTGCAGCAGGAATCAGAGTTCACTGATCATGTGACGAGAGTAAGTGACGAGATGACTGACAAGACCATGGCGGAGGATTCGTTGCACAACAGAGCCTAAGCATCTGATAAATGTCTTATCTTGTAGAATTATTATGCTCTTATTTTGTAAAATAAGTCTATACAGTTCAATCATCAGGAAAGTTATTGGGTCTGGTGGGCCAACCCATAATGATTATTCCACGTCCTGTGAATTTCAGCAGCAGCCTTGGGGCTATTTAACATAGTTCTGATTATTTACATTCAGAACTTAAAAACTCAGATATAACAAAGCCTTTGTTTATATTCATATATATATATATATATATATATAAAGAGCGTTGAATTGTACCCAATCCACATCTCATTATCATAAACACAGATCATTTTGCTTTTAATAGCCCTATTTAAATTGGCCTTGTTGGCATGTGTGGTAGCGGTATCATTACAGAATGGCTAATTGACGCTTATTGGAGATAATGAGGCAGTGATGCTCGTATTCTTCAGCGCAGGGTACAGAACGTTAGGCTGACACTAATTCCAGCTTTGTTTGAGACTGAGTCTCGGCGGAATCCTCGCTACGGCCTTCCTGTATCTAATTTATTCATCAGCTCCAAATCATTTCAGATGAGAAGGACGTTAAACAATACCTATCTTCTATTAAGTCAGAAATAGACTGCTCAAGAGCACAAGGAAGGTTTCACACCTAGTTACCGGCAGGTAGATTTGCAGGCGGTCGTCATCTTATCTTGCTGCTGTAGACTTGAAGGACAGAGGTCTGTTGAACAGAAGGACACAGCGGGACGAGAAGTGTTTAGGAGCTGGGCAGATGTCAGGGCCGAGGCTGCTGCTCACACTTTTTCTACTGTGCCGAGTTCACAATCAGCTTCCCAACAGCGCCTGTCAGAGTTTAATGGGAATTAATGCTGGGAGAAAGTTATAAAACTCTTGAAGTATGTCATCAGGAAAGGTTAAAGGAATAGTTCACCCAAAAATGAAAATTATGTTGTCATTTACTCACCTAATTCACCAAAAATGACAAAGCAGCACCATAAAAGTAGTTCATGCAACTCGTTCATTAAATTCCAAGTCTTCTGGAGCCTTTATGTGAGGAACAGATGAAATTTATTTACAAAAATTATTCACTGAAAATGTTCTGCTCCATAGGTCTCAGAATTCATTTGCATTGACTAACAACTTAATCAACATGAAATCTATCTTTTTAAAAGCGTGTTCTTGTTTAATACGTCTTATTGTGATTGTCTTTATAATAATAAATCAAAATTGCTCCGCCTTTACTTCTCAAACTTTCCTTTCTAATAACCTGGCTGCATTTCTGGCCTACTTTTCAAACTCCACATTTTTATTCTCTTTGATTATCCATATTTGCTTATAAATACGATTGATTATGGAAGTAAATGGGTTGCAAATATCACTTCATGTTGATTTCAAGAAGACAGTTCACCCCAAAATTACAATTTTGTCATCATTTACTCACCCTCATGTCATTCAAATACCTTATGTGACTTACTTCCTGTGAAACACAAAGGAAGATATTTTGAAGAATGCTGGGAACCACTCAACATTGGAGCCCATTGACTTCCATTGTGTGGACAAAAAAAAACAAAACTGAAATTTCTCAAAATGTCTTCTTTAATGCTCCACAGAAGAAAGTCAGTCATACAACTTTAGAAGGTTTGGATAAAAAGTGCATGGAGTAAAGAGTTGCGTTGACTAGTTTTATGGTGCTTTTATAAACTTTTTGGAGCTCAATAACTAAAAATCAGCAATACATTTGTATCAATATTTATTAATAACATTGATAATGTTAGTTAATAAAAATACAACTGTTCATTCTTAGTTTTTTTTTTGTGTAAACTCACACTCACCTGAAAAAAAAAGTTCACTCACCTAAATGTTTTAGGATTTATGAGAAGAAAAACATGTACTGTTAATGTCTGTTTGATAGTATTGCTAAGAAAACTAGATGCAGCTCTGTTTTACAGGTCACCAAGCTTTGGATACATAGTTTAAAGAGTAAAGCTGACGTGAAAATATTTGATATGTGTGAACTGTAGGTGTGAACCAAACAATTAAAGGGAAGGGGAAAAAAAGGCTTTTCTCACCTGAGGGAGGAGGTGATATAGCTATAATGTTTCCAGATGACCTGTCCATGACCATCTCTGGTTTTCATAGGAATCTTAAAATATTACACCACTCAACTTATGAACAAAGCCCAACTGTTAGAAAAGATAACGATAGCGGTCCACTGACAGAACCCTGTGGGACACTATTTTGTGGACAATATTAAATCAACGTCGTCTTTTTTCTGTGGCAGGTGCAACGATGCCACTGAGAACCTGATAACCTTGAGTTGAACTCACAGTGCTACACAGATATGACAGCATCAACTAAAGCTTCCATCTTGAATCCTCTTCATCTGGAGCTGTTTGAATCGTAGCAGGAGAACAGCAATCCTTTGACAACAGAGGTAAATATAAGGCAAAGGATATAAAAAGACAAACCTTAAAAAAAAATCCCATGAACTATTGATGCAACCTTTTGTTTTTCGGGATTTTTCGCTCCTAACATGTTGGCACCTCAGTTTCCTTTGCACTTTTTTTTTTTTTATATAAGAAGAACTTTACTTCAATCTTCCTTTGTATCCGACATCTCTGGTGGGATTTGGTTAGCGAGAGTCACACTTTGATCATGTTTTCCCTCATCCGCAGACAGAAACCAAGAAAAAGTCCTGTTAGAGTTTTGACATAAACATTATAATGAGGGTTTCACACATGGTTGAAAACATCCGAAAATCTTTAGTACAAGTTCTTCACCAATTAATCTAACCTCAAAGAAACTGTAGGGCACTTTAGCACTTCCTTTTCCTCAAAGAATTATGGCTAGGAGAACAGAAAACAAGATGATGCAGGGAAATGAAAGAAACACCTTAATCATCTCCTCAATGGTGTTGTTTTAGGAAATGCTTTGAAGGTACAAGCTGCATTCAAGTCAAGCAACCACATATCGAACTTCATTTCTAGCATTCATGGTTTGACAAACCGGTTGTGAGTTATGCTTTTAAGATATAACCCGAGGCATAAACCGCTACCAGCGCGCCGTTTTACAAATGTATCTCATCCTCTTCAGTTTTTAATCACCTCCCTATCTGTACAGACTTATTAAAACACCATTTCAAGCGGTCTTATCCTCGTCTGACCTCTAGAACCCTGCGTTGTCGTTTGGGCGGTGAGTGCACATTTACAGCTGCTGTGCGTCCCATTGATATTTCCCCCTCGGATCATCAAAACCTGTGCTCTGTTCACAGCGGTGTAGGGTGACACTTCCCCACCGGGCTTGAAAGTCCATCTCAAGACCCTTTGAACTGAGCCTCTGGGTACTGGAAAGCAGGTAACGTTCATAATAGCTCCCTTGTGTGAGGCCGGTGGTCCCGACAGCCTGGGAATCGATTAAAAGCCTTCACGTCCCCCTCTTCCTCTCCTAGGCTGGCCTAGCGTCTCACCATGCAAGCTAATCCTCTAAGAATGCACAGGTAAGTCAGAGAGGTCTATTGTTTTCGTTTTTTTGAAATACCATTTTTACCGCTCGCAGAGCGGGTGCCGCGCTGTGCGCTGGGAGTATAGGCTGCTCGCGTTCGTATAAACAGGAATTACATATTTTCCAAATGTGACCTTTCTCTGTTTTTTTTTTTTCTCTCAGGATTGTTCATTGTTGAGCTGTTTTGTTTGATCTACCTGAGAAAGCTCAAGTATGGCACGGACACTCGTTCCCAGACCGACAGGCCCGCTTGTTGTTGGAGGATTGGTCTCTTTGCCCCACCTGTGTTTGGTGAGAGAAGGGGAATTTGTCTCAGTGCCCCACCTGTGTTCGGAGAGAAAGGGTACATTGGTCAGAAAAGCATAAAAGGCCACAAGAATTTCTTAATATGAGACATGCATCTGGAAAAAGTTGACTGACTTTATATAATGACCTCTCTGGAATATCTATATGATATCTATCTCTATTTATAAAACGGATAGTTCCGGTCCTTGATTCTAATTGGTTGAGCCACAAGATGACAGACAATTATAATGTTACAAAAGATTTTCATTTAAAACATTAAAATGTTCACACAACAAATGGCTCATAAGAGTGATTAGTTCATAAATTAGGGTGACCATATGTGCCATTTTCCCAGGACGCGTCCTGTCCAGGATTTCTAAGTTGCATAAAATGTCCCAGTTTTGGTTTTGTTTTCATATTTGCGGAAGGTAACGACTGAAAAATAATTTGACCAATAGCATGCATTATACATAATCAACCAATCGTGGCTTGCGAGAAGGCTGGATCTACAGAGAACGGTGAAAGCATTGCAAATACGACAACATTTTAATGCATTGCATGAAGACTGTCAATAAGAACAGTGGCTTGCACAGACCTCCGTGTAGAAATCGCGCTCCTAAATCGCGTTCCGGGGGGCACATCGATATGACCACTTTCACAATTAAAGAGGCAAGGGCTCAAGCCATTTTAGGCAATTTAGAAATCCTGGACAGGACGCGTCCTGGGAAAATGGCACATATGGTCACCCTATCATAAATCAGACTGCAGTTTGTGCTGTATATTAATGATTTATTTAAAAGAATCAGCTAATAAGAGTCACTTGTGAATCAGACTACACTAATCATGCTGAATGTTGTAGAGAGGAATCAGTTTATAAGAGTCATTAGTTCATGAACTGAATCAGACCACATTAAAAAGTATCGCCTAATAAGAGTCATTTGTTTGTAAATCAGGCTACACTAGTTCCAGTTTATGTTGATGATTCACAAAAAAAGTAATTAAGTAATAAAGTTTTAAAAGTAAAAAAAAAAAAGAGAGAATAATTAATTTGTGAATTAGACTACACTAGCTATGCTGTATATTGATGATTCACTAAAAATAACCAGCTCATAAGATGAATTCATTTGTGAATCAGCTAATCAATAAAATCTATAAATAACTGTAAATCAGGTGACAGTAAATTCATTATCATTATTGATGATAATACAAATAATTATTGATTACTTTGGTCTGAGATCTCATATAGTGATGCTTAATTTTTTTTTTTTTCCCACACATTATATAGCATACATTATTTAAAGAACCATATAACTATTTTCTAGACCCAACAAACTCCATCAATCCATATAGGTTTTGCTGTATTGTATTTCAGTTATCATCATCTGTTCACAGATGATGTTACCTCAAAAAAAGCCTGATGATGTCCAGTGTTTGGACAGGGGAAGCTTAAAAACAGGTCAATAGCAGAATGTCCCAAACTTCAAGCTGTTCCTCTTGAAAACTTTATAGATGTTTCTTCAGACCTCTAGCTTTTGTTCATGACTCAGCATCACCGTGTTTCATGAGTGAATCTTAAATTCCCTCATTAGTTTGAGTAAGAAAGCTGTCCTGACCTCGCCGTGGTAGCAGAGGAGAATGCCGTCTCCTCTCCAGGTTTCTGTCATTGTTATAAATATCTGTAATCAACGGCTCAGCTGGCTTTGTCAAACTCACTAATTGCTTTAAGGAACCAAAACACCAGTTTGGAGAAGTTTTCCAGAAGGTTGATTATGTTGTGCGGATGGTGTGTCTTTAAGGATGGCCATTAAAGTCAACATGGGCCCTATTTACTTTCTGAGCACGTTCCTAGTCTTATTTTGTACAGTTCATCAGTGCATGTTGTTCTAAATAAAAAATCTATTTTGTAATCTTTCGTCAAATTTTACAAACTGAGAGTTCAACCTAGATTTTAAGAATATGCATTCTGACCCCAAATAAATTCCAAAATAAGGAAATTTTGTACCATGTTTCTTCATGTTTTTCGCAAGTGCAAAGTCAGCTTGGTCCCAGCTCAATGATCCCTGGAATGAAAAACAGGGATCATCAGAGGAGTGTTTCGAATTTTAACTTGACAAGCTTTCTTTAAAATGCATATCAGGAAATTACATGAAATGAAACTGAATGCATATTGTGTATTGATTTACAGACCTGGTAAATGCTTGCTCCTCTTGTGAAACTACTTTCCTTTTCACCTGATGTCCCCAGCCTAGACCATGCATGCAGAAAAAAAAAACATTTTAACCAATCGCGAAATAGTTAGGCAATACTTTAGTCTACTGTAAATACAGGTTTACATTTACATTTGGCAAACACCTTTATCCACAGCGGCTTACATTGCAAGGTATTCAAGGTATACATCAGTTCATGCACACATGACCTCGGTGTTGCTAGCACCATGCTTTATGTTTGAGCTACAGGAGTGTTAAGTAAGTGTAAACCCTAATGCTCAAAATACTTAAATGGTTTGAGTAGGACAAACTGAAATTAAATTAGCTGAATAAAAAATTAACTTTAATGAGTATTTGGAACTTTCTTTTTCTTTTGCGTTCAAGTAAACTGAACTGGGACATCAGAGTTTGTTTTGAGTTTTTGAACTCATTTCTTTTAATTTAGACTAACTTAAGTTTAAGAGAGCAGCTAAGTTACATGTTTTAAGTCGCTGTACTCATACAGTAAATGCTATACTATGTTAATATTAAAATGTTAGGAAATTAGCAAGTTGGCATTTTCTGAATTTGTTATAGCTAACAAAATATTTACGTTGCGATAACCTAAGAATTTTAAGTTAAATGTATAAATGTACTCAAATAGTTCAAGTTAAGAACAATAAAAAATTATGAGTACAAGATAAAACTCTTACTTAAACTTTGAAATTTCATTCAACTTTGAGTTCTGATAACTTATTAGGGATTACAGTGAAGTAAATAACTAATTTGATTTGCAAGAACTCAAAATAAAAAAAAACTAAATCTTTTATGTTATTTGCTATCAAAATGTATGAGTTAGCTAACTCAGTACTTCAAGTTAGGGGCAATTAACATGCATGAGTACTACAAACTCAAAACTTGATATTCTGCTTACTTAAAATTAGGAACATTATAACTCAAAAAAATTTGTGTAACTGATTACCTGCATTTTTTTTGAGTTAGCCCAACTTATTTGGGTTTAATGTTGGTTATTAATAATAGTGATTAGTAGGAATGCACCAATACCGATACTAGTATCGGGCCCGATACCAAGCTCATGTACTTTTACTCGTACTCATAAAAATACCCCCGATACCAAAGACCGATACCTCACGTGACGTAACTGACAGAATTTTCCGTGCACAGAGACACGGGCAGCAGCAGCAGAAACAATGTCAGCCTAAGAGGTGTGGAAATACTTCAAAATTAATGATGACAACCCACACATTGCGAACTGCATGCTTTCAATCACAATTCGTTATCGATTAGTGAAGGCGGGATAGGTGGAATCGCGCTGAATGACAGACCAGAAGCGCTCTCTCTCTCGCACACGCTCCCTCTCTCTTTCTTGTGCGCGATCAGTTCTCCTTGCGCCTGAATGGTCAAATGCACACATAGTTGTCAAAATGTCCATCGTGTAGAGTATCTCACGTAAATACAATCAGTTATGGCTTAAGTGGACGTAAACATTTGGGTGAAAACAGGATATGTGTCAGTATCCATGGATTCAGTCTTAAAGGGACCGTAGCCTATATTTGTCATTAATGTTCATAAACAAAATATGTTAAATAAATGTATACATGGTAAATAAACCTACTGTATCTGAAAAACAAGTTTATTTAAGTTGTATCTCTACAGTATTTGTTGTATTGTTTGTAATTTGTTTGTAAATTTCTTTTTATATAACAACAATTATATATATTGGTAATCATGCCCATTGAAGGTTATTGGACACTGTGAAATTTTTGTACTTTAAGTTTGTGACAAGCACATAAAAAATTATTACTTTTTTCATTAGAGTAATAATAAAGAAGCTGTCCTACATTCATTAGTCTCACTGTGTTGAGCTTGGAAAACTGCAACATCACCAAAAAAAAAAAAAAANAAAAAAAAAAAAAAAAAAAGAGAGAGAGAGAGAAAAATTAATAAATGTATAGGCATCGGTATTGGTATCGGCGAGTACTCGGTCCTTAAAAAATGGTATCGGTGCATCCCTAGTGATAAGATTCAAAAAGCATTATCTTTGGGAAACATCAAGATGCTCTGAAGTGTGAACTTCAGTATCCACATTCCCAGTGGATAAAATCAAGTCCGTTTTTTCTTCTCAAACACCATGTTGCATCACATTATGAAAGTCAAATCAGTTGCGGATGCACTTTCATGTTGACTTTGAGAAAGAGGAAACATTAGATCTAAAAATCAAATGCCATATTATTAAAGAAAACTGCACAATATCTGTCCACGCATATGACAATTGAGACGTTTGAAATGTTGATGTTGCAGTATAATGTAGTTTTGAAAACTGTCTAAATTGTACATCGCTTGTAACTGTTTGGCTATCAGTACACACATTATATCGTTTTATACATTGATTACTTCGACATGCAATCCAACAACAAAGTAAACTTGCTCGGTGCCATTTTCGATGAAAGAAAAAGAGATCCAGCACTATTGATTTCAATGTGGTTACTGTGGTATAGTTTGTCAGATAACAGCTCTCCACGGTCGGAAAATCTGCTGGTACTTTTTTTCCTTTTTGTTCTCCGCTGTGGGAGCTTGAAGACAAGATTGCATCAATAACAACAACAGCAGCGTCATTTAGACTTTCCAAACAAAGCCTATACCTACAGCACCATGCATCTCTCGTGCTGTCCCACAGTTTCGCGGAGAACTTTGATGGCTCATTCGTTTTAATTTGGGGTCCTCGGGCAAATGGAGACAATGTAATTGCTACATCGTTTCAAAGAGCAACGTGCGATCCAAGACTGTTCGAGAGACACCGACAGGGCGTTTATAGAGTAAAGACGACTGCTTTCTGCACTAGACAGCCATGGATACTGTATATTCCCACTTTAATATAGCTCTGCTTTGTTTTTTGTCTTATAGGAAGCCCTTGGAAACTCACCAAGGGCTACAATTATTAATTCTAGTAGGTATTTATAGATGCTCTCCTGATAGGGGAGTAAACAGGACGGGCTGAGCACTGATTAAAACATAGCCTAAAGTTGGCTCGCCTCAGGGGTTCGGGAAGGCAATAGAGCATCTCTATCCGGCCAATTGGAGTGGACGCATATGAAATCCCGTTAGTGGTGTGCATAGAGGGGAAAGCCAGAGGGCCCGGCACATGTTACGTGACTGGAATGGGCCAACGTGCGAGTTAGTCAACTTTAGACAGTTGCAGAAAGCTCTTCTCTTCATTAGAGCTTGGTGGACATTTAAACAAACATGAACTTCTCCAAAACCCAAAGATATCATATTTGTCTTCGAGAATTATAACTGTCTTCGAGAATTATAACTCTCTTCGAGAAAGTTTATTATCTAGTAGGCGCGCTCAAGAGGAGTGAGATGAAGGAAAAGTACTGCAATGAAAATGATGTATGGGACTTCAATCTGGGAGCTGAGCGATACATCACTCTCAAGCTGTGCTCCTCAAAGCTCTTTTAATGAAGTGCACGGAGAAATCACAGCCAGATTTAATAGATTCAGGAGGAAATAAGTCTTGCTGTCTTCACAAATATGAGGAAGCATGATGCTGTTTTGTTGCTTAGTATTAGTTCGTAAAAAAACTATTAAACAGGCAGCAGCAAGTGGCCGTCGAGCGTCGTTTCAACCCAGCAGATGCGCCGAGGTTGCTGGAGTTGATTGATGCTGTGTCATTATTTTTGGTTTGCTCAAGGTAAACTTCCAATTTTGCTTCAAATTGTAAGTATACATACATGTCACATCCAAGAATGAATGGATGTGACCTCATACTCTTAAAAGCATCTATTACTGATGGCAAACTGCTTTTTTTCTTTAAACAAAGATAATTTTTTTTACATATATTGCCTCTGTATACTGAAAAAAATGTGGTGTATATTTACTTTGAAGCAATTGTGACTCAGAAATTGCTATTAAATTTTACAAATAACAAAGAAATGGCAAGCAGTGTTGCCAAGTCTGTGGTTTTCCCGTGGAATTGGGCTACTTTAACACTGTTGCCACAGGTTGTTATTCATGTCCGTGGGTTGAAGCCCCTGGAATGCAAATTTTACCAGGGGAACCCTGCCAAAAACGTGGATTTTACCCCCCGGAATGGCTATTTGGGCTAGCTTTTAGTAGCAATTGTGTGGGTTTTGTTGTGAAAACCTGGCAACCCTGATGGCAAGTAATACTGAATTTTTTAACGAAGATATTTTGTAAATTTCCTACTGTGACGAGCAGGGCGGGCGAGAGCCGTGAGGGAACGGCGCGAGGCCGGTGACGCGAGTGTTAATGATCGTCAGCTGTGAGGCGCACCGGCCTCGAGTCCCTCACGGAGGAGCTCCGGGAGCATAAAAGGAGGAGCGACGACAGTGAAGGACGAGAGAGGACCAGGCCTGGATATTATTTTATGTTTTATTATGTTTGTGTGGCCGGCAGACGTCCGCGAGGGTCTGCCGGCATTACTTTCGTTTTGTTCTTTGTTTATTTTATATTAAAGTTTGTGTTGAACGTTCGCCGGTTCCCGCCTCCTTCTTCCCATATTTATGAACTGTGTTACATTGGTGCCGAAACCCGGGAGGAAGGAGGGACATGCTGTCTGAGAGCCCTCGCTGCTGAGGGGGATCGTGGTGCTGCGGAGTTCTGGCAGCGCGGGAGTGTGAAGACCGCGAGAGGCTGCCCGAGGCGGTGGTGCTGGAGCCTGGTGAAAGGTGGGACGGAGACCCGGATGCCGTGCTCCTGGGACGAGGTGGGGTGGCTGCCGTCCTGGAGGGAGCGGAGGAGTCGCCGCCGTCCGCCGTGGGCCGGAGCCTGCTGCCGTCCGCCATGAAGGGGAGGAGCAGGGGACGGGGGACTCGCTGCCGGCTGCCCTCAACCGGAGGAGCCATCGCCGGCCGCCAGGAGGCGGTCGAGGATCGGGCCGTCCACCGAGCGTCCAGTGCCATCGCATGGCACCGCGAGGAAGAGCCTCTCGGCAGGCTGAGGACCGAGCGGCAGTGTGTCTGGGAACCGGATCCAGAATTTTTTTTTTCCTCTCTCCCCTCTCTCGTCCTGTCGCTCCCCTTGCTTCCGTCTCCTTTCTCTCGTCTCGTCTGTCCATACCCCCAGGTGCTGCGGCCGCCGAGACAGGCCCCGGGGGGGAGTAAGCGCAGTCGCGGGAGTACCCCCCGGCCTACGAGGGGCGATGGGGGTATGTGGCGACCAGGGCGGGCGAGAGCCGTGAGAGAACGGCTTGAGGCCGGTGGCGCGAGAGATAATGAGCTCCACCTGGGAGGCGCGCCGGCCTCGAGTCTCTCACCGAGGAGCTCCGGGAGCATAAAAGGAGGAGCGACGACAGTGAAGGACGAGAGAGGACCAGGCCTGGACTTTACGTTATGTTTTATTATGTTTGTGTGGCCGGCAGACGTCCGCTTTGTTGGTTTATTTATATATTAAAGTTTTGTTTGAATGTTCGCTGGTTCCCGCCTCCTTCTTCCCACATATACGAACTGTTACACCTACGTATATATATTAAAAATGTAGTTTTGTGAGTGGATATACATTCCATAAACACATTCCACCCCCAAATTCTCATTACCATAATGCATTCAGACTTTTACTAGTATTTTTTTCTCATATTTGTCATTATTCTCAATACATTAACATTTTGTATTGATTATTAAAATGATAAATTAATACAGTTATTATTTATTTATGTTTGTAATATATATTATAACAAATATTATACATATTTATTAAATATTACTAATATTTATACTGTATTTTATACATTTTAATACAATTAATTAAATTTTTGTGTGTGTATATAATATATATATATATATATACATACATGTATAGTGTGTGTGTGTATATATATACACACACACACCCACACACACACACATATATCAGCCTGGTCTCATTGTTAATACGTAGTTATTAATACGTAACTTTAAAACACACAAAACTTACATTTTTGTACGTTTTGAAAGGTGCTAAAACGTACAATACTGACGTAATTATGGCACCAAAACGTAAAAATACTTACGTTTTTACAGCGAATAAAACGTAAAATGTTCACGAATCTTTCATGTCACAAAAAAATATGTATATTTTCCCTTTTCATCATTTTTTAGATAAATGTAAGATCCCTAAACCCCACCCCGCACCTAAACCTACCCATTTTATACAGAATGTTAAAAGAATAAAACATAATAGAAATGTGTAGGAAAATTACAATTTTAGTAAAAATATAACATTAAAACGATATTTTGAGCCACTAATCCTACACCTACCCCTAAACCTACCCATAACCATTTCTTTAAACAACCTACTGTTATAAATAAATGAATAACAGACAAACAAGCGTAACGTTAATCACAATCATTTATTCTTTGCGAAAATGTCAAAAGTGGTACCAAGATGATGAGTTCCAGTCGCAGTCCTCTCTGGCGGTAATAGTTTTTTATCAGAGCAGAATTTAATTTATTAATCCGTGAAATTATGAATCTGTCTTCTCTCCATGAAGGAGCACAGTCATTTCAAATGTCAATCCACTGAAACACGGCATGTCGCAATCTGTGACGAAGCAGGTGAGAACCATTGTGCGTTTGATATTAGTGCCGTAAACCATGTCGTAACGCTTCTCGAGGGTGGCGCAGGCGCTACTTTCAAATTTGAATCATAACGAGCACGGATTTTGACTGTGATGGTCGCTGTTGCTGAGAATGAAGATGAAGATCGATGGATAAAGGGCTGAATTTGGATCTGTTCCTTGCAAACATATGGATTCTAAAGATATGGAGTGCAGCAAACAAATAAAATGGATGTGATTTGTGAATTTATGTTGTGCTTTGGTGAATCTTATGGTTGTATTGTCAGTCGCTTCATAGGAGAAAATCGCACAGCAAACAAACTAAATATTACAAAATGGTTAAACAATTTTAAGGTTTCAAAGTTTAGTCTCGTTTAACATTATGTAATCACCTGAAACGAGCAGCACAATTTTAATATTAAAGGTGCTAAATAGGATGTTTTGTTTTATACATTTTTGCAATATTATTTGAAACTGTATTTACTAACTGATAAAAGACTATTTATTAGGTGCACTGAAAGGAATATTATTAATATACATCATCTGTGCACGCGGTAGGGCCTTAAAACATCAGCCAATCGTTTAAGCGATCATCGCGTAAACGATTGGCCCTCTGGCTTGTCAATTACTGCCATGACGTTCCTTGTTAGAGATGCGCGGCTGCGCGCTCCAGTAACTTTCCACACTCCACAGGCGCCGCATGCAATGTTTTTGTCAGGAGACAGGAGTAACAACTGCAGATTATGAGTTACCTGCGGTGAGTCCGACATAATGAATCCACTAAGTGTGTGCGGCTTTAAGTCGCGCACACACTTAACGATTGTAAGGCCGATTATGAATGTAAATTGATACTTATGATCGCGCTCAAACGCGTCCAGTCAGAGCCAGTTGCGTTCAGTCTGCGATTACAGTCGGTGTTCAAATTCCATGTGAAAGTATATTAATCTGCTTCAGGAGCAGGAAACAATCGCTGTATGTTGAGCACAGTCTTAGAATGTTTTAGCTAGTCGTTAAATGTGTGCCCGGCTTAATAACACAGCGAATGCCGGTGGTAAACACTCGTGTTCCAATACCCCTGCACGAGTTTTGGGAGGCGTTCCCTCAAAAAGAGCTGTGAAGGAGGGGGGTTGTTCTTACGCATGCGCTCATTTTAAAAAATCAGTCGACGAAAAGATCCTCTGTACCACCTTTAATACATGGGAATTCATATACATTCACACTTTACGTTAGATGATTTACGTTTTTTTGCTGTTAATACGTAAGTATTTGTAAGTTTTAGTGCTATAAATACGTCAATGTTGTACGTTTTTGTGTGTATGAAAACGCAAATAAATGTACGTGTGTATTTTTTATTAAATAAATGTAGCCTTGGTGAGCAGACGAAACTTCTTTTAAAAACATTAAAAATCTTAGTGGTTCCAAACTTTTGGACTGTACTGTATATATATATATGTTCTTAAAAAAATTCATCCAATTAACACTTAAACACACATTGTATCAAATCTGTTTTCCATGCAGCACAAGCCACATGAACTATTTTTCAACTTGATTTCAAGCTCAGAAACATTCATGAACGCTGTCAGAAAGAACAAACATCACTCATGCTGTGACGTGACAAACATCTCACTCATTTCATTGTATATTTAGCATCCTGCTCATCATTTTCAGATCAAGTAAATGCCTGTGATATCTATTTTAATTGCTGTGAATTAGCATCTGGCTCGGGCACACATGTGCGGGGGACGTTTGAAGAGATGCCCAGTACGTTGGCGCATGAGGTTTGATGGGCTACTCTTTTTTTTTTTTGACAGCGAACAGGGACTCTCTGAAATGCAAATGTGGGCAAGAGAGAGATGATGGCCATCCGACACGGATGCACATTTTGACATTTAAATGGCAGACGCTGTGACAGAGGTCATTGGCTTGCTGACAGTGACATCACATGACCTCTAATCACCCCTCTGTATCCAATATTCAGCTCATCTCCTGCCTGTTAAGCTGAAGATTGAAGTGTTGTGCTCCTTATATCGGTGGATTAGTTGGCACTCGAGTGGGAAACAACAACGAGGAAATTACAAGACCTGTAAAGGTGCCACCTTTATTGGGACAAGTGACATATCGTAGTGAGGCCCACATTTTTTTGTTCCCCAAACAAGCACTTGACATAATCTAATTAATGCCAGAATTAATATATACAGGAAATGGCGGCACCTTAATGGCACATTAAAATGCATCTTGTCAGCGTATTACACACGGTTAATTTCAATTTGTTGCTATACTCTCAAGTAGCCAAGAATAAACGCTCTACGTCTACAAACTCAACGGTGCCGTTTTATCTTTCGCCAGACGTAATGACAGTTTAATTGTCTGTGTAAACAACCCGCTCAGTTCCATGAGTCATGACACCTTGAACACTTGAAGGTTTTGGAGCTTTAAAATCCCTGACTGAATTGTTGTATTTCTGTCTTATTTAAATTGAGAAAAGCAATTAATTGAGAAGAGGGGTGACACCAGCCTTGTTGAAACTGTTTATTTATCTGGAGATGCAGCTGACAGTGAGACAGCCGTAGTGTTTATTCTGTCTGTCTGTCTATCTATCTATCTAGTTTGATTATCTATCTATCTATCTATGTAGTCTGATTATCTATCTATCTATCTATCCTGTCTGTCTATCTATCTATCTATCTAGTCTGATTATCTATCTATCTATCTATCCTGTCTGTCTATCTATCTATCTATCTATCTAGTCTGATTATCTATCTATCTAGACTGATTATCCATCTATCTATCTATCTATCTATCTATCTATCTATCTATCTATCTATGTAGTCTGATTATCTATCTATCTATCTTGTCTGATTATCTCTCTATCTAGACTGATTATCCATCTATCTATCTATCTATCTATCTATCTATCTATATATCTATCTATCTATGTAGTCTGATTATCTATCTATCTAGACTGATTATCCATCCATCTATCTATCTATGTAGTCTGATTATCTATCTATCTATCTATCTAGTCTGATTATCCATCTATCTATCTATCTAGTCTGATTATCTATATATCTATCTAGTCTGATTATCTATCTATCTATCTATCTATCCTGTCTGATTATCTATCTATCTAGACTGATTATCCATCTATCTATCTATCTATCCTGTCTGATTATCTATCTATCTATCTTGTCTGATTATCCATCTATCTATCTAGTCTGATTATCTATATATCTATCTAGTCTGATTATCTATCTATCTATCTATCTATCTATCTATCTATCCTGTCTGATTATCTATCTATCTAGACTGATTATCCATCTATCTATCTATCTATCTATCTATCCTGTCTGATTATCTATCTATCTATCTTGTCTGATTATCCATCTATCTATCTATGTAGTCTGATTATCTATATATCTATCTAGTCTGATTATCTATCCTGTCTGATTATCTATTTATCTATCTATCTATCCTGTCTGATTATCTATCTATCTATCAATCTATCTAGTCTGATTATCTATCTATCTATCTATCTATCTATCTATCTATCTAGTCTGATTATTTATCTATCTATCTAGTCTGATTATCTATCTATCTATCTATCTATCTATCTATCTATCTATCTATCTATCTATCTATCTACCTATCTATCTATCTATCTATCGAGCCTGAAAGAATTTAAAACAGTCAGTAGTTGAAATAAAAGTTTGAAATGAAACTATTTAATAGTCTATTTTTTTCAGATAAGAAACAAAAAACTATTTTGTTTGCTGTATGTCTGTGAACATTTCAATTACAAGTGTTTGACACCTTTATTTTGTGCAACATTTAAGAAAAGCAACAATCAATGCTTTAGTTTTTGATGCAGCGCGCTCTCTGAACCTCTCAGCTGGTGTGTTGTGTGTGTCAGCCCTCAGCCTGCTGCGTGTGAAGATCGTGGCCCAGCTGTGATTGAAACGTGTTATAGATCCACGGCAGCGCACAAAGACGGATCGATACAGACAGTAAGAGGCTACACCTCTGTCTGCCGATCTGACAGAGAGCTCTCGTCTGCGATCCATACTCTACAAGCAGGGAAAACTTCAAGGTCGAAACGCTGCATGAAAAACACATACGTTCTGCTTCTCTGAAGGACAGACAAAAACTTACAGAGGAGACAGTTGGTAGAATTGTCTCCGTTGAGGAGAGATGTATTCATCTGAGAGATGTTCAGAGTAGTGCTAAACTGTCATGAATACATTGCTTTTAAAGCTAACCACTTACAGAATAATGCAAAAACATGCAATATCACATGTACGGTAAGATTTATTGTACATAAAAGCATTGATTTTTTTCTTAAATGTTGTGCAAAATAAAGGATGGATGGATGGATGGATAAACGTATGGGTCAAATGGTTCTGAAGGGCCCCAAAATTGTAAGGCATCAAATGTGAACCTACTAAGGAAAGTTGGTGTCTTCTTACAGTCTCTGTTGATTTCATTATCATCAAAAACAGTATCGACAGTCACAAAAGTGTTTATCTCATAGCCTAAATAATTCATAGAAATATGATCTAGTTACGTTGATGCACAGTTTTCCAGTTTTCATACCAAGGAAAGAGGAATGTTGAATTTTTGCTAAATGTCAGCAAGCGAGCTGTGTGGGTGGCCAGGCAGCATAGTTCAGGCTGAAATGGCAGATATTTGAACAGGAAGTCATATCAGAGAGAAAATACACCCTGTTTTATAAAGAGTCCTACAGTATCACCTTCAGTCAAACCTATAATTGCCTACAGATATGCCAATACATTTCAGTTCCTTTTGCTCCTTTTGAATGATTGCAATGGCCCAAAATCATTTACATAAATGTGCTATTTTCGTATTTTCGGTGTAATAATGTAACTTCTGTTGCTGTTCACAGTCGGGGACTCTTTTTTTCCAGTTGAAGGAAGCCTTTTAATGATTGTACTTCATGAAAGTTGCATTGATACATATTTTTTTGCCGTTAATATTTGTATTGTGTGGTAACCGTTTTATAAAAGCAATAAGCCCCGTGAAGCTGTGGTTTACAGTGAATTTATGACAGCTAAGGGGGTTCTACGCCCCTTAGCTGTTATAAATTCACTGTAAACCACGGCTTCTTGGGGCTTATTGCTTTATTTTACACTGTCTACAATTTAATATATATATATTACTTCAGATTCATTATTCATAGGGAGTGCATTGCATTGAGCTCATTGCATTTTGAAATATGCTACCCAGAACAGTGTACTCTTATCTAGACTACTATGCATACCAAAAAGTGACATGCTATGTACAATATGCATACTATATACTACAGTAAAAACAGAAGTATGGTATGCTATTCTGAACATAGCTCTACTCAATTTCCTGCTAAACAGCCTATTAAATGCAAAGTCCCTTTAAGGCAGGGGTGTCCAATCCTGCTCCTGGAGGGCCACTGTCCTGCGAAGTTTAGCTCCAACCCCAATTAAACACACCTGAACCAGCTAATCAAGGTCTTACTGGGCATACTAGAAACTTCCAGGCAGGTGTGTTGAGGCAAGTTGGAGCTAAACTCTGCACAGTGGCCCTCCAGGACTGAGTTTGGACACCCCTGCTTTAAGGCAAGTCATTTCACTCGGCGGCAATCTTTGAAACTTCTCTCGGGCAGCTATTGCAGTCATGCAAGTGCAGCTGCTATCTCTTTGAAAGGGGAAACATTAAATTCTCCAAAGGTGTTCACCAAGCTTACAATTAAATGTCATATTTGAAATCTCCAGTGAAATCCTACAACAACTGTCTCAAATTTTTTGTTTCTAAATGCTCAAATCATGACAAAAAACTGAATTTTTCAGGCTGTATTAGCCAATGCGTGTTGCACTTTCTCCCATTCATAGTAATATGAGTGCACCGTCTTTGTATATCTAAAGTCTTTGATTAAAAGGCAATCCTACCCCAAACTCATGCCATTGGTTGAGCCAGAGATTGACATGTCAGGCATGTTCAGGAAGTCACCCAACAAATAAGCTTACTTATATGTGTCTCTGTAAATGAAAGTAGGATTACACTTCACCTATAATAATAACCAATAAGAAACAGCTTCTTAAAATAAAACATTTATGATTCTGTTTAGCAATAACACAGATGCTGTTAAAAAGTATGGCAAACCTCGAGCAAGAGTGCCGGAAAATGCATTTAATATGTTTCCCATCACATTCATCCTTGAATTCACAGCTTGAAGAGATGCCAGACATCATCGTCTACAGTGACCTCTACTGGTGGAGGCTGCAATAATACTTCATTAATGTCCGCTCATCTGTCAGAGAAGTAAGATGTCAAATACTATTACGTCAAACACCAAACATCTCTATCATTCTCAGGCGGACAGAGAGCGATAGAGAGATTCAGAGAGTGATAGCAACAGAGAGCAAGTGTTGCAATGGGTTTCATTCACGCCAGACCGCAGGCTGCATCTAGGGCAGAAAGCTGTGCTGATGAAAACCACTTTGCAAACAGTGTAATAGAAAATAATTCAGTGGGGACGGGTGGTATGGTGAACTTTCTGACCTTTGAGAGGCGTTTCTGTTTTTGATCCCAGATCAACTCATGGATGTCCTCTGGCAAATACAGAGATGTCCTCTGGTCTGACAAGTCAAAGACATGATAACGCATTCAAATGCACATGCATTGCATTGAGCACAAAATCAAACATGCCCAATTATCATAGCTATCTAATTATGTGGTCAAAAGTAGTGGTGAAAATTTAAGCAACTCTATTAATGCAGCATTAGAAGACTAACCGTTTCACCTTAGGTTTGCACTGTGGAGACTAAATCTAAATGGTCTACAGGATTCAACCTAAGGACCCTTTCAGGCAATAACACAGGGGTGCCCAGATTTACCGTCCTGTACAGTTCCAACCAGTTCCAAATCCTATAATACCCAGTGAAAGCTATTTAATAACAAAGTTGCCCAGATTGTGCAGTATTACTTGGGGGTTTTCATGCTTTTTGGGCTAAAATTGCCCACAATCTCTTGCACAGATGTGGAAACGTTTGGGTCAGTTGATGAAAGAAAAATGATGAGAAATTACATGCATGAGCCTACATAATGAATTTTAAGGTAATCAAATTAGAAAGACAAACACGCAAATGCAAGTATTAGGTGACATCGGTTCCACCAATCGAGTGCAACAGCATTTTTTCAGCAGCTTTGGTTCCGGAAGTATTTTGTGTTCCATTAAATTTTCCCCATAGGGATTTTATAAAAAAAAAGTCTTAATGTTTATTGCAAAATATGCATATTTAAGCATACAAATATTTCAGTAGGGAGACTGACTCTACATGACTCACAGTGCTTCATAAGAGTGGCCAAGCACTAAAGTGTTCTTTTGGAAGAATCATAGGGTGATTTGCTTGTTGCAGATTTCTGATTTCATTGGATAAGTTGAAATAATGTGAGCTGATGGCTTCAATAGGGGGCAGTCATGGCCTAATAGGGGGGCAGTCATGGCCTAATGGATAGAGAGTCGGACTTGAGAGTCGGACTTGTAACCCAAAGGTCATGGGTTCGAGTCTCAGGTCCGGCAGGGATTGTCGGTGAGGGGAGTGAATGTCCAGCGCTCTCCCCACCCTCAATACCACGACTGAGGTGAGACCCTTGAGCAAGGCACCGTACCCCCAACTGCTCCCCGGGCGCCGCAGCAATGGCTGCCCACTGCTCCGGGTGTGTGTTCACGGTGTGTGTGTTCACTGCTGTGTGTGTGCACTTGGATGGGTTAAATGCAGAGCACAAATTCCGAGTATGGGTCACCATACTTGGCCACATGTCACTTCACTTCACTTCACTTCACTTCAACAAAAGCATATACCATCGATTAACATCCTCATGGCTCACAGTAGGTCAGTGTTTAATGGAGAAAATGGAGAAAATATTTACTACCGGAACACGCCAGTTGCACTCTAGAACATAAGTTTGGGGCGGGGCTATCTGTTTGTCTGACCAATGTCAGATGGGGGGAGTGTTCAGGAAACCTGTTCGATGCTACTTTTTCTATTTCTACTCAATAAAGTTATGAGTTGTGTCCCAAATTACATACTATGCACCATGCACTTATAGGGCCTTTTCATACACCCGGTGCAATGCAAGTGTTTTTTGCTAGTTTCAGCCCGATGCAGTTACCATTTTCACGTCCAGCGCCCACATTGTTTAAATAGCAAATGTACTCACGCCCATCTGATCGCCCATGGGCGTGCTGGTCTGAAAAAGAGGTGTGCTCAGGCGCGTTGTTGGCGTGTTGCTATTTTGAGACAATTGAAACAACTGCGCCATTGACCAAGAAATACCCGGTCTAAAGTCAATGGTGCAGTATTTAAAAAAAATATATATATATATTATTATTTAAAGGACGCATTTGTTATATGCGATTATAGGCGGGTGCACAATGCGCATACACTCTGCTTGTTACACACACAGGGACGTGCAGCAGCACGCAAATATGCCAAATATTAAAAATAAAAGGAGTCCTCTCTGGAGAAGCATTCCACCATGTAAATAGCGAATCCGCCATGGTGCAAGCACACCTGGCTTTTAAAGGGAATAGGGGAATGGGCATAATGTTTATTACACATTATGCCCAAAACACACCCATGACTCATTAAGAGACTAGGTACGACCCTTTTGTACCATGCGCCTGGCGCACCAACCATTTTTTCTATCGATTCGGACACGCCCTAAGTGCACTTGCGCCATGCGCTTCAGAACATGCACTTAAAATAGGGCCCATAGTATGTATATGTGTTTATCAGGTTTAAAAGTCTGACCTTTTTGATCTAATACAGTCATGAGTCTTTTTGGGGATCCTCTGCCATTCCAGAATTAGTGTGTTTTTGCATTATTTTTTAATAAATCTGCAAAAATGTCAACAATTCTGTGTTTTTCTGTCAATATGGGGTGCTGTGTGTACATTAATGAGGAAAAAAAATGAACTTAAATGATTTTAGCAAATGGCTGCAATATAACAGAGTGAAAAATTTAAGTGGGTCTGAATACTTTCTGTACCCACTGTATATATATATATATATACTGTATATATATATATTAAAATGGCACAGAATAGTGCATAAGCAGGACCTATGGAAAAAGTAGTAAAAGTAGTATGCTAATCAAAATTCTGTATTTCCACACCAGCTTTCCAGTTGGAAGCCCGGCTTTTGGCATTCTATTGCACTTTTCCAAGTTGGACGTTGGAAATCTGTGGAACGCAGCATGAGTACCCCTGATCTAAAGAGGTTTTATTCAGAGGTCTTAAAAACAGCAGCGCTTCTGCGGCATCTTACCAAGCTCATTAAATTTCAGCTGTGTCTATGCGCGCGTCTGGTCTGCAACTAGCATTTCTATGAAGCGATGATTATTTAATCAAAAGAAGTCTGTTTTTAAATCAGAGAAAAGCAGCAGAGGCACGCAGTTCGACCCCGTACCCATCTTTTTCTTCATTGGCATTCTTTTTCATCGTATGGTTTGAAGTTTGATGTCTTAATTGAATCTGTTTACAGAGAAGAAGATTTCCTTCAATCTGGCAGCAACTGGGTTACCCTGTTTAACTGGAGAGGCTGCGTCCTCTGGTTCACCCCAAACTCTCTCTCTCCTCCCCTCTCTCGCTGGCTGCCTGTTCCTGCTTTGATCCTTCTCTGCAGACTCCAGAAGAGATGACAGCTTTTCGACGAGTGTGCGCCACTGTGGAGGAGAAAAAAATAAGCCACTTTTTAAAATTTTTATCACCAGGTCACATGTAATGCATCACACAAGCACCATGATAGGTTATGAATGTCTCGGACCTGCTGAGAACAGATGACACGCTTCACTCACACACGCACATGCAAACACGCACCTCTGACGTCCTGGAGGGTGGTGGCAGCTGACACAACCTGACATGTCGCATTATCGTTTGGATTCGAGAACATAAAGCAGATTTCCCCAACGGGTGGCTGATGTCTATAGAGACAAACAGTTATGACACAATTCAGCATGTCTGTTTACTCACACAAACATATGGAGAGAGCTGCCGCTCATTTGCCTTGCCAAGGCAAACGGCCTAAAATCAACTGACTTACATTATGTAGATTGGGGGCCCTTGAAATGCATTTCGACAGCTTTATGATATGGGATCTATTTGATGAGGATTTAGCTCTATTAAACTGCATCTTGCATGCCTATGTATTGCTTATGGAGTGATCAGGCAGATGATAAAACTGCTGAAAAAAATCCCATAGGGACCCAAGCCATATCATACACTGTAAAAAAAAATTTTTTTTAAGATTATTAGAGTATGTTTTAGAATAAATTACTATTTCAGTTAATTGCATGCTTAATTCAATGTGTTACCTGCAGTTTCTTTATAATTGTTGGGGAAACTTACTTGCAGTTTCTGAGCAAAAATTGTTACTGCACCTCTTTTTTTTTTTCAGTATACAGACTTTGCCCTATAAGCAGCTGCCTAGAAATATGGAGCATATATATATATATATATATATATACATATATACAGTCAAACCAAAATTTATTCAGACACCTTAAACTTTTCATTCAATAATTCAGTTTTTTCACTATAGTTTAAAAAAAAAAGCGTGATATAATATGACAAGATCTCAGAGTTAAACTGTGTCAGAAAAAAAATAATCTTAATTATGTCAGATAACAATTAAGCAAAATATGGTCAGGTAAAAGTGTCTGAATAATTTTTGGTTCCAAATTTATCAGTTTTACTGGTAGTCCACTGTATGAAGAATTTTTGGGTTTAATATGTGAGTTTACTTTATTTTGCTATCCTCACTTACATAAATGAACTGTAGTGTCCTGCACCCACTAGTAAAAATATATCAAAAATATAAAAAATGTCTGAATAATTTTTGGTTTGACTGTATATAAATATATATATATTAGCTGTAAAAAATTTTGTGGTGAGACTACTATTCGAAGCAGATAACTTTCTGTTTTACAGGCTTTGCATGATCATGACAGGAGAAATAATGGATATAACTTTGCACAGACTAGATTATTAAGTGATTTTATAAACTAGTCTTATGTGCACTGAAAAAAAATTAAAAATAAAAAAATAAATCAATACCTTTACTTGAGAAATAAAATGACTTGATATTATGTCTTGTTCTCTGAAAACAAATCTTCAAAATTAAGTGAGTTTATGCTTAAAACAAGAAAAATATATCTGCCAGTGGGGTCAGAAAAACTAACTTAAATCAAAGGAAAAACAAGATAAATTTTCTTTGCCTGTTGACAGATTTTTTTTTTCTTTTTTTAAGCAAACATTCACTTAATTTTGATACATTGTTCAGAAAACAAATTCTCACTTTTAACTAGTTGTTTATTAGCTTGCATATTGACTGTTAATAAGTACTTATAAAGAACATATTAATGCCTTATTCTGCATGACCTTATTCTACATCCCTTAGTCCTGACCCATATCTGAACTTAAACACAACAACTACCTTACTAACTATTAATAAGCAGAAAATTAAGAGTTTATTGAGGCAAAAGTTGTAGTTAATGGTGAATATGTGTTCCCCATACCAAATAATTTTGTGAAAATGCATTTCATCAGTGAAATGCATTTTCCCATAAACCTCCATTGTAAGCGCATTACTGTTAACACATGCCACATTTGTATTGAACATTCCTTTAACTACCTTAACCACCAAGATTACCTTAGCCGAGCAACTTCACCAGAAAAGAGTTTTGTATAGAATGTCTTTGTGCCTACTGATATCAGGACCTTTAAGATAAATTTTTTTCTCCAATTGTACAGACTAAATGGAATCCTTTTTTAGCAACAGCGGGCCTATATAAGCCTTATTTTATTTTTTTCAGTTGACTGTTAGAAATGAACATTCTAAAGATTTAATAATTTAAAGATTTTATCTAGCTGTGTGGAAGTTTTTAAACCTTTCAATACGGCTTAAGAATTCTTTAAAATGGCTCTCTTTGGAAGTTTCAAAGGCATTAGCATTGAATATATTCTAGTGTTAAAATGCCTTCTGGCTGAGAAGAATGTTTCATCCTGGAACGCCTTTGTTCTAATTTAAATAAGTTGCTTTGCGGGGTGTTGAAGCTCTGCGGCCCCTAATTTTTCAGCCATTCCATCTAGTTGCTTTCAAAGTCCTACTGCAAGCCATCTGGAGTTTACTGCTGATTAAAACTCAATGCTGCTATCTATAAAATGTTAGTAAATGGATCATGGAAACTAATTATTTTCAGGATTAAAGCAAAACAGAAACAAGTCAGAGAAAAATGGTTCCTGTTTGGGACTTCTTGCAATTAGCAATTAAAGGTAAACATTCCAAAATTATGTTCAGTGACTTAAGTGTGAGAAATTAAGTATCTCTGGGCTATATCTATATATATATATATATATATAAAACGGCGTTATAATTTGAGGTTTGGTGGAAATGGCATTTTAAACAGCCTAAATTAAATCTGTTCATCATATAAAGTGATCGTGTCTTTTCAGAAAATTTGGACTAAACTGCTCAATTCATATAGATTAGTTTTATGATCTCTTTATGAAGCATCACTTTTTTGAAGTGTCAGCTGTCTGGAGGAACAGAAAGCTCGCAGATTTCATTCAAATATCTTCATTTGTGTTTTAAAGATGAACAAAAGTCTTACAGGTTTGGAACGACACAAGTAATTGATGACAATTTTTTCATTTTTTGGATGCACTAACCCTTTAAGAGCGATCCATCATTTAGATATAACAAGTAACAACCTATTTGATTCCTTAATTTGGCATGCTTCAATAAAAAAGACATCATTATTTTTCCCCCGTTTTCTCGCTGCGAGTCTCCTCTCATTTTTCTGCAGGGCTCTTGTCCAAGAATAGTCTGCCTGCAATTGTAAATAAGTATGCCTTAAAATTCAAAATCCCCAGGCTGGGTTCTCGCCTGCGTGTTTGTGTGTAAAGCGGGCTGCGGGGAGTTGAGATCTATTTGAATAAACTCCCCACAGCACTGAGTGAAGTGTGCTATCAGAGGTTCAGCGATGGGACACAGCTGCATCTGGATTCCTGCACGTTTCAGGACGGAGATGCTGGACGGCTCTGTGGTGAGAGAAGTCTTTCAAAGTGCCTGCTCTTTCAAATGTAACCTGTGCCCCGAACCTTCACCTGCTAAGCAACCTGACACCATCAGCATCTTTAAAGTCACCATGAAATCAGCATTACATTTTTTAATGGAAAATTGCAGTATTTATTATAAATTATTTATCCATGCACGTCTTTTTTTTAAAATTCACGTGCCCTTGTGATCTTTAATCAAAATAAATTCCCCTCCTTCTTGTATTCTCTTCTCTGATTGTGTCAGGGTTGTCAGGTTTGCGTAACAAAACCAGTCCAATTGCTATTTAAAGGTGCCCTAGAACTTCTTTTCACAAGATGTAATATAAGTCTAAGGTGTCCCCTGAATGTGTCTGTGAAGTTTCAGCTCAAAATACCCCATAGATTTTTTTTAATAAATTTTTTTAACTGCCTATTTTGGGGCATCATTAACTATGCACCGATATATAGGTTGCGGCCCCTTTAAATCTCGTGCTCCCCTGCCCCGGAGCTTGCGCTTGCCTTAAACAGCAAACACAAAGTTCAAACACAGCTAATATAACCCTCAAAATGGATCTTTACAAGATGTTCGTCATGCATGCTGCGTGCATGGATCGGATAATGTGAGTATAGTATTTATTTGGATGTATTACATTTGATTCTGAATGAGTTTGAGGCTATGCTGCGTGGCTAAAGCTAACATTACACACTGTTGGAGAGATTTATAAAGAATGAAGTTGTGTTTATGCATTATACAGACTGCAAGTGTTTAAAAATGAAAATAGCGACGGCTCTCTTGTCTCCGTGAATACAGTAAGAAACGATGGTAACTTTAACCACATTTAACAGTACATTAGCAACATGCTAACGAAACATTTAGAAAGACAATTTACAAATATCACTAAAAATATCATGATATCATGGATCATGTGTTATTATTGCTCCATCTGCCATTTTTCGCTATTGTTCTTGCTTGCTTACCTAGTCTGATGATTCAGCTGTGCACATCCAGACGTTTTGCCCTTGTGTAATGCCTCGATCATGGGCTGGCATATGCAAATATTGGGGGCGTACATATTAATGATCCCGACTGTTACGTAACAGTCAGTGTTATGTTGAGATTCGCCTGTTCTTCGGAGGTCTTTTAAACAAATGAGATTTATATAAGAAGGAGGAAACAATGGAGTTTGAAACACAGTGTATGTCTTTTCCATGTACTGAACTCTTGTTATTCAACTATGCCAATATAAATTCAATATTTAATTCTAGGGCACCTTTAAATCAGACCCAATCGTGGCCAAAACTAGCCCAATCGCGTTCCGGGGGTAAAAAAAAACCAAACACAACAACCTGCAGCAACAGTGCAAAAGCAGTGCAATTCTGCTGAAAAAAAGTGAACTTAGCAACACTGAATGAGGGAGGGACAACCTGTCACTCACATGAAATCAACCAATAGCAAACCCCATCCATCCAATCAATTGTGCATGAACAAAATCAAGTCCCGCCCTACATTGTTTCTTGTTTGAGAAGCCGTTTCACTCGGATATACATCACAATATAGAAGACTCATGCAGACTCATGAACAGAGATAGATTTTCAAGCTGTTCAAGGAAGGTTCATGCTAGAAAGTACTAGTTTGAGGCTGGTCTAGCCAATCTTAAGGTGATGATACATGGGGGAACTTTTTGAGCAATGTAACCAGGCAATCTTACCGAGCGATGATGCTTGGGCACTTTCCCATTGAGAATGGGCAACAAATTTCTGTCTGAATACTATAGATTGAAATTTGTTGCCCATTCTCAATGGGAAAGTGCCCAAGCATCATCACTCGGCGAGATTGCCTGGCAACATTGCTCAAAAAGTTGCCCCATGTATCATCACCTTTAGTCTTACTGGTTAAAGTCCCAGGTTCAATAGCCTACAAGTTAGGCTTTCAACAGCATCTGTGCATGTGTTTACAGTAATTCACCAGACTTAAGACTTAAACATTTGACCAGTGGTTCCCAAACCTGTCCTGAAGGACCCCTAGCACTGCACATTTTGTATGTTGCCCTTATTTGATACACCTACTTAAGGTTTTGCAGTCTTTACTAATGAGCTGATGAGTTGAATCAGGTGTGTTAGATGAGATAGACATCCAAAATGTGCAGTGCTGGGGGGTCCTCTAGGACAGGTTTGGGAACCACTGCATTAGACATTATAACATCACTTCAAAATGATATGCAACTACTTTCATGACCATAAACCCTATTGCTTAAACATAACATACTTGCAAAATCACAAGAAAGGGGCTATTCTAGAACAATAACCATACATACGTAGCATATACAGAGCTATTCCGTCGACCTATAACAGTCTAAAAGCAGAGCTAAAGGACAATTTAGACATCTTCAATACATAATATAGAGAAACCTTGGTGTCTGTATTTCATAAAATGAGATTCTGTCTCAAGTGGTAAAGAACTGTAATATGCACTTACAAATGACATTAATAAACTAACAAATGGCATTTATACACTAAAAGGATAAAAGAACCTTTTAAAGTTGTATAATATTCTGAATTCACATGAAACACCTATACAGTGGCTCCAAAAACTTACATTTACCATTTAAAAAGCATGAATGTCATTGCATTAGATATAGAACCCACTGAAAAACGTGCTTGAAAAGAGTGCTTGTGCTGTCTTTCTTTAAAATAAATGCCTCTTGGTTTCATATTTTTGTGCTGAGACATTTTTAAGCTTGGCTTAAGAGCTCAAATACTTTTTGTAGTCAGGTGATGCTGATAACTCTGTACAGAGCCCATAGAAATTACACTGTCAGACAGTCTTAATATAATCACAATGGTTTTGCACATGAACCTACTTGAAGAACACACAGAAATACCCGTATTACATAACAGCTCTATTATTTAAAGATCCATCTCAGTAAAAAAAATGAATTAAAATGTCTACACAAATCATGTCATAGCAGTGCCATACTGCCCTCTTCTGTCCCTTTTTTAGCATTGCAACTAGAGAGTTCGAGAAAAATAAAATGGAGAGGCTAACATGTATTTTGGTAACAGCCTTTTTATATAATGCATTAAAAAAGTATTTTAATGCATTAATTATGCCTTGTAATGCACCTTGTAATGAATTGTATGGTCTCGTGAATAACTGTAACCACAATTATAATAGATTATAATACTTATCTATTCATTGAATACATATTTAAAATGTATAATGCATTAAAAAACATGACAAACTACCAATTTCAGATGTAACAAGGAGTCTGCAAAATGTGCAATTATTATAATGCATTATAACGTACATTATTAATATCTTTATAATGCTTTATACATAAAGCCTTTGTAAAGTGTTACCAAAATTATTTCTCAGAAGTAAAAACATGTTTCAGATCAAAAGCATTAGAGCAAAATCGACATGATTCCTACCTGGATAAATCTCAGTAAGTCCAGGTTACATTTCACCCTAGAATCAAAAGAAAAAATGGTAAAAATTTTACAATAAGATATTTTTTGTTAACATTAGCTAATGCATTAACTAACATGAACTAACAATAAACAAAATATTTTAGATTTAATATAATCTTTGCTAATGACAATAAAATGTTCATGTTAGTTCAGTGCATTAACTAATGTTAACAAATACAACTTCTGAACTTAAAAATGTACAAGTAAATGTTGAGCCTAAGATTAATAAATGCTAGAAGTGTTGTTCATTGTTAGTTCATGTTAACTAATGTTAGTTAACTATTGTTAAAAATTTAAACCTTATTGTAAAGTGTTACAGAACAAAATATGCATTTTGACATTATTTCCATGCATATTATCTTCTGTCTAGACATTTTACATTACATTTTTTTAATCATTATTTTCTTTCAGTCTTTTAATTAACAGGGCTGGACAATTAGGACTGCCAGATGGCCCTGTGTCAATGTGAACGACATTCGGGACAGCTGACAGGCATTGCTGCATTGTCACTGCATTGCAAGTTTATCATTTGCATGTGTTTGTAAGCTTTGTCAATTTGAATATTCACGCGCAAGAAGACGCAAAAGAGAACACATCTGTACTTGCGTGTGTGTGAGAAGTTTAGTGTGTGCACACATCCAACGCTCGTGCTCAGAGAGCCACCTCTCAGACAGTGATTGAATACTGACTTGAGTTCTTTCACATCTTCTTGCACTGGAATGGACAAATTCTGTCAAAATTAGGGTGAATTCAGGTTGATTGGGACACTTTTTGCCATTGAGATGACTGGGAAAAAGTGTCCCAATGTAACCCCTCCCGTTCAAACCACACACTCCAAGCGGGACTCGAACCCGGGTCCGCCAGCATGGGAGTCGGGCACTCTAACAAGGAGGCTAAAAACCACAGTTTCTAGCATCAGTCGCTAGAGATGCCCTAGAACCTTGAGATCAGAGGAGTGAGGTTTACATGCTCAAATCTTACCAGCCTACATCCGTTACACCAGTCAACCTGAATTCACACCATGTCAAAATGCCCATCTTTGGTGAGTATCTTTCCTAGTAAACAAAGCCGGTTTTGTCTTAAGTGAACGGGTCTCAATCAGCTCCCTATAGTTCAGTAGTGAGGGCCCTGATCAGGGAGTTCACTGATAGCAAAATCCTTTACGACTGCTAGAAAAGTATGTTCTATATAGAATGAATGTGTGTAGTATGAATGTAATCCGAATTTACAACATTCGCCATATTGTCATTATCACCAGCATCACCGCCATTCACAAATCCTCTCCCGTGGCCTCATGGGATAGTAAAGTGTCCATCGTATGCGCACTTCAGAATCTTTTTGTCTACTCTTTTATGAGCATTATGAATTCAGACATACTTCTTTTCTCACTACTGTTTTACTGTCAACATACTGTTTTTCGCCTACTATATATATATATATTAGGGAAGTATGCAATTTCATATGCAGCATGTAAGTTCTGAAGCGTGAAACATAAAGGATGCGAGCCAACTTCCTACACATAATGACACGCAATAGATGGTTTTTAAAATACAAACCATTATTTAATTACATTTCAGTATAAACACACATCGCTAGAAATAAATGAACATAATCTAACATTTATAATTTATTTACGGCTGAAATGTTGCATGTATATGTAACAAGCAATGTATTTATCATAATGTACTTTAAATAACATTACAAACAATGTCAAAAAGATATCAGTTCTGCTGTTGTTCATAAATAACAGTAGTGATGTTGTACTATGAAGACTTTGTCATGTCAAAGGAAATGGAGTCATTAGTGTCCCGATATGTAGTAAGCCAGGGTCCTTTATCAGAGCCTGAATTCATGTACACGATATACTGATTCACGGCCTGGGGAAACTAGGGAGCTGATTGAGATGCACCCAATGTAAACAGTTGAGAAATAAAATACATGTGTAACTATATTGGATCCGTTCATTTGGTCTTAAAGGGTTAGTTCACCCAAAAATGAAAACTGTCCCATAATTTTCTCACCATCTTCTAACAATCGGAGATATATTTAAAAAAATATCCTGGCTTTTCCAAGTTTTATAATGGAAAGGGGGGCGTGTTTTGAAGCCCCCCAAAAATGCATCCATCCATCATAAATATAATCCATACAGCTCCAGGGGGTTAATAAAGGCCTTCTGAAGCGAAGCGATGGGTTTTTGTAAGAAAAATATCCATATTTAAAACTTTAATAACTAGCTTCAAGCAGACGACCGTATGCATCAATTTACAAATGCAGAACAGCAGAGGATAGAGCAAAACAAAACACCATTCATGAATTAGAAGTCTAAAATGAGAAATTTTAAAGAGAAATGTGGGAGGATTTCGATATAAAAGAAGAGGAGCTCGGGTTTGTTGCTCAGCCCTATTTGTTTAAACCACGAAAGCCATCTAAGCTTACGATACTCCTACATCCAGCGTCATACATCGCTTCAGGGATTACTCATTTGGCAAGAGTTGACTTGCACAGTATGAGTAGAGTCGTCTGGCGGAAGCTAGTTATTTTAGTTTATATAGTTTTAGTTATAGTTTAGTCTGTGTTTTAATAGTAATCAAACAACAAAGGACAAAGAAAAAATCTTGACTGTAACTTTAAAGGGGTCTTTGATTATGATTTCACTTTTTTAACTTCAGTTAGTGTGTAATGTTGCTGTTTGAGCATAAACAACATCTGCAAAGTTACGACGCTAAAAGATCAATGCAAAGGGAGATATTTTCTTTTACAGAAATTGCTTTTTAAGGACTACAACAAACGGCTGGTAGGGACTACAACGAGCTTCTTCCTGGGTGTGTGACATCACTAACCCCAAAATTGAGGCCATGTTGGGCTGCTTTAGGGAAGAGGAAGAGTTGTTGTCGTACAGTGTTGTTGTCATGCCGTCATTTTACACCGGACTGCTTCACAAACGAGGGTCAATTCAACACTGGATTTGCACAAAAGATTAACATGACGGCACATGCTAGTCGATGAGTTGAATCAACTCCACAGCAACTACATAAATTTATTCACTAACCATTCAGAAACGTCTAAAAGTTGTAACTTCTTCCTGAGTCTCTCCATCAGTGTCGACTCCGGTTTGAACAATGTAAGGCTGAACACCGTTACTGACAATCCTCATTTTGACTCATTTTTTGGCTGCGTGAGATTCTCCAGCTTTGTTGTTGTTGAGCAACCGAAGCTCGAGCTGTTAAAGCTCCGCCCTCTTTTGGAAAGGGGGCCGGGAGCAGCAGCTCATTTGCATTTAAAGGGACACACACAAAAACGGCGTGTTTGTGCTCAAACCCAAATATGGGCAAATTTGACAAGCTCTAATAAATGATCTGTGGGGTATTTTGAGCTGAAACTTCACAGACACATTCTGGAGACACCAGAGACTGATATTGCATCTTGAAAAAGGGGCAGGTCCACTTTAATAAGGATTAATCTATATTTAATTTATACAATGGAGAATATGCACTGTTATTTTACAATGCATTACTTTATTCAATTTCTGTAGGCTACCTGAAAAGCACTGTATTGCTCACAATTTGATTATTTTGTTCTTATTTTATTACTGACTTTTTGCTTGTCTTTAATGGTTCAAAAACAATGAAAGCAATTAATTATAATTGTTTAAAATACTACTTATTTATATATTACTTTTTTGTGGTGAGGCCAGTGAAAATTATAGCAAGGCAAGTAAAAATTTGAACCACTGTGTTGAGCCCTAAATATTATTTATTTATTTGTCACAATGCAAAAAAAATAAAAAAGTGAATGGCCCTAAAAGCATGCTTGATTTTTTTTTAAGAAAAAAAATCTATTGTTTTTTTGGATTGTGAAGGGACGTTATGACAGGTTTTAAAAGATTCACCCACATAAATATTTAATTCACATCATATCGAATGAGTTTTTGGTCTGACAAAGGTTCTACGCCTCTGTAACAGAAACTAGTGATTTAGTGCACTACTCTGCACTGCACTTTGCCCATGAGCTGTGAGCAAACACAAGTTTATGCATGTGGCCCCCACACATATGGTGTGATAGTCTGTGAGAGCATTTTTGTCCATGTCCTACTTTTTGTGACAGCATTTGTCTTCGAATTTAGATGTGATTTCTGTGTGCACTCCAGGGAGAAAAGTGAGTGGTTGCTGTGGCAACAGATGACATGCATCCAAATAAGCAAAAGCAATATGAGATGACTGACCCTCGATAGTAGCAGATTTCCTTCTCAGGAACTCATCCAGTGATGTTTTGGAAGATTACAGAAGGCTAAAGAAATGCAAACACTGATGGATAGGCAAATAAATAAATAAAAAGGATGAGAATCATACCTGGTTGCCATGGAGACATACCCTCTCCTCACTTCAATAACTGCTGAGCAGAGAGGATTCCAGGGTCTGCAACGAAAGACTAGGGGAATAAAGAGGAAGAAATCCTTTTCCTGGAACAGAAATAAGGAGAAATAAACAGTCACTGCATATGATGTGTACATTAAAATCCTTTGAAGTTACATGTTAGATAAATTCCTTATTCCTTCCATTTCTGTGACTCTGGAGACTGAATATTAAACAGCCTACATTGTTATTCACATTAATTTCCATCAAAATAACAAGGGTAAATATTATTAAAGCTATTTTAATATAAACACAGTAATACAGTATTATATTTGCAATAATATTCTTTCAATAATTATCAAGTTAGGTCACATTTCAGGGTAAAATGTCATCTTTGTGGGTCTTAAATCTTTTTAAAAACATTATTTTCTAAGGTTTCAAACCACATATTCATTTATGTAAGCTTGATTTCAGGTAAACAAACAACTTAAGTGGACAACAACAAACTAGGACCATTTCTGAGCAAAGCTGTCAACCAAACAAACAAAACAAAGCAAACAATGAGGGTAGATGGTCTGGAGGCATTCGGTTTGACTACAGTACTTTTTGGGGTGTTTTCCTGCAATTCAATCCATCAGTGAGAATCATCATTGAGAATAATGGGAGCTGTGAAAAAGATGTAAGGTAAAATATCCAAACATTTACATTATTTTCCAATAATAATTAACATAATTATAATATAAATTTAAAGGCCCACTGAAGAGTGTTGGAACACGCAGCATTATTCAACGTGTTTTCAATGGAAACAGGAAGACAGGGTGATATATTGAACAGCCCCGCCCCTTTTTTTAAATAGCCAATAGCATTTTGTTTATGTTATAGCTCGCCAGAGCCGTTAGACTCTGTAAAACCTCTGTTTCCTTCTAATCTCTAACCATTTCTCCTCATAATGTCCTCTATATCGATTATATACAGCATTCTGTGCAGAATTCAAATGGGTCTGATACCTTTTGTGGTCTGTGCCGACTCGCGCATATGATCCGCTTCTGTGCTCTCATGTCTCTGAACCGGAGCAGACTGTTCTCGCATTGCGGCGGTTCAAGTGACACTAACGCGAAAACGTTCATTTGCGTCAAAGGAAAGCATATTTACACTGTCTGAATCGATCCCTATTCTCTATATAGTGCACTATGTGCCATTCACCATGTAGAAACTAGTGAGCAAATGACCGCGTCTGTAAGAGTGTAGGAGGAGGCGGGATTTCAGATTCTAGAGAGCATTTGATTGGACCGAAGATTTGACGAGAAACTGAAGTGCGATGTGATGTCATGAAAATCTGTGATCCATTTCAGCGGAAGTGTGAGACTGTAAATTTTGAATGCTTATATCTCCTAAATGCGAATTTTGTCTTTGTTTTGGAACACACCAGCTTATCCATAACCTTAAAGGGTTAGTTCACCCAAAAATGAAAATAATGTCATTAATTACTCGCCCTCATGCCGTTCCACACCCGTAAGACCTTCGTTAATCTTCGGAACACAAATTAAGATATTTTAGTTGAAATCCGATGGCTCCGTGAGGCCTGCATAGCCAGCAATGACATTTCCTCTCTCAAGATCCATTAATGTACTAAAAACATATTTAAATCCGTTCATGTGAGTACAGTGGTTCAATATTAATATTATAAAGTGACGAGAATATTTTTGGTGCGCCAAAAAAACTAAATAACGACTTATTTAGTGATGGCCGATTTCAAAACACTGCTTCAGGAAGCATCGGAGCATTATGAATCAGTGTGTCGAATCATGATTCGAATCGCGTGTCAAACTGCCAACGGCTGAAATCACGTGACTTTGGCGCTCCGAACCGCTGATTCAACACGCTGATTCATAACGCTCCGAAGCTTCATGAAGCAGTGTTTTGAAATCGGCCATCACTATATAAGTCGTTATTTTGTTTTTTTGGCGCACCAAAAATATTCTCGTCACTTTATAATATTAATATTAAACCACTGTACTCACATGAACTGATTTAAATATGTTTTTAGTACATTAATGGATCTTGAGAGAGGAAATGTCATTGCTGGCTATGCAGGCCTCACGGAGCCATCGGATTTCAACTAAAATATCTTAATTTGTGTTCCGAAGATTAACGAAGGTTTTACTGGTGTGGAACGGCATGAGGGCGAGTAATAAATGACAGAATTTTCATTTTTGGGGTGAACTAACCCTTTAAGGCTAACATATTCTTACTAAAAGCTAAAAAACTTGATTTCAGGGGAACTTTAAATGATTACATGACATCAGGGTTGAATAATACTAATAACTGTTAGCATTAAAGCAACATATTCCTGTTATCATTACATTTTCAATAATATAGGGTGATTGGGACACTTGAGATGACTTGGAAAAAATGCCCAAACCAACCTGAATTCACCCTAATTTAAAAAAGTGATTCAGTTTTACATCACATTTTAGCTCAATATCCAACAAAATCAATATTTTCTTGGTCTCAAACCTTTTGCGGTGTGCTCTCGCTTATATAAACTTAATTTCAACAGAAACAAACGACACAAAGTTGTTGTACACTTAAACTGGGACATCTTGCATATCGTGAGGGCCTCTTTTTGTTTCTGAGCCGAGCCATGCTGTTCAACCTATCCGCAAACGAGGGGGAGGGTAAATGCTTTGGAGACCCTGCGTTTGATAGACAGCCACAAAACCCAATCCCAAATCAAACATTCGTTCAAACTGACCAATAGCGTCGCGCTCTGGGCAAATCCAGTAGAGTGGGCGGGGTTTGAACAACAATGCCCGCCCACCATCCAATCGTTAGGTTGCGCGAGGGCTGCAGTTTCAGTTTGTTTTATTCACCATTTTGAGTAGCTGAAGGTAAAATTTAAACTAAATACCTTCGTAGAGCAGGAATATCTCCCGCATTGTTTAATTTTTACCACAGGGAAAGGGCGTTGGTTTTGCGACGTCACCTTTAGACCCTTGTGTTTTAAAATAGCACGTTTCGTTTGCATTTTCCCTGCTTTTCTTTTGCTCTTTCACAATTTTAACCTCTACAGTATTCCTGCAAAATGGCAAGACCAGTGAGGTACGTGGGTTTCCATTCGTCCTGCTGATGGCTGCTGCATGCACACTGAGTTCAAGGCTTCACGCATGTGCCAGGCATCCTTATGTTCTTGTTTAGAGCTCGATTTTGTAACATTTTGGCTCATTCGTGCATGCATTTTTCTCGTTGTTTCTTTCCCGGTGGCGGAGGACTGTGTCTTTTATATTTATGCGTATATCTTGCACGTTTCTAACGTGCATCAATCAGGATTGTGAAATCTGCATCACCTACCTATATTTCTGATTATATTTGTTGTGTGAGAAGCTCTAAAAGGCTTCATGTTTCCTTGTAAGCCAGTGAGAATATGGCTTCCCATTCATCCTCGCCAAAGCTTCAGGAGGGGTAATAAAATCCCACTGGAGGTGCTCATTCAAGTGATTTTGCAACCTGTAACGCGCACACATCTGCGCAAATTTCACAACGATGCAGAAACAATAGATTGTGGAAGGCCGTTCGTGTTTTAGGGAGGGAAGCGCGTTTTGAGGTATTTTTTTTTGATAGCGGTAAATTAACACGACGCGGGTGACGTCAGAGGGGGGCGGGGTGGCTGAGAGCGACCACACCTCCCGTTTGGAGTTATGTGGAAAATGTGCGCAAAATTTGATCTTCATTCTCCACATTTGGAGTTCAGATTACATTAACAGATTAGTATATATGACTGTGCGCTATTTGTGTCTACAAAGATGGCCGATATAAAGAGTAAAAACGTCGCGCGCCTTCCTCACGTATCGACTGTACGGAGAGAAGAAAAAAAAAAAACGTAGCGCGCTGCCCTTACGAACATTCACCATGGTAACCATATGCAAATATAGCGAATGCAGATATTATACATTTATACACGTTTTATTTGTATTAGCCAACGCTGTTATTAAAAAAATTAATTAATTAAATGACAGAGATTCTGAAAAGCTTCTTACTGTAGTAACTATTGTTACCATGGTAAATATGAGGCGTTACGCCAAAAGATTTAAGATTAAATTGATTTCACAAAGTTATATATTTAAAAATAATAATAATTTTAAATGTTTTTTCGGCTTTTACTGAATTAAGGCGAGACACCCCAGGTGAATAGGGTAAAAAAATTAACTAATAGATATCACCATACTACCCCAGGTGATTGATTACATTAAAAAATTGCAAACATTTTTTACAAGTTTTGTATTGTATTACAAGTTTTCTAAAATATAATGTTTAAATATGCAAATGAGGTGTTATCTAATTAAATATGCGCTAATTTGCATTCATTTCTAGAACAAAAATCTGAATATTGGATGACGTCAGGTTAAAAATTATCTTTTAATTTTTTGGACATATTAAATTCAAAGGTTTTAACAGAGGGAATCTCTTTTTATCAATCCATAAATCAGAAAATACTATCGACAGCCAGAAAAAAAAATATTTTCACCATTTTTTTTTTTAGGAATAAAATGTTGTATAAAATCAGGCAAATTATATATCAACAAATCCCTCTGTAAAAACCTTCAGAATATAGATAGATGGGAATAAAACTGTAAAGTTTGGTGTATATAAATTCTGCTGAAGTGGAGATTTCTGACTCAGAGCAGGAGAAAAATCTCATTTTGAGAAAACATCCTTTAATATTATGTACTGTAATTTAAATCTATAGATTCAAATAGATAAAGTGCTATAAAATGTACACTTAAAAGTGTATTTTGGATGTTTTCTTTCCACCAGTCTGAAAAAACACTTGAAAAGCCAAAAAGTGCAAAATCTCAAAATTGACAGGTGCCTGAAAAAATAGTGTTTTTGCCTGTAGTGTCTCCCCTTAACGATAGTTGTCTTTTTGTTTATTTTTTTTGGTCAGATGATGCTAATGAAGGGTTCATCGACTTCCTGCTGGTCTCAAGTCTACCTCGGTTTACAACTGAAACGTTTTAAATCAAATGTTTAATTAATTAATGTATGGGACGAACATTTAGACAAATTATTATTATTATACACCTCATCATGTCATTTCTGGATTGATGATTAAGCTTTGTAATTTATAATCCAAAAAGTCTAATTACTTTAAAGTAACTTGTGGCTTTTCAAGCATCTCAACACCATGTTGGGCCTGAGTGGTTAAATGGGACAAGACTGCAGTATTAATGAAACCCTCATTGAAATGCTAATTGTGGAACTGTTTAACGATCATTAATTCAAGTAAACATAATGAAGCGAGGCATGTTAAATGAAGTTTAGTTTCCTGAAGAAATGCTGACCACCTTCCGATGGTCTGTAATCCCTTAAAACATGAATGAATGTCACATGCGCCGCTGCTTCACAAACTCTTGTTACAGTATTTTGTCTTTGTTACAGGAACAGAAAGGTGGTGAATTACTCCCAGTTTAATGAATCCGACGATGCAGGTAATAAACCATCTTTAAAACGCATAATTTTAGCTTTCGGAAAAGTATTGATGTGCGAAAAAAAGATATTCTTTGTAAGTTTACTCGATATTTGAGTGCAAGTATTCCTCAGGTTGATTGGTGACCTTTCAGAGATTGTTTTAGGAAATCAGTTTGTGCAGCCATGTACTTAATGTTTCAATCCATCTCATTTCTGTCTCCAGATGAGGATTATGGGAGAGGCAAGGAAACGACTAAGAAGATACGTGCTCCACCCCGTGAAATCAAGCACAAGAAGTCTAAGAATTCACAGGAAGAGAGGCAAGAATCTGTCTTTTTCCAGCTTTGTTGTATTTTAAGAAAATATATTATTAGAATTTTGCATTTAAAATTATTTTATATGAATTAAATGGTGAATTTCATGACAGAATTGGTGTGTTGGGATCCCCAGGGATCATGAACCTTTTTGAGATCCATTTTCTCCTTATGACCCACATATGCGGCGGTTAATTATAACTAGGAAATAAATGCCACATACAAGGACATTCTCCTTCAAAGTTCAAACTACTAAAAAACCTTTTCTGTTGTCTTACAGCGAGGATTCAGATGACAAACTGTCCAAATCCAAAAATGACTCCGCAGGTAAATTGTGTTGTTTCTTCTGCTGATTTGATTCAAAATAAACTTCAATAAAAGATGATTAACTTCTAATCTTGTGTTTTTCAGATGACTTCGGTAGTGATGAAGACAATGACTTTGGAGAAGAAGGGGAAGAGGAAGATGGAGGAAGTGACTATGATGATAAAAAGGCCAAAAAGGGAAAGAAAGGAAAGGTGGAGAAGCCAGGCAAAAAGTCACTGAAGAGAAAACGAGGTGGAGGTGAGATGCGAATCGATGAAAAATGTCACTTTTCCTTGAATTCTCATGCATAAAACATGAAGCAGCAGATGTTTAAACTATCAGCATGAAGTCTAGTCTTATTCTGGCCAAGAACTGCCCATTTAGACATAGACAGACCAATGTATAAAACAACCATGTTCAGAAATCAGGCTGCAAATAAAGCATAAATGTGGATCTGCATGTTGTTGACACTTGTGATTCCTCTGCAGATGAAAGTGATGATGATAAAGAGGTGAGCAGGAAACCAAGGCAGGTGAGGCAGGCTGCGTCAAAGGCCGTGTCCAAACAGAGAGAAATCCTTCTGGGAGACGGCGGCAGTGAGGATGAGGAGAAAGAAGAGGAAGAACAGGCATACCTGGACCGTAAGTGTGCTGCTTTTTAACTGCAGTGTTCAATATTTTTGTCACTTTGACTCAGCATCATTATTTTTAAAAGGATAGTTCACCCAAAAATGAAAATTATCCCATCATTTACTCACCCTCAAGCCATCCTAGGTGACTATCTTCTTTCAGACGAACACAATCTGTGTTATATAAAAAAATATCCTGGCTCTTCCAAGCTTTATAATGGTATTGAAGGGAGTGTGAGTGTATCCATCCATAGGGCTGGGCGATATATCGCATGCGATTGTCACGCGCATTTCGTCAGTAAAGCCGGTTCCCTGATTACCGCAAAATCGCCATCACCTGCTTTCAAATGGAGCGCCATATAATAGACAGAACCGTAGTTCACTGACAAGCCACGCAATATCGCGTTCATTATCGAAGGCGATTCATCTGCGATATGAACGTGATATTGCGTGGCTTGTCAGTGATCTACGGTTCTGTCTATTAAATGCCGCTCCATTTGAAAGCAGGTGATGGCGATTTAGCGGTAATCAGGGAACCGGCTTTACTGACGAAATGCTCGTGACAATCGCATGCGATATATCGCCCAGCCCTATCCATCCATCATAAAAGTAATCCAAACGAATCCAGGGGTTTAATAAAGGCCTTCTGAAGTGAAGCCATGGGTTTTTGTAAGAAAAATATCCATACTTAAAACTTTATAAACTAATAACTAGCTTCCGGCAATGGCCGTACGTAAGTCTAGTTCTGGCGGAAGAGTGACCTCTGACGTATTGATGAACTCGGAAACGCAGAGGATAGAGCAAAACAAAACACCGAATGAATTAGAAGTCGAAAATGAGAATTTTTAAAGAGAAATGGTGGAGGATTTCAATATAAGAGAAGAGGAGCTTGAGTTTGTTGCCCAGCCCTATTTGTTTGAACCGTGAGAAGTTTCTACTCTCACCTAAGCTTATGCTACGCCTACATCATACGTTGGGTCAGAGGTCATTCTTCCGCCAGAACTCGACTTGTGTACGGCTATTGCCGGTAGCTAGTTATTATGGTTTATATAGTTTTAAATATGGATATTTTTCTCTATTTTTTTTATCGCTTCGCTTCAGAAGGACTTTATTAAACCCCTGGAGCCGTATGGATTACATTTCTGATGGATGGATGCACTTTTTTTGGGCTTCAAAATCTCAAGCCCCATTCACTACCATTATAAAGCTTGTAAGAGCAAGAATATTATTTAATACAACTCGGATTGTGTTCGTCTGAAAGAAGATAGTCATATACACCTAGGATAGCTTGAGGGTGAGTAAATTATGGGATCATTTTCTTTTTTGGTTGAACTATCCCATTGATATTGCTCATACTTGGACTTACGATTTTGGCCTGGCAAATGATAAAGCCATGCTTTTTAATTTACATTGTAAAGATGGCACAGAAGCACTTCTGAAGTAGCAATCAGGTGTCTTAACACAGACTATTTAATGCTTCTCAGAGGTGGCATAAATGCATTTACAAAGCAATTTTAATAGTGCACTTTTATACTAGGAGTTGAGGGTCAGAGCAGGCATAAATTAGTCTGGCTTTTGTTACCATTATGTCTTTACACAAAATTTTAAGCAGGCACAGAGTAGCCTTAAAGGGTGAAATAAAATTTTTGTCATTAGTACCCTTGAAACCTTCTTTCATCTTAGGAACACAAATAAGGATATTTTTGATGAAATCTGAGGGTTTCTGAAGCAAACATAGGCAGCAACGTAATTTTTGGGTGAACTAACCCTTTAAATCAGCTGTGTAAAGATGTCTTTGAAATTAAATGAACGAAAAGTTTCATAGAAGCTTTATCTTGACATGAGCCAGTAATTAGACAACCTTATCGCCCTGACAACTTTTTAGTAACATACTTAAAGGTGGTACAGAGGATCTTTTCGTCGACTGAGTTTTTGAAATTAGCGCATGCGTAAGAACAACCCCCCCCCATTTCGAGTGAACGCCTCCCAAAACTCGTGCACGAGTATTGGAACACGAGTGTTTTCCACCGGCATTCGCTGTGTTATTAAGCCGGGCACACATTTAACGACTAGCTAAAACATTCTAAGACTGTGCTCAACATACAGCGATTGTTTCCTGCTCCTGAAGCAGATTTATATACTTTCACATGGAATTTGAACACCGACTGTAATCGCAGACTGAACGCAAATGGCTCTGACTGGACGCGTTTGAGCGCGATCATAAGTATCAATTTACATTCATAATCGGCCTCACAATCGTTAAGTGTGTGCGCGAAAGCCGCTCACACACTTAGTGGATTCATTATGTCGGACTCACCGCAGGTAACTCATAATCTGCAGTTGTTACTCCTGTCTCCTGACAAAAACATTGCATGCGGCGCCTGTAGAGTGTGGAAAGTTACTGGAGCGCGCAGCCACGCATCTCTCACAAGGAAAGTCATGGCAGTGATTGACAAGCCAGAGGGCCAATCGTTTACGCGATGATCGCGTAAACGATTGGCTGATGTTTTTAAGGCCCTACCTCGTGCACAGATGATGTGTATTAATAATATTCCTTTCAGTGCACCTAATAGTCTTTTATCAGTTAGTAAAGACAGTTTCAAGTAATATTGCAAAAATTTATAAAACAAAACATCCTCTGTACCACCTTTAAACTACTCAGAATCCCATAGCAATGGTTCACGATACACTAGCATTGTGGTGGCAACTTTTGCACAGCAAAGCGCCATTCACATTTCATAAAAATGTACTTTTCAATTTTTCTGTTGCAGAAGAGTCTGGCAGTGATGAAGACTTCATGGTTGATGATGATGATGACAGTGACTATGGGCACTCCAAAAAGAAAGGCAAAAAAGTGGTGCCAAAAGGAGGAAGGAGAGTTGAGAAGAAGGACAAGAAATCCCCTAAACCCCGGCTAAAGGCCACAGGTAACCCCTGCCGCTTCCAAGATATTTGTCATACTGGTTTGAAATGATGTACATTATTGAAGAGTTATAAGATAATTATCATCTTTAGGTCCACTATTCCTTCAATTTACTTACCTAAATCATGCATCACATAAAAATGTTGCCCAAGACTCTTGAATTTAAAAGCCCAAATGCCGACAAAGGCCTTAGGCAGAAACACTTTTGAAACGTGCTAGTTTCTTGTAACTTTTCAGTCCTGAAAACTGCCATTCAAAAGTTTGGGATCGGTAAGATAANNNGATTAAAAAAAAAAAAAAAAGTCATCGATGCTGCATTAATTTGATCAAAAGTACAGTAAAAACTAATATTTTCAGGATTATTTGATGAATATAATTTGTAACATTATACATGTCTTTGTCACTTTTGATCAATTTAGTATGTTCTTGCTGGAACAAAAAAACCTCTTACTAACTCCAAAATTTTAAAGTTAATGTAAACATGTCTGTTTGTCCCTCAGTGAACCCCAGCCCCGTGAAGGGGAAAGGGAAAGGTCGCCCAAGTGCAGCTAAAGCACTGGAGAAATCCTCGCCCAAGGATGACGAGGAACCCGAGAGCCCCCTTGAAGATGAGGAGGAAGATGAGGTGGAGAAGAAAGAGTCTCCTCCCACCAAAAAGACAAAGGATGAGGCCCCCGAAGACGAGGAAGACGACGAGGAAGAGGACGGCTCAGAAGAGGAGGCTCCATCCGGGGAAGACTAGCCATGTTATTAACGGCGTCCCTTTCTTCTTCTCTTTCCCTTTACACTTTTTCCTCTTCTGCATTTTTTGGGGGGGTGGGGGGAGGGGTTTGTTTGCTTTTCAGATTTTTGTTTTCACTGTCTGTTGTGGCCTGGCTCAACGGTTTGAACTCTCTTTATTTCCCTTTTTTTGCCTATAAATTCCATATCGCAAAGGACATTTTCCCAGAACTTGTTAGCGTATATATCTATATATATTATTGAGTAAAATGTGTCTGAGTCTGTTTATTTATGGGTATATAATCTTGAGGGAAGCCCATCGTTCCAACCAGTAGCATCGCTGCTTGCCCAGGGTAATCACATGACCGTATTCTCCCGAAAAAAAAAAAAATGCTTTTGCGCTCGTTCATTTCGGTAACATGTATAAAGCTTATCGTCTACTCTGCATTATTGCGACCGATGTTCCTCATTCATGAAACAAAATTCAGTGTAAAATGTTCGTAAAACTATTCTTGCGTAAATGATCGCAACAAAGAGCCTCTTTCACACCGCGCAAACAAAACGAGTATTAGTGTAAATCTGTAATGGTATATTGGAGTGTAAATGCAATTCCCTACAAATTGACGCAGTCGATTCAACGCAATTTGCGCAAGATTGGTTTTACGACGTTTAACTAATGTCGCATTCAATTTGTTCTTAAAAAAACGTATTTGCGAAAGTACATCATTTAACGTATGAATAGTTTTGCGAAGTTCTGAAACAGTGTTTCATTGAGGTCCAATGCGTTTGTTGTGTAGTGATTCCTCTCTAGAAAGCCATTCGTTAGGAAGTTTCGCAATCCGTAATAGTTAACGCCGTTTGTTTTGATACTAGCAGTCAGGGCTCTGCTTATCTGAGGATTCGTTTTGTATTTATTCAACATGCATTCGCCGCTCATTATGCGAGAATCATCAGCGAAAGATGGAGACACTGACATCTAATGCTCATGTTTTGAAAATTACATTTGTCGTGGTACGCATTTTATCCAGGGTTTGCTATTCAATTTTCAGTTTTACCTTTTAAATAAACAGTCTCGATTTGTGTAGTTTGAACCATAATGCAGTTACTGTTTTAATAGAATATTCTGGATTAAAAATGTCAAGTTCTGTTTATAAAATCTGCGACGTTACCACAGAAAAGAATTTCAATTTGTACCTCAGTTTGTTGTGTACTTACAATGGCAAGTGTTCAATGTTTGCCCCATTGTAAGTTCATTTCTGGGTGTGTTTTTTTTTTTTTTTTTTTTTTTTTNTTTTTGGGTTTGGTTTGCTTTTTGAAAACTGAGGTATGAGTTGCCATCCATCAAGCTAAACTCATTTTGAACCTGGAATAATTCAAGAATCAAGTTCATTTCGCTCTGATCTCTGTAATGTGCATTTGTTTGTTTTATTTTTTCCTCATCCACGAGATCATCTCATGTAAAGGCTGCAGTATGAATGCTTTCATCTCTTTTCTCAAAAAAAGATAACAGTGAGTGTGCTGAGATCGGGCCTTAAAATGGTTAATTGCGTGGGAAATGTGAATCTGATGTCTTTCTGCCTTACCAAGCCTGTTTTTCGAAATCTTGTACCGCAAAGCTAAATGTTCAGAATCGGAGGGTATCTTTGACTCATGCCCATTTCGCCCAGAGATTGTATTGCCGAATGTTGGGAGGGAGGGAGGGGAGGGGTCTCTTCAACCAAGCAAATAATGTTTTAATAAGGTCAAAAATATTGTTATTCTTCAGCCCAGGATCAGATGTGTTTGTGATGTCATGACACAGAGAGGCATATTTGCACTGTGAGAATGGAGAAGAATTGTACTATTCATACCTTATGTGTGTTTGCTCATTAAATATATATTTCTGTTGCTGCTTGTTTTTAATTCCAGACACATATGACGTATATCCCATGTTGCATTTCGAGGGGCTTTTCTGTCTACAGTGCATACATGGCATTCTGACATGGTTCGATCCTTTCTGCCAGGCATCTCTGAATATTTTCCACTCGTGCTGTCTATGAATTGGTTTTTAACCTAGCTGTCCAAAAATGTATGAATGTTTTGTTTTTTGTGCTTGATTTAATTTTAAACTGGTTTCTTTTTTGTTTCATTTTTCCTCCTCAGATTTTTTTTTGTATTGTTTGTTTTTTTTAAGAAAAGAAATAAAATGTATCTTCATTTTAATGAGAAACTGTCGTACAGTGTCTTATTGAGCAAAACACCTTCCTTAGAGCTTCACATTTTTAACTATTTAAAGTATGATACTGTCATACTTTAGTGTGAATGAATGTCATTTGCTTCCTCGGTGAGTTCTGGTTAGTCCGTGTCACGTCTGTCAACTGGAAAACACTTAAGAGGAAATTTTTCATTTATATTTTTTCATACCACTTCTAAAGAAATGCCATTTATTTAATCAGGTCTGACACCACTTAGATCTAAAATGCTGTTAGAACTGATTAAACTGCATTCCTTTTGAAGTGAGATGAAAAACATCTGCCACGCGGAGGGACATTCACTGGCAAGTGACAATAGCTAAAGAGTGACTTTAAATAAAGTCTCTCAAACTTTCATACGGACATACATTTTGAGGTAATCATTCCTCATAGGCACACAGCCTGTTTTATTAAGTTGGGTGCAATAACTAACTTAATAAAAAGGGGGCAGTCGTGGCCTAATGGATAGAGAGTCGGACTTGTAACCCAAAGGTCATGGGTTCGAGTCTCAGGTCCGGCAGGGATTGTCGGTGAGGGGAGTGAATGTCCAGCGCTCTCCCCACCCTCAATACCACGACTGAGGTGAGACCCTTGAGCAAGGCACCGTACCCCCAACTGCTCCCCGGGCGCCGCAGCAATGGCTGCCCACTGCTCCGGGTGTGTGTTCACGGTGTGTGTGTTCACTGCTGTGTGTGTGCACTTGGATGGGTTAAATGCAGAGCACAAATTCCGAGTATAGGTCACCATACTTGGCCACATGTCATTTCACTTTCACTTTAAATACTGTTAAAGTGTGACCTTTTAACCTATGCTAGGCTGGCGTGCAGACCCGACAAACCATTCAGTGAATGTCCTTCCGCGTGCCACAAGGTTGCCAACCGCTGGCGTAGGCTAATGCATATCTGTCTGATAAGGGGACTCCATATTTGAAACACCTCCCATTCTTCTGTGTTCAGCTTGTGTAGTTCTTTATAATATGAAATATTTGATCAAATTAAGATTTGGAGTTTCAATGTTCAGCCAGTTTTGGACTGTCTAGCCTTAGCTGTCTGAACAAAAGCTTATCTCCAAACCTTTCAAATTACAACAACTACAATTAAAAACTATTTCAGAATATTTTCTGCTTATTGCTTTTTCCATAATCACATTTTAAACTTTAAACATCCTCATCCATCTTAATTTAAATTAAACTAAATTGTTATTGAGATGTTTTAGGCCTATATATCCAATGAAAATACTATAATCAGAACCATGTCTGCACACAATACCGGATGAAAGTAATAATATGGTCTGAAGTGCGTAGTTACCTATTAAATTTGAATTAATAGTGAGATAAGGTTTAAACTGGTTTGTCATTATATCTTTGGTTTCCACATTGTAATGTCGTCAGCAGCAATACTAAAATTCCAACACATGGTGCCAGTGTTTTCAAATTTCGAGTTGCCTTCAATGAATGTTTAGCCTATCTGACAGTACAAATCTTAAGACCATATTTGAATTACCAAATCATCATGTGGCAAAAGTTATCATATAAAATATCATTTTTAATACAATAAAACTGTTAACTAATTATCCATTGTTGTCATCAGAAAAAAAAATGAGAACGTTTCTGAAAACTAAGGGAAGTTTAAAGATTGACATCAGAAAACCACAAGAGGCCAGAGGTGCAAAACAAACTTAAAGTGTGAAAAATATCTAGTCTGCTTGAAAATGAGAAACGTAGACATTCAAGCATGCAGTGTTTGCACTTATGTTTGAGCATTTCTGCTCACTGAAATGCGGTCTTTCAAAGTAGTTTTCATGTGCTTGCTATTGTAAAAAAAGTTTTTTGTTTTAAAATGGTTAAAGTCAGCATGAAACAGAAATTGCGATAATCTTGTCTTCAATATTGTGGCCTTCACTCTCCACCCAGCTAACATTGGTCTGACGGCAACGTCGAGTCCCTGACCAAAAATAGTTGCAGTAGGACGGCATAAATCTGTAAAAATATGTAACACAGAACATTTCCTAAAAATGCATTCAGATACGTTTGTACATGTCTACAATTCTCTGGGCTTGCATGTATAATTACTTTGACTTTAGCTATGTGTAGTTCAATTTATAATATTTAATTAATTAATAAGATAATGTCAAAGACATCCGTTCAAATAAATTTTGGAACTATTTTACAACCATGAAGGGACGTGTCGGAGGGACGTCTTTTCAATGGTCATTAAACGTCCAAATGTTTGCTGGGCAGACACTTTATTAAGTAGGCTTGCTAGTAGCGGGATGGACTTAATTCTTCATGGTATAGGTGCTGGAAACATTTCTCACAGATTTTGGTCCATATTGACATGATAGAATCACATAGTCGCTGCATATTTGTCGGCTGCACATCCATGATGCGAATCTCCCGGTTCACCACATCCCAAAGCTGCTCTATTTGATTGAGATCTGGTGACTGTGGAGATCATTTGATTTATAGGTGAACTAATTGTTCAAGAAACCAGTTTGAGATGATTTACGCGTTATCCTGCCATCTGAAGATGGGTACACTGTGGTCATAAACAGCTTTTCGAAAAAGAAAAAATGTAGGGTGGGACTTGATTTTGTCCATGGGGAACTGATTGGATGGTTGTGGTTTGCTATTGGTCAATCCTATTTGAGTGACAGGTTACCCCGCCCTCACATCTTCAATATTTAAATATTTCATTAAAAAAATCAATAATTGTCCATTTTGATTTCATGCTGACTATAAAAGAACTCTCATAAGCAACAACCCTGTGGCTCTCAAACAGTACAACATAGCACTAGCAACACCAAGGTCATGGCTCCAGTTCCCAGGGAATGCATGTACTGATAAAATGTACGCCTTTAATGCACTGTAAGTCATTATGGATGAAAGCACCAGCTAAATGCAAATGTAAATGTGTGATGCTGTAAATATGAAACAACCCCTCCAACCCTCATGTGACAAACAGATTCCTTTCTAATAACACAGATTCTTTTGTTTTACCACAGTGGTGTTGAAATTGAAAGATACGCCCTTGATATTTTGGATTTCTCAAAAGGAAATGGAACTGAACAATCCACTTGGGTGAGTAGTTAACATGACATCAAGCGTTCTACAGTCTGACATGCTAAACTCCATCTAATGCTTTTTGAGAACAGCAGATAGACGGATGGACGGATGGATGGATGGATGTTTGGATGGATGGATTATACGGACATAAATAGATAGATAGATAGATAGATAGATAGATTGATAGACAGACAGACAGACAGACAGACAGACAGACAGACAGACAGACAGATAGATAGATAGATAGATAGATAGATAGATAGATAGACAGACAGACAGACAGACAGACAGACAGACAGACAGATAGATAGATAGATGATACGGACGGACGGACAGACAGACAGACAGACATACACACAGATAGATAGATAGATAGATAGATAGATAGATAGATAGATAGATAGATAGATAGATAGATAGATAGATAGATAGATAGAGCAGTTCTGGATGGATGGATGGATGGATGATACGGATGGATAGATGGACAGACAGACAGATAGGCTAGATAGATAGATGATATGGACGGACGGACGGACGAACAGACAGACAGACATACACAGACAGACAGACAGACAGACAGACAGACAGACAGACAGACAGATAGATAGATAGATAGATAGATAGATAGATAGATAGATAGATAGATAGATAGATGGATGGATGGATGGATGGATGGATGGATGGATGGATGGATGGATGGATGGATGGATGGATGAATAGATGATATGGATGGATGGACGGACAGACAGACAGATAGATAGATGGATAGATGGATGGATGGATGGATGGATGGATGAATGGATGAATAGATGATATGGATGGATGGACGGACAGACAGACAGATAGATAGATGGATAGATAGATTGTTGTCTATCCCCTCACAAACATTCAGAATCTCCTTCACATCCCATTTACTGTAAATAACCCATTGAAAGAAATCAGTATTCAACAGAAGTCACACCTGCTGCGCTACTGCTCTTAAGTAGCTTTAATTCATGACCTGCTGCAAACCCCACAAGAATGTAGAAGATCGAGTACAGCCTCTGTGATGTGGCTTCCCAGTCGTGTGTGTTCTCACAGCTCATCCCGCCCACTTCCTGCTGCGCGTCTGGAACTGCTCCTCAAACTTCTACTGATGTCACTGCACTTTGTACACGTTCACATGGGAACAATAAAGCCACAGGAGACGACGACGCTTGAATTTACTCTTTCAGATGGAGATCAAACGTATGTATTTCAACTGTTGTTTTCTGTTAACATTTCTATCTTATGTTTGAGGTATTTCATGATGTGTAGCTGATGATGCACCTGTGGTTGTAAATCCATAACATCACTGTCTTTGTATAATTGATAATTAGTGGTTTTAATAATTTTTTTTCAAATGTTATGTACAAGTGTGTAAATGTTAGTGAAAAGTTGTTGTATTCCTTTACAGACCAGTAATTTTTTTTTTTTAATACTTACCTATACAAAAATGTTCATGTGGTAAAAAAATAAAATAAAAAAATGCTTGTTAAAAAAATGCTTGTTAATTTTATCCTAAAACAGGTGTATTCATACATACACAATATAAATTTAAGAAACCAAAAATCCTCCAGGACCTGAAGTTCCCTGTCAAAGGCAGCATCAGGTAAGATGTGACATGCTTCAGTGCCTTTTCCCGTCTAAAACCTTTTCATGGCTCAGTTATGATAAACTCAGTTTATATTTAAGATTTTTTTCTCTTAGGTGAGGCAGGAGTCCGATGTATGTGGTTGACAGCAAAATAGAAGTGTGTCAAAGTTAAATTCAAATGTGTTTGCTCATGTCGCACCTAAAGACGTGTCTCCTTTCTTCCCAACAAGCTCTCAACGAACTGTGAAAAGAGGAAGTTAGGGGTTACTGACATGCCTATGAACAATTAAATTCACAAGAATAGGTTCTGAACTTAAGTGACCTCATAGTATTATGTGCTCATATTTTAAGATTATGAATGAAGTAAGCTTTAAAATGTACACTATAGCATTCAAAAGTTTGGGGTAAGATTTTTATTAAGGGTCATTGACAAATAAGGTTTTTTAAAGTGTAAAAAAACCCATAATGGAGATATAATTAATTTTGAAGTTTTATTAAGTGTTAATTAAGTGTGGTTTTTATAATCGATTAACACTGCTTTTGTCGTTTTTTACAAGATAAACTAAATTTGTCATAAAAAAAGTCATTCGGTTTAACCAAAATTTTGGTTAAACCGAATGACTATATTTTCAAACATTGCTAACAGGCTGATATTTAGTTAGATAGCAAAAGGACAATCAAACATTTTATATTTAGTACAAGTTTTTAAAATATTTTCCATGTTTTATAGCGGTTGTACCGAATGACCTGATGTTTCGGGACATGCGTATGAGCAAGTGAAAACATGAATTTTTCAAACAGTTAAGAGAGAGTTAGTTACTTTGCTTCACGAACATGTGGTCCTTTGCAGGTGTCTGAATGATGTCACATCCTGTCACATGATACTGACCGCATGACTTGGTCCAAAATGGTCCCTTTATATTGGTTACTCCGAATGACATCAATGAAATTCATTTTTCCGGACATTCTTTCTCATAACAAAGCAACGACTTCTACACTCTAAAAAATGCTGGGTTAAAAACAACCCAAGTTGGGTTGAAAATGGACAAACCCAGCGATTGGGTTGTTTTAACCCAGCGGCTGGGTNTTTATTACATTTTAAGATATTTTAATCACAAATGAAATGGCTGTATTGGCCTTTGGACGGTTAAACCAAATTACCTTTTGACACTTTGAAATCTTTAAAATACCTTTATATGTAGAAAAATATAATTAAAACCTTTTGGATTCAATAAAAGAGATCTAGTTGTACTACCTTACAAACTTTGGATGTCATATCTTTGTTTTTTATTATTATTAAGGCCTTNCCAACTGCTGGGTCAAAACAACCCAATCGCTGGGTTTGTCCATTTTCAACCCAACTTGGGTTGTTTTTAACCCAGCATTTTTTAGAGTGTACACATAATTTAAATACCATTTTGCACTATGTTGATATATGATGTTATAAAATCATGCCAGAATAAAAAATATATACATTTATTACATTTTAAGATATTTTAATCACAAATGAAATGGCTGTATTGGCCTTTGGACGGTTAAACCAAATTACCTTTTGACACTTTGAAATCTTTAAAATACCTTTTATATGTAGCAAAATATAATTAAAACCTTTTGGATTCAATAACAGAGATCTAGTTGTACTACCTTACATACTTTGGATGTCATATCTTTGTTTTTTATTATTATTAAGGCCTTTGGACAAAAAAAAAAAAGACCCGTCACGTCATTGACCCTTTAAACAAATGTGCTGCTTAATATTTTTGTGGAAACCATGATACAAATTTTCAGGATTCTTTGATGAATAGAAAGTTCAAAAGAACAGCATTTATTTAAAAAAAAGTATTTTGTAACAATTGTGCATTCCAATCATTACAAAATCAGTTATATGCAATTAGTAGGCTATAAGTTTTTCCCACACAGCAACATCACATGAAAGCATGTCCAAGTTGGCTGCAAAATCAAAGGTATAAAAAAAATATTTTGCATTAAAAAGGATAAATAATTAAATAATTCAAAAAAGTAATAATAAAATAAATAAATAAAAATCTAAATCAATAAAAAATATGAAATATAAATTAAATACTATATATAAATATATATATAAAATTATAAAAATGACTAGAATGCATTTTTTTTTAAATAAGCATGAATTAAGGGCAGTACAACAGATTATACCAATATATATATACTTTTATACATATCTATTTTTTTCATTAACGTATTAAGATTTCTGGGGAAATGTGCTTAATTGTCATGAAAGTAATGTCACAATGCAATTATGGACAGATTGTGTTATGTCCATAATCAACCATAGAGCTGCTCGGATAGATGTACTGTGATTGGTACATAATGTTCCTCACAACCTTCTTCAAGGTCAAAGATCGTCAGTTGAGCGTTATCATCATTATAAATCATCATTATATTATAGTCCTGAACAAATGCACTGTGTTGACTAAAGGGGTGTAATATACTGTCACACATCCTGGTGTCAACGCTCACAATCACATGACTGAAATTCTGATCATTGTCAGCATTAATAGGAAGTTCAGGTTTGCGCTTGAGTAGCCTAAAGATGCAAATGGATTTCTTTAGAGAAATGGGAAATGGACAAATCTGAAAAGGACCACATGATTCATTTCCAGTAATCGGGAGTCTTCTGAATGCGTGGTAGCTTTGTATGAAGAATAGCATGAAACTTAAGTCATGTTGGATGCATCAATATATAAATATTCTGGTGGATAAAAAGCTTTTTTCTTCACTGCAGTGTTTAGAGTGAAGGAGGAAAAGAGTGGAGAATCTATCTGGACATGCATGGCAGGATCTCACAGCTGTTCTTGATTAATGCATTAACATGTGGCCTGGAAGTATGTTTGGCTGCTGGGACCATCTACATCCCACCTTTGCTGCTGGAGGCAGGGGTGGAGGAACGCTTCATGACCATGGTACTGGGTAAGTGTTACGGTACAGAGGGGTCAGACACAGAGAGGTAAGTATAAGCAGTCTTTATTTGAACCAGGAGAGTTTATGAGAAGTGTGGAGGTGGAGTGAAGGAAGTGAAGCTGATGATGAAGGGTAATGGAGATAGTTACTGTCCTTTCCGTTTTCAGAAGAATGATCTTTATGGAGACGCTGGAGCTGGAGATCGCTGGAGGTGACGGAACACACACACACAGAAGATGAACACACTGGGAGAACGGGAACCACTGGAGACAGGTAAGAAGAGTTCAAGGAGTCCTTAGAGGTAAGCATCAACGTGAGTATCTGCGAACGAGACCGGACATGGAGTGCTGTGTGTGCGTGTTATTTATGGTGGTGTTGATAAGTGGTGTAATGACGTGCAGGTGGCGGTGATTAGTACTCTGGTGATTGAGTGCGCTGTGATTGGTGGATGTTGGAGCCTGACGTGTCTGTGACAGTAAGTGACTCAAATCATCGTCAAACACCTCAGAAATTAAGCTAACATTCTGGAAAGGTTCTCTTAACATTCTTCCAGCAATGTTAATAGAACTCATTCAGAGTTATCAGATCTTAGTTTAAAGGTACATATATGTAACTTTCTTCTTTTAAAAAAAAATAATGAGTCAATACATCATCAATCCTTCTTCCAAAACATACTTTTTGTCTTACTCTGATTAAGCGTTTATATTTTAGGCCGGGCGGGATGGTTTTCGTGGGAAATAGCGTACATACGTCACTCTCTCATATTTGTAAATGGAGAAAAGTTTAGTAGTGTACCTTTAATATACATATTTTTAACATATTTAGTTTAGTGGTGTAGCCTATTTGTTAGTGATCTGGACGAGTAACAAGTGTTGGTGTTGGAACAGTTTTTGCAAGTGGAAATAATCTATGTGTGAGAATGCTTCTGCGTTCATACCATGTCAGAAATATGAAAAGTTCTTAAATTCAGTTAACAAGTATCTTTGAGGTCATAAGTTGTACTTATATACTGTATATCGAACATGAAGCAAAGTGTGTCGCCCATCACAGCAGCGTTTCCAGAAGAGCTTTTTTGACTTAAAAACAAACATACCACAGGGAGACAAGCGCAGTTCGATTCACAAACAAATGACTCTAATGATTCAGTTCTTTTATCGAATGGTTCAAATAGACTAAAAAGATCAGGAGTTACTGCTGGTTTGAAATAGACTGATGAATCCTTCTTTACTTAATGAATTAAAATCGACCGGTTACTGAACATACACGACTCACTTTTTATGCATTTTACAAGAACTGTTCATTGCGTCAACGTTGCTTGACTTCCATAGAGTTTTCATATTTCAGTTTCAGTTGACTCACTTAGAGAACCGCAACCACATCAATGCATCATGGCTTCTTCCTGAGGGGGTTAAAGGATTAGTTCACTTTCAAATGAAAATTTCCTGATAGTTTACTCACCCCCATGTCATCCAAGATGTTTATGTCTTTCTTTCTTCAGTCGAAAATAAATTAAGGTTTTTGATGAAAACATTACAGGATTTTTCTCCATATAGTGGACTTTAACTTTAACCCAAACGGTTAAAGGTCAAAATTACAGTTTACAGCGATCCCAGATGAGAAATAAGGGTCTTATCTAGAGAAACCATTACTCATTTTCTAAAAAAATAAATAAAACTTTTATACGTTTTAACCATAAATGCTCATCTTGGACTAGCTCTCTTCTTCTCTATTTAAATTCCGGCAGTGTAGACACTGCTAAGTGTATTACTGCCCTCCACAGGTCAAAGTTTGAACTAAATTGTCATATACAATATGCTAGGCCAAGTATATAACAATTAGTTCAAACTTTGACCTGTGGAGGGCAGTAATACACTTAGCAGTGTCTACACTGCCGGAATTCTAATAGAGAAGAAGAGAGCTAGTTCAAGATGAGCATTTATTGTTAAAACTCATATTATTATTATTTTTTTTTAGAAAATGAGCGAGGTTTCTCTAGATAAGACCCTTATTCCTCGTCTGGGATCGTGTAGAACGTTTTGAAGCTGCAATGAAACTGTAATTTTGACCATCAACCATTTGGGCTCCATTGAAGTCCACTATATGGAGAAAAATCCTGGAATATTTTTATTAAAAACCTTAATTTCTTTTCGACTGAAGAAAGAAAGACATAAACATCTTGGATGACATGGGGGTAAGTAAATTATCAGGAAAATTTAATTTGAAAGTGAACTAATCCTTTAACATACAAACTTTTTAATAGCTACTAAGGAAACCCAAATATTTTATATCTTGTAAAGCCAGTTGTATACTGTATGCTTTAACATAAATCCATTTATACGGTGTGATAATAATATATATGCCGTTTGCTCAGTATTTAAATAAAAGTAGTATATCATTTGCCATTATACTACATTAAAATTAAATAAAAAAAATAAAAAAAAATTGTATAGCACTTTAAAAAATAAATACATTCATTTAGCAGACACTCATATCCCAAGTGAATTGACCTTTGATGTATAAACAATGCTATTCCCTAATGTTTTATGTTTTTATGTTTTATTTCAGCTGTGGGACCCGTGCTGGGGTTGTTTGCTGTTCCTCTCATTGGTTCAGCGAGTGATAGCTTGAGAAGTAAATATGGCCGCCGGCGCCCCTTCATATGGGTATTGTGCATGGGCGTCCTGCTCGGGCTCTTGATCATCCCTCAGACGTCCACCCTCATCACCCTGCTCATAGGACGAGAGCAGCATTGGCTGAAGGTCCCGCTGCTGGTTCTCGCTATTTGTATGGTGGAATTCTGTGGTCAGGCTTGCTTCACCCCTTTGGAGGCCTTGGTTTCTGACCTCTTCCCCGGAGAGGAGGAGAGTCGTAAGGCTTTCTCCATCTACTCCCTAATGCTCAGTCTGGGCGGATGCATTGGCTACCTGCTGCCTGCGGTCGACTGGACCACTTCGGACACTGTGGTCTACCTGGGTGGACAAGAGGCCTTCATCTACTTTGTGTTGACTTTCATCTTTCTCACCTGTTTGATGTGTACGACCTTTATCTCTGAGGAGCAGACAGTACGGGAAAAGCTGGGGGAAGTTGAGGTATCCAGAAAGGCTGAAATCTTGAAGACTTTCTGCTGCCCTTGTGTGGCTTTTCCCAGATTTCTGCTTTTACTTAGGACGTTCTCTAGTCTCTTTTCTGTGGTTCCCCGGCTCTACTCGCTGTGCAGCCGCATGCCAAAAGTCATAGCGAGGCTGTTCGTCGCTGAGTTGTTCAGCTGGATGGCACTCATGTCCTTTATGCTCTTCTATGCAGACTTTGTCGGAGAGGGATTGTATAACGGGGTGCCCAGTGAAGAGCCAGGCTCCTTAGGAAGGACACGCTATGATGAAGGTGCAGTTTTATCTGTAATACACAGAAAAAAAAAGTATTTTGTCTAATTTTTCAAAATATCTTAAACGTCAATGAAACAAGATACCTTTACTTGAGAAGGAACAATGCATGAGATTTCAAGAATTGTTTCAGAGAATGTTTCTTTAATAGCAGTGTCTTACCGCACTGACAGATTTTTTTTCTTCTTCACGTTTTACATTTAAACAACTTAAAGGTGCAGTGTGTAAATTTTAGTGGCATCTAGGCTCAGTCCACCGCTCACCCCTCCCTCTCGAAGCACATAAAGAAGCTACGGTGGCCGACACAGGACAAAGATGTCGTCTTCTGAGACAGCAGAGAGTAGCCAGTCAAGCAAACGCACTCTGTAGAGCAGTTTGGCCATTTAGGGCTACTGTAGAAACATGCCGGCGTAAAATGGCGACTTCAATGTAAGGGGACCAGTGGTGTATGTAGATAGAAATGCCTCATTCTAAGGTAATAAAAACATAACGGTTCATTATGTAAGGTCTTTATACACCAATGAAAACATAATTGTGTATATTTTATTACATTTCTGTCAATAGATCCTCCTAAATATTACACACTGGACCTTTGAAATAGAAATGGAAATATCTGCCAGTGCAGTAAGAGAAAATACACTTATATTCAAGATGAGACTAGACTCACAACTGAGCTAAAAACACAATACTCAATAACACAATAACTATGTATAATTATAATATATAAGCTAAGTAATTTATAAGCTTGGGGTCAATAAGATTTTATTTTTTGATGATTGGGACACTTTTTCCCGGTCATCTCAATGGCAAAAAGTGTCCCAATCACCCTGAATTCACCCTAAGTATTTTTGTGTGGTTCTCTATGTCACTCCAGGTGTGCGAATGGCCAGTCTGGGTCTTTTCCTACAGTGTGTGACCTCTGTGGTCTTCTCTTTGCTTATGGAGCGTATGGTGTTGTGCATAGGAATTAGGAAGCTGTATCTGAGCAGCGTGGTGCTGCTGGCCGTGAGTACAGCGATTATGACCGTATCCCACAACATTACACTAGTCACCATCATGGCTGCAGTTACAGGATACACCTTCTGCATCCTGCAGATCCTTCCATACACGCTCATATGCCTATACCACTCCAATGCACAGGTAAGGGCCCTTAAACGAAGCATTATGCAAATGTGCAAAAAGTTTTTATCCTAACCAAATGCATTTCTCAATTTCCAGGTGTTTTTCCCCACCGAAAGGCGGAGAAATGATCTAATGTTGATCAGATCAGCTGAGATACAGCAGAAAAGAACCAATGGGTGCGTCAGTGGGTACCCAGGTGGTGCCCCGTATCCGATACCCTTCCAGAGCAATATCAAAAATTCACAATCAGTTAATCTGCATGTGTCTGTCACCATGGACCCTTATCTTGCACAGCCCTCAGCCTTCAGAGGTATGGGTACAGACATCGCCTTATTAGACAGTGCCTACCTGCTGTCTCAGGTGGTGCCGTCCCTCTTCATGGGCTCCATCGTGCAGCTCTTCCACAGTGTGACCGCATACATGGCCTGTGCGTCTTTGCTGAGTGTTGTGGCTGTGTATTTCTCCAGTAAGATCATCTTCGAGAAGGCGGATATTGATGCCAGTAGATAACTGAGATGTTACCTAGAGCAAAGGACTCTGGATAGTGACAAAAACCATAAAGGGCAGCTGGTTCTGTTTAAAGGGGTGGTTGATTATGATTTCACTTTTTTAACTTTAGTGTGTAATGTTGCTGTTTGAGCATAAATAACGTCTGCAACGTTACGACGCTCAAAGTTCAATGCAAAGGGAGATATTTTCTTTTAAAGAATTCTCTGTTTAAGAACTACAACAAACAGATGGTTGGGACTATAAGGATCTTTCCTAGTTAGTGACATAACTAACCCTAAAATGTACATAAATCCTTCCCCCGGGAAGACGCAACAAAGAGGGTGAGGCCATGTTGGAAGAGTTGTTGTAGTACAGTGTTGTTGCCATGCGCAGCACCACCTACTGGTCTGGAGATACGAAAAATGGCTATTTTTGCTTATAACTAAATCGCTAATTGCTAAATCGTGCGCATGATGTACTATTTCATTTCCTCGATTTATAAATCGTGTGCACGATTTACTAATTCTTTCCCTCGATTTGCTAAATCGTGCGCACGATGTTCTATTTCGTTGGCGCAATTTAAAATTTTCTGAAAAACACACTTTTTCAAACTCCTCCAAGGCTGTTGTTCCGATTTTCACGAAAATTTAAACAGATCTTCATGATGACAAAAAGTTGTGAAATTCAATTTGATTTGTCAAATTGTTTTCGAAAAACGTGCAAACGAATTTTACGTTGCGCTTGCGAAAATAGACGTACGACTCTATCTCCTCAACGCTTTATTGTATTCAGACCAAACTTGGTCCATATCATCACAAGCATGACATTAGGTTACATGCTGCATTTTGGCGCAGCGCCACCTACTGGTCCGGAGATATGAAAAATAGCTATTTTTGCTTATAACTTCTGAACGATTTGTCCAAAATTTTCCTCGATTTATAAATCGTGCACAAGATTTACTAATTTGTTCCCTCTATATATAAATCGTGCGCACGATTTACTAATTCTTTCCTAGATTAGACTAATATTTTTTTCCTCCATGTCATATCCGGGGCTCCGTAGATTGATGTGTTAAATCATTATTTAAATTTTGTTAATTTTGCACAAAAAAGTTACATAGTGTAATTTTAAGCAAACAATATGGTCATACACATGGTCTTCTTTGGGCATTAAATGCTATAAATGATCATTTATATATTATAATTAATAGTTCATAACTTTTGTTGTCTAACCTGTGGATTACAATATTATATTTGCAGTATTTCACAATGTTATACCTATTAAGGAGAGCAATTACACAAGTAAAGTAAATATGCTGAATGTATGTTTTAAAGAGAGGACCAGTGAAAGTTTAACTTTGTGAACCTTGTGACACAACACTTTACCTGTAAAAGAAGTGATGTTTACATATTTGGTGCAGAGATTATGAATTATCTTAAGAGAAAACTAAGTCTGAAGTTTAAATTATTATTATTATTGTGCTTAATTAATTGGAGAAAAAAGTCTTTGCTGATCATTGTGGCTGTGTATTTCTCCAGTAAGATCATCTTTGAGACGCAGATTTTGATGCAACTATATGACTGGGATGTTACATACAGAGCAAAGGACTCTGGATAGTGACAAAAACCATAAAGGGCAGCTGGTTCTGTTTAATGTTTTTGGAAAGGGCGATGGCAACGTGCAATTGAAGCTTAAATGCATTACAAAAACACTGACTGGATAATATTCAGCAAACAAAATGTGGTCATAGATTTTAAAAGGGTCTTCTTTGAGCGTTAAATTATATAAATAAAAAAATCATTTATATAATTAATAGTTCACAGTTTATTTGACAAAACTTTTTGTTATCTAACATGTGGCTTACAATATTATATTTGCAGTATTGCACAATGTCATACTGATTAAAGAGAGCAATTACACAATAGTTTACATGGGTGTATTGAAGTGCAGAAAAGTAAATATGCTGAATGTATTCTTTAAAACGAGGATGCGTGAGACTTTCAGGCTTTGAACCTTGTTACACAACCCTGTTCAACCTGTAAAAGAAGTGATGTTTACATATTTGGTCCAGAGATTATTAATTATCTTAAGAGAAGAATAAGTCTGAAGTTTATTATTATTATTGTGCTTAATTAATTGGAGAAAAAAAGTCTCCAATGCTTTTCTCAATGGTTTCTTTTATTTAATAACAGATTATTGAGTTGCTTGACAAATAGACCTATGCATTTCATTATATTTGTAACAAAGAGTTATTTTTATGTACTTTTGTATTGGTTCTAAGATATAATGTTGATGTCTCTTAAAATAGCAACTATCTAAAAGTAAACAACAAAAGTAGTTCAAATGTAATCTGTTTGTTCTTGATGGCTCTGGATGGGTGGCATCAGTCAGTTCTTTATCAGTTACTGCCATCTAGTGTCTCTGTTTTCATTTAGTTAAAACAGACAGTCGCTCCATCATTCATTTCTCTTATTTTATCATGGCTGTTTTTCTCCTTTAGTTCTTTGCAACACTACTCAATTCATAAATCAAATGGTTGCAGTGTGTTCTTTAGACCATTTTAGTAATCATTTTTTCCATCTTTGAAAATAAATGTATAAAAAATCAAACCTTTGTGTATTTTTCTATGTGACAAAAAAATGTATAATAAAAATGAAATCTTCTTATTATCAGAAGAGCTTTATCAAAATCAGAAGAGCTTTATTGCCAGGTATGTTGTTTACACATACTAGGAATTTGTTTTAGTGACAGAAGCTCCACAGTGCAATAGAGTGACAGCGACAAGACAAGACACATAATAAAAAGAATAAAATAATAATATACAAATTTACAAGATAGACAAAGTGCAAAAAAAAAGCAAAAAACAAAATATAATATAGACAATTGTATATACTATATATTATGGAAGCCCGTTTCCGCCACTGTTGAGTAAAAAAATATAATTCTGTAAGTCATAATAATGAGAAACTTTCTCGTAATAATGAGAAACTTATACGCATGCGCAGAACAGCGGAGCAGAAGGACATGGCACGCTAGCGACATCCGCTGGTTTCGTAAATGCGAGAACAGCAAACATGGCACATTCTGCATTCGTGCACTTCTGTTTTCGTTAAATTCAGTGTAATAAAGTGCAGTCTATTAAATAACATCAGTTATAAATTATCAGTATATCTTCAATACTTTTCCATGCGCACGAGAATGTGGATTGTGGAACGCAAAGTGGTTTCCGTGGTAACCGTGGAAACTGCTGTATGAACGCGAAGGCTTTCAAAACTATCAGATTAATGAAGGAATGTGACATTTATTCGTTAAGTTTAAGTGGGTTTACCTTGACATAGGCGCTGGAAAGCTTTTCTAATATAAACCGGCCTTAAAGCACTTGCCCAGTCATAAACTTGCATTCCAGTGAATCAGTGATATTCCTACAGAAAACACCTTTTAAGATGTTTATGACTCATTAGAATACATACATTTATGCAAAAGACAGCTTTCCAGGTGAAGCGTTCTTTAACAGAGTTGGATATGTAGGTGTGTGTGTCTTATCATTCCTCTATGTGTGTGAAATCCATGATCACCACTCTGTGTTTCTGCTTGTTCATACACAAACATACAAATGAATGTTACAAATGAAGACTATCCCGTCTCATATTGGCTACTGATAATTTATCAGTAATGTTATTTATTTAATGATATTATAGATTACACTTTTGAACGTGCCATGGATGCGGAGTTCTCGCATTTGACCAGCGGATATCGCTAGTGTGTCACTGCGCCGCTGCTCTGCGCATGCGTAGAAGTTTCTCATTATTACGAGAAAGTTTCTCATTATTACGAGAAACTAAGTCATTATTACGAGAAAGTTTCTCATTATTACGAGAAACTAAGTCATTATTACGAGAAAGTTTCTCGTTATTATGAGAAACTAAGTCATTATTACGAGAAAGTTTCTCATTATTACGAGAAACTAAGACATTATTATGAGAAAGTTTCTCATTATTAAGAGAAACTAAGTCATTATTATGAGAAAGTTTCTCATTATTACGAGAAACTAAGTCATTATTACAAGAAAGTTTCTCATTATTATGAGATGTTAAGTCATTATTACGAGAAAATAAGTCATAATTATGATACATTTTCTCATTATTCTGACATACTAAGTCATTATTATGAGAAACTAAGTCATTATTACGAGAAAGTTTCTCATTATTATGACTTACAGAATTATATTTTTTTACTCAACAGTGGCGGAAACAGGCTTCCATAATATATAGTATTTTAACAGTTATTATTTTTAAATGTAGTATTTAATGTCTTATTTAAATAATTTGAATGTTGCATTTAAAAAAAAACTTGATTATCATTATGGATGCATTTTAAGAAGAAATGTTATATTTTTATGGTCCTGGAACAAAATTCTGATTTAAACATGAATCATGTGAATGCATGGGTTTATGTGAATATAAGGTAGGTAGATATATGGTGTATGTAAAGATGTATGTATAAGAGAAGCATCAAATTGTTTTGTATTTAACTAAAGGATAAAAATAGAGAAATGGGGTAGGACCTGAAAAGTTTGTTATGAACTTCTTCCTACTCCTTTTTGAACATGGGAATTTCTATAATAATTTTGGAAGATTGTGCTGAGAAGTATATGATTTAAATTCAGCTGTTATTTTAATTTAATTTTATATATGTATGCATGTCTGTATATATATATTTTTATTTACATGTTCAAATAAAACTAACTAACTAACAAAAAAAAAAAACAGGTAAAAAGTTTTGCTTGTTAATGATGTATGCAATGCATGTATTTAAATGTGCAGAAATGCATTGAGGGTGTGTGTTTTTTTTTTTTTTTTGCTTTCGTTGGATGTTTTTCCTATTTTTATAAATAATTCATGAACTCTTTTACTCTAACCAATCACGTACCTCGTTTTGGAGCGAGCCCCCGCCACGCAACCAATCAGAAGCCAGGAATCGGATCCGTGCCCTCGAGTGCATTGCGATTCGTGTCATGTGACAGGACTCTGCGAGAAATGCCAACATGGAACCGTGGCAAGGACGATGTTCTTCCCAACAATAACACTGAAAGAGACATCTGGATTCATCCTATGTCGTACATCCACAACCCGGATATTTCAATCCATATTTACACAAGGTAATGAGACCTTATAAATATTTCGTTTTACGTTCGATAAACCAAATCGAAGTGGATTTTAACAGAGGGTCAGATTCGATCTAAATGACCCCACTCTGATGAACTTGACACCTGTTTCCGGTAATGTTGTGGTCGTGTTGTCCAAAAGCTGCAGTTTTCCTCGGCTGTGTTGGGAGCATGTGTGCAGGCCTGTTTTCCTGCCCTGCTGACGCACTTTGGAGAAACACATGTCTAGTGCCTCGTGTGTGTGGTGTAGTTGAGCATTGGTGCAGTTTTCATGCAAGTTTGGTTATGTAGTTTTTCCTCGTAATGAGTTTAGTGTGCGTTGTGATTTATGTTGTGATGGTGATTTGTGTTGTGTTTTTAATAGCCCCTCCTCTTTCCACCCCATAAACCTCGCTGCTTTAATCTCTGAAAGCATGGCAATAATGAGAATGGGTGCATGTAAATATTGGCCACTAATAATATTTGGACACCTAAATGCATTTTCATTGTATCAGATACAATATGCAGGTATATATAGGCAGAACTTAACCTAAATGAGCCAATTTGTAACCAGCTGGTCATGAATGTATGACTATAACAAGAATCAGAAAGTGTTCAAATATTTTTTTTGATGTTTGTTTTCATTAAAAAAAGTGTATAGCTAAAATATATATATAGAATTTAGTTCTTTTTTGCTCATCTTGGAAAATAAATGCCACTTGTTTTGATATTTTGTCACACAAACTGTCAAGAACACATATGTCATATTTCACTCAATAATCAAAAAAAGTAAAAAAAAAAATTTAACTTGAAGAAATTTATAGCCTATCATAATGTATTGTAGTACAAAAATTAATATATAAATAATACATCATAGTAGTATTGTTGTACTGCCAATAATTTATGCAGATTTATTATTTCAATTGAATATTGTAGTGCATATTAAAAATGTGTGTGTGTGTATATTAAAATTTGTATATATATATATTAGTGCTGTCAAATCGATTAATCGCGATTAACCGCATCTAACATAAAAGTTTGTAAAGATATGTTTGTGTGTGTGTGTATATATATATATATATACACACACACTAATTTTAAATAAATATATATATATATATTAATGCTGTCAAATCGATTAATCGCATCTAACATAAAAGTTTGTAAAGATGTGTGTGTGTGTGTATGTATACACACATATATATACACACACACACACACACACATGCGATTAATCGTGATTAATGCCGATTAATCGATTTGACAGCACTATATATTTATGTGTGTGTGTGTATATATATATAATATATATATTAATTCTTTCCTTTACCATTTTTGGAGTGAAATGTGACCTGAAATGTGTTCACGTATTTTAATTGTCCAAATACTTTAGTGTATCGCTGTAAATTATCCTCATTATTTAATTCCTAACTTTCTTTTTTGATGCAGTGTTTACAAACCGTGGCAATATCTTCAGCCTTCCTCTGATCTGCACACCAACAAATGGTCTCCATAAGTGACAAAGCGGTGGCCACTGCTAATGAAGCGTTCGCGGACCATTCCTTGGCCACCTTGCCTTTCTTCGAGGTGGGCGGCAGTGAGAGCAGCGAGAGGGGCAGCTCCATCTCGTGCTCCAGTCCCGAAACCGGAGATGCTGGAGCTCGACTCAGCTACAGCCCAGGGGAGGAAGACGAGGATGAAGGGCCGCTGCAGATCTTTTTAGACTCCACTGAGGAGTTGTTGACTCAGCAGTCCAAGCTGCCTGATTTTTGTGAGCTGCCCAGCACCTTCTCTCCAACCCTGGAGGACATTGAGGAATTCTTGATGGAGAAGATGGAGCTGGTGAGGGATGCTCCTCTGAGTCCGGAGGACAAGTCAAAGGAGGATGAGCCTCCCATGCAGCCGTCTTCCCCCAGTGACACAGAGCCGAAATCCAACACGGCGTCACCGGCCCCTGCTGCTCAGAGTGTTAACGCCACAGCCAGTTCCGCGCCGGTGCTCGTTGGTGCTCCATTTGTGCTTCAGTTGCAACCTCTCCAGCTAAGCCACACCCTCCAACAGCCAGACACCCAATCGGGCATGGCCAACGGGCTCAGAGTGGCCCACCTGGTGCTCGGTGTCCAAGGGGCACAGAACATTACCCTTCTTTCACCACAGATGCCCTCAGCAACTTTCCTCCCCATCATGGGCGAGGCTGTCAATCAAGACCAAAAGTATGTGAAGATCGCTCCGCTGCCCATTGCCGTCAGGGCGGTCGGGATAGCGGGTGCAGGCCTGGTCAAAGCCATCACACCACGTCCATCCAGGTCCTCCACGGAAACCTTGCGGGTACACAAATGCTCTCACCCAGGATGCGAGAAGATGTACACCAAGAGCAGCCACCTGAAGGCTCATTTCCGCAGACACACAGGGGAGAAACCCTACCTGTGCAGCTGGCCAGACTGTGGGTGGAGGTAAGTGTTGAAATCAGACGTTTCGATAATTAAATAATCAAATCAAAATGTATCCTATTTGCTTTCTTAATACACGTTTTTGAACTTAGAGATTTGTTGGCGCACAAAAAATATGTCTGCATATTCTTTTGAATAAAAACCTGTTCCATCTCTGAAACGGCCATACAGGCTATTGGTTAATGTTTATGCTATGACAATAGTGCACTACCATTCAGAAGTTTGGGGTTGGTATGAATTTAGTTTTTTTTACATGCTTATGAAAGAAGTCTCTTATGCTCACTAAGGTTGCATTAATTTGATCAAAAATTTAGTATTCAGTAAAAACTGTAATATTGTGAATTATTGTTACAATTTAAAAATAGCTGTTTTCTATTAATTTACTATTATATGGGTCATTGACGAATAAGGATTTTAAAAGTGTATAAAACATAATGGAGATATAATTAATTTTGAAGTTTTATTAAGTGTTAACAATGAGATTATGTGGTTTTTATAATCAATTAACACTGTCATTTTTTACAAGATGGACAAAATTTGTCACCCAAAAAACGATTCGGTTTAACCAAAATTTTGGTTTCACCGAATGACACTTTTGGTTATACTGAATGACGATATTTTCAAACAGTGCTAACAGGCTGATATCTAGCTAGCTAGCTGGCAAAAGTTTTTAAAATATTACAACATTTTCCATGTTTTATAGCGGTTGTACCGAATGACCTGATGTTTCGGGACATGCGTATGAGCAAGAGAAAACATGAATTTTTCAAATAAAAAGAGAGTTAGTTACTTTGCTTCATGACCATGTGGTCCTTTACAGGTGTCTGAATGATGTCACATGAGTTTGATTTGACCGCATGACTTGATCCAAACTGGTCCCTTTATATTGGTTACTCCGAATGACCTTTTGACACTTCAAAATCTTTAAAATACCTTTATATGTAGCAAAATATAATTAAAACCTTTTGGATTCAATAAAAGAGATCTAATTGTACTACCTTACATACTTTGGATGTCATATCTTTGTTTTTTATTATTATTAAGGCCTTTGGACAAAAAAAATGACCCCGTCGCGTCATTGACCCATATATTGGTAATAATATATATAATTTTTTTTATTATATATTAAATATATTTTGTTAATTTTCATCAGCCATTACTCCATTAT
>RJVU01075544.1:8055597-8082976 GCA_003731715.1 Anabarilius grahami | reverse complement strand
TTTTTATTATTATTATCAATGTTGAAAACAGTTGTACTGCTTAATAATTTTGTGGAAACTGTAATGCATTTTTGATGAATAGAAATATGAATTTCTTAAAAAAATACTGACCCCAAACTTTTTGAATGGTANTGGTAGTTTAAAAAGCATGACAATTAAATGTCATCGAAATTTCAAATATTTATTTATTTATTCATTAAAATATTTATTTATATATAAATATATTAAATGATAAAGATTTACTTATTTAAATTTGTATAGCTATGTTCAAAATATTTGATTGCCTAGAAATATAAAAGGAATTTTAAGAACCTTTATCAGCTAATAAATGACTGAAAGTTCATGAGTAAGCCATGGAGATTCATTGGTCGTCTGATGCGGGAACCTGTTATGGGGTCTTGAATTGAGCTGATGAGTATGTCCTGCTGTGTTTTATGCTTTAAAGGTTCTCTCGTTCCGATGAGCTGTCCCGCCATCGGCGGTCTCACTCGGGAGTCAAGCCTTATGAGTGCACAATGTGTGACAAGAAGTTCGCCAGGAGCGACCACCTATCCAAACACACCAAGGTGCACCGGGGCCCTCGTGCCGGCAGACTGGTCAGGGCAAACGTCTGATCCCGGGATAAAACTGGAGTGTGATTCCTGGAGTCTGAGAGGGAAGGCTATGATATCTAAACGGGCTCACAAGCTGTAACCCTCCGCCTTCATTTTTGTCTGTTTCCTCCCCCAACTTTTTTATCATTTATCCAGATGTTTGTTTTTCTTGGTGCTACAGTCAGCTAACTTGAAACTCAGGGATGTGATTGTTAAGCTCAAAGCAGATTTCTGGCTGTTTAGTGGGTTAAAGTAAAGCTCACAGTCGATTTCATCGCGTTTCGTCCGTTGGTGTAGAGATACAGGTTGAGCTGCAGCAGATTATGAAATCTGTTTTTATTGCCTTTAAACCGAGGTTGCAGGAAGTCTGGAGATCTAAAGGACAATACGGTGTATTAATTTGAGGAAACGTGTTTCTTGTACATTTTGTGAATATTGTGTTTTAGATCTAACCAGGTGAAAATATAAAAGGAATACAGTATTTTGGTTGGCTATAGCACATTAACTGAAGCCAGAACGCTGCAGAATTTCCCTTTCTTTTTAATTAAGACAATATGCACTATGATTTAGGCTGTAATATTATGCATTATCAAATATGGCCTCTATCAGGGTGAATCTCAAGAAAAATGTCAAGAAATGCAATATTTTGTCATATTTTAGCTGTTGCACAAAGAAAATATTTTTTGACATTTTTGTGACATAATTTTTTATGACAGTTACGTATATTTAACCCTCAAAATTGTCAGTTGTCATGCAAAACATCTCTTTTTTTTACTGTAATCAATGCAAAAACATCTCATTTTCATTATTGTAATGCCCAAAACATCTCACTCTCATTATCATATTGTGAAAAAAAAATCTCATTCTTCTTACAGTATTGCTAAAAGAATTAGTGCACTGTACAAATCTAAGAATATTAGTTATTGAAATTAATTTATACACATTTCTGTTATCAAAACAAACAAGATATGATGATTACTGTAATGAAAATTAGATTTTTCGCTTTAAGGTAATGGGAATATGGTGTGTCAATGCACTTAACTAAAAAAATAACACCACAATGCGAAAAAAATCGTACAATAAGCTTCATTTTATTTTATTTTTATTTGACATTTCTTTGTGAGATTCACCTTATTGAAGTACTCTGTTGGAGTACAGCTCTTTTAAATGAATTGTTATGATTAGGTCTGAAGCAGTTATTTGTGTTTTAAAACATATTTAAAGGGTTAGTTCACCCAAAAATGAAAATTTCTGTCATTAATTACTCACCCTCATGTCATTCCAAACCCGTAAGACCTTCATTCATCTTCAGAACACAAATTAAGATATTTTTGATGAAATCTGAATTTTGATGAAATCCCCAAAAATATCTTAATTTGTGTTCCGAAGATGAACGAAGGTCTTACGGGTGTGGAACGACACGAGAGTGAGTAATTAATGACAGAATTTTCATTTTTGGGTGAACTAACCCTTTAAGTTTTGACCTTTTTCCGAATGTATCGAACGTTTAATCCCGCCCCTCGCGCAAAATTTTCTCGGCCCAATCACATCCCTGCGCCAGCTGAAAGGTATTTATGCATCAAGTTGCTTTCCTCGTTCTTTTCTCGTGCCTCATCTCTCTCAGTCTGTTGAGAGCGTATGCCAAACCGACACCCCGCCTGTGTACGGGGCCGTGGATAACATCACTACACGTATGGATCGAACTTATGTACTGTAAAACATATATAAGCTAGAAACAATTTTCTCTTCGATCTGTAATCACACAAAGAAAATTGTTTCCTTTATGTCGTCGTAATGTGCTTTGCATTAGATCAATGCATTTTTTCTACTTAGTGCCGTCACGGTTGATAAGCTAAATCGCTGAGGACAGTTGTTACTGTTCATAAAAACTGGCAGCTGTCGAAATGAAGCTATCTGGACATCATTATACCGATACGTCATTGAACAGGCTATTCTAGCATCCATGGGACTGTGTTTGAGTTTCTTTCTTGAGAAGGTTCATGTTAATCTACCACATGGAGTGAATTTGCTTGACATCGTCTTGCCTTTGTACATCTGGTCTTAACTACTTTATGCATTTCTTTTCCCTCTCTACTTTAGTAGCTCATGTAGGCTTTCATGAACTATCAGGTGCTCTACATACTTAGCATCTGGACTTATCAATACTCTAAAGTTTGTAGCAGTTTCTGAACGATCACGTAGGTACATCATTTGTAATATCGCACCGAGAGCATCCTGATTTACAGTGTTCCGACTAGTACTATCATGTACTTCCTGTTAAGATAGTCTTTTTTTTCTTGTTCTCTTCTCTTTTTTGAAGGGAGATGTCTGTTTTTATGGGAATTATAACATTATTCCTCTGCAAGGGCTCATCCTTGATTTTTCTGCCACCACCTTCATCCCAATAAAAGTGTTAAATTATTTCCTATACCTATAACATCATGTTAATGCATTAAAGGCTTGTTCACACCAAGGACGATAACGATATAGTTCTTAAAATCATTCTAAATATAAAGGAATACCAGAGTTCAAACCACAACTATAACGGTTGACAGCCATTGACAGCCAATCAGAATCCATCCTGCCTTAAAGAGCTTGAGCATTTAAAGGGATAGTTCACCCAAAAATGAAAATGTTATTATTTACTCACCCTCAAGTGGTTCCAAATCTTTCAATTTTTTTTTCTTCTGTAGAGGATATTTTATAGAATGTGGGTTACCAGACAGTTGACGACACCCATTGAGTTTCATAGTAGGAAACAAATACTCAGTCCATCAACTGTTTGGTTACCAACATTCTTTAAAATATCTTCTTTTGTGCTCAACAGAAGGAACTCATACAGGTTTGGAACAACATTAGGGTGAGTAAATCATGACATTTTTTTTCAATTTTCACTATCCTTCTAAAGCGGCAGACGACAAAACTGCAGCGCGCACTTAGAATAAACAGAAGGACATTTATATAGTCCATGGGGTTGGACATTAATATAGTTATTTTTATAGTTATCGTTCTTGATGTGCACGGACCTTAACTGTTTTCATTTACACAGACCATCCAACTATAGCTGCTCTTATACATTATAGCTGGTCAAATTAAGGTTATATTTTTGAATAACAGAAAAATGCTATTTTCCTATGTAAGAAAATAAAGAAAAAACATAAATCAAAACAACCTTTTGGAAAAGCTGTGATATGTCACCTTTAGGGTTTTGATACATCTCGGCTATTAAAAGGAAAGTTCTGGGTTGAATACAAGTTAAAATCGTGCTGGTTTGACTTGCTTCTCTATTTGTAAAATCAACTGCAATTTACTGCAATGAACTTTACAATAGAAGTCTATGGGGCGATGCAATGCAAAATACACACTAGTGCTAAAATACACAGTTTTAAAAGAATAGTCACAGTACTTAAAGGATATACATATTAGTAGTGTGATATAATCACATACTATTTGCTGTTTGTGCAAATTTTATCCAGTATTTTAACTCTTGTAATGATGATACAAAGGTGAAAGGTGTTTTTTTTTTTTTTTGAGAGTGCATGNTTTTAAATCAGGACCATAGTGTTAATTTAGTATTATTTATATACTATTATAGTAGGCTATTTATTAATATTTTTTAATGAGTTTTTATATTTTTGATTTTGTTTGTGTCTTTTTTTTTTAATATTTCTGTTTAGCTTTCAGTATTAGTTTTAGTCATTTTAGTACTTTATCTTATTTTATTTCAGTTATTTTTAATTTTGGTTTCAGATTTTTAACTAGATTTTCAGTATTTATGTTTTTTTTAAATTTCAGCTTTATTTTAATTGACAAAAACTGTTTTTAAAATTTTAGTTAACAATAACAAAACTGATGCAAAGATACCAGAAAGATGTACAGTATAGTGAAAAACTCACTTGCAGGAATTATGTTTGCTATGCATAACCAGACATTTATCAGCCTAAAACATGTTTAATATAAGTGTTTAACTTCACATTTCTGCTTTAAAACCCTGTGGAATGTTCCCCCCCATCGATTTCCATTATAAATGCATTACTGCAAAAAAATTTGTTTTTACAAACTGAAGGAAGAGTTGATATCACAGATGAACCTGGACCATTCCTTTAAGAAATAATGTTGATTTGGAGTTGTATGGACAAGATACACATTTTTTTGTTCTCCTATAAATAATAAGTCATTATGCCTTTTATAGTTCACATGGTTTTCTTGATAATGCAGAGCACTTTTATTTCCTATAAAAATACTTATTGTTGATGTTTGCAGTTATTCTCCACAAATGTGTGCTTAGATTCCACAAAAACCTTTTAGTAAAAGCATCAGTCACTGATCTTGTATGGCAGGAATGCTTGGCTTGTGCCTGCATTTATTTTCCATGTTTTTTCCGCAGCTTTGGAATCTGTTTGGAAGGCGTGGTGGCTGGAACTGACACAGAAGACTAAAATTACACTTTTATTCTGCCACTCTTTTCTACGCACATGGCAAATGAGTATGGATGAGACGGTGTTATAAATAAATGAAGATGGTGCCTGGAGGGTGTGGTAATGGGAGTGAAATATTGAAGTGGTGTAGTATTGGTGTAATAGTATTATTGTTAGTTACCCACAAATAGTACTACACTTTTGTCCCCCTGTTGTCTATCAGTTTATTCTTTATCTATCTATCTATCTATCTATCTATCTATCTATCTATCTATCTATCTATCTATCTATCTATCTATCTATCTATCTATCTATCTATCTATCATTTCACATCCTGTCATTTCTTATCCAAATGTCAAAGTACAAACATGTCAGAGTACATGGATGTTATATAATATTTCAACACCATCCAAAGAAGTAGACTATATGTATTGATGGGTTAAATAACTATTATAGTCATAGATGAAATAATATCATGAGATAATCTGCATGCTTTCACTCACTGCACTTCACTGGCTTCACTGCATCTCTCGAGCTGCTGATCTTACATCCGGGGGATATTATCGCTGTTCAACTAAATGCACCTCATTTCTTACAGATTCATAAAATCTCAGTCTTTGTTCTGGAGTTTTATTGTGCGCTGTTCGAGTGTTTAATCTGGTGGGCTTGTTGCTTCCTGTTTTGTATTATTGTGGTTGCAGCTAAAAATATCAGTAGGCGAGATGGAGAGACTTTAGTGTTTCCTTTTATTTTTCTCTGCTTCTTTTTTTTTGTCGTTCTTATTGTAAATACGGCAGAAAACCGGTTTAAACAGTAGAATTTAAAACAATTTGTTAGTTTAATGAGTCTAAAGTTTGCTAAGTCTCCGATAGCTAGCGGACTAGCACGCTACGCTAGCTGAGCACCAAATATCTTTACACGATGTAAACATACGGGAAAACACAGCATTTTTTTATTTTATTTTATTTCTTTTTTGGTTTTAATCTGTCGGAAAACACCTCCAGGACCGACTCCGGAGAGCACAAAGCTTCTCAGGTGAGTTTGACAGACATTAGCTCGATGCTAACGAGCGAAACTCAAGTTCTAACAGGTTGCAGTTTAGGGCATTAGCGTATGTTTTCGATCACTTTATTATTAGTTGACTTTATAATTACTGTAGAGGAATTTGAAAACTAAAACGAATGATAAATGATGTACTTTGACCCCGTTTGCGCTGTTAAATGTGGTTGAGCTGGCGTGGAGGTTTTGCGTTAGCTCCTATTCAGATGTCTGGAATTAATATTTTACACAAATGAGCATTTATGTGAGTTTAAACGGATTGTTTAGGAATAAATGCATATTTAGGATATATTTTCGTAGTTTTGCCAATCTTTGGTCCTGGATTTTCAAGTTAATCTCAAAAGAATTAAAGGTGTACGAGTCGTTTTAAATGAAAGGTTTATATGATAATTTGTATGGATATATGAAATCTGTCATTATAAGATGGCATCTACGTTAAAAACCATTTAGTGTAAATATAGTCTTTATATTGACTATTCAGATGGATATAGTCTATTGCTATTGACTTGAACCATTTCACTATTTGTGTAATTATGGTGAGATCTAGGGTCATATACAATATAATACAGAAAAAATAAGCAGCAACCAAATGTGCATCTAATTTTAGCCATTGAATTAAAGATGCACAAGTGCCACATTTACAGTGTGCAATCACTATCATCATTCAACAGGCCACAATTTTGAGCTACATGTAATTGCTCATGGTATCTCAGTTCATTTTGGGCTGAACTCTTTGTGTAGTGTAAAATTCCCAGACCTTGTCTCCTACAGTCTGAGGAATGCTGTCACGTCTCGCCTCTTTGTTTCTATGTTTGTGTGTTCTGTTCTGCCAGATTGTACGTGGGAGACTTTTTCGCTCTCTTTGGCAACTACCAGCTGGATATCGGATGAGTCAAGACAGATTTAGTTTTAATTTAAGCTTCTTACACGCACACTGTCGGTCTGCACTGTCCACACTGCCAGGATTACGCTGAAGTCCAGTACCATTTGGTATTTAATATGGTGTGCATATTTACCATATTTTTATGATTTTAAGAATGGTCGCTCTAGGTTTGATTTAAGCAAAATGCTTTCTAAACGTTTGAGTTTGCTTCATATGCAAATGCTTGCATACACATCTCCCTCTTGCTATTGTTTTAAAATTCAATTTGTAATCTAATTGCATTATTTATATTTCAGGCTCCGTCAGGATATTTGCCGGAATATGCCGTGACGTGTCGGCCAGGCTGAGCGTGAACAGGGTCCCGTAAAGTAACATTTCCCCCTCAGCTGTGGATAGAGAAGGACATGGACGGCTCAGTGACCCTGTGGCAGTTCCTGCTGCAGCTCCTGTTGGACCCCAGCAATGACCAGCTTATCTGCTGGACCAACGAGGATGGAGAGTTCAAACTGTTACAGGCCGAGGAGGTGGCCAGATTATGGGGCGCCCGCAAGAACAAACCCAGCATGAACTACGACAAGCTCAGCCGTGCTCTGCGTTACTACTACGACAAGGTGTGTCATTGAAAAAAAAAAAGTTCAGTCATCATTTACACGTTGTTCCAAACCGTAGGACTTTCTTTCTTCCGTGGAACATATGTTTTGCTGTTTGTCCAAGCTGGGAATGGGGTCTGTTGAGCTGGAAAGATAATAAATAATAACAAAGGTAGTTAATAGGGCTTGTGCTCTATATTCCAAATGTTTTGAAGCCATGTATGATAGCTTTGTGTGAGGAACAGGCTGAAATCAGTTTATGGATGGACCTTGATATTCTAAAAGGCGATATCGTTTAATATTGGTTAATATTAGTAATTTTTGCAGATATTAAATGATGGCACCTATTTCTGCCTATTTTGAGATATTAGGTTATCCTTTAGTGCTAATTTAGTTTTGTGATATGAGATATTAGATCTTAGCTTAGTTAATTGGGAATTTTTAAATAGGCTAGTGGTTGATTTTAAATTCCTAGTTATTTAGTTATCATGTTCTGAAAATGCTGAAAATGTTAATAATAGAATCAAATATATCTGCGTGCAGCAGTTATCGGCGTTCAAGCGCTTTAAGGTCTTTAAGCACATGCGTAAAAGGTATACTGTTTTTAGTATAGGACATTTTTGGTTTATAAAGCTTTTTTTTAAACAGTTATCGAGGTTGTACCAAAAACCTAGGACTAGTTTGCCAAAGTTGTTTTTTGAAATAATCTCCAATATTTAACGAACGATTCGATGGACAGAGGTGGTCCTAGAGGCAAAGTCGCTCAGAATGAGGAGTTCTAACATATGGTATGAATGTCGTGGGCGTGTGCGAAGAATCGCACGATATACAATCATGAAAAACATGTAGGCGCCCCCCCGGTGGCTGATTTCTTTTGAATTTCTCATAGACTGCAAGTCAAACAGGCCCAGCGAGTTTCATTTCGATCAGCCTCTGTTAACCCTGGCTGCGTTCCAGTTGTTTTTTTTATGACCTTCCCTCGCTAACTTCCCTCAGTCTTGTTGACTCTGATGTACGATATTGCTTACGTTGCATGAGTGCCCACTACTGGCGGAACCTTTGCAATGGGCTGAATTGGAACGTCGTAATCCCTTAATCACTTGGAATCCGCTATGGAGTTGATTTATTATTAAATTTTTTCCACTTACGAAATTGTTTAATGCAGCATTCTATATGTATATATGTGTGTTTTAAATATAAAAAAAAAAAATGTATATATCATAGAATTGTTTGTGGTGGGGTAAATTAAACGCGATATGCGGTGACGTCACAATCTTGTTGCATTGTGGGTTATGGAGCTGCCTGAAGTGTTCATATGAAGTAGACTCACTCCTTTAGTCTGTCCATATAAACTTCCCTCGTCCACTTCACGAAGTGGAACGCACTTCAAAATGCCGGCAGGGATTCCCCCGAGGGGAAGTGCTTAGGGAAGTTCACGAGTGCGTGTCTAAAAGTGGAATGGAACGCAGCCCCTGTCTAATAGATGCTCAAACTTCATTGGCCGCTGCTGGCCGCTTTGCACTTGAACCCCTAAAATAAACTAAATGTTTAGCATTCGATTACATCAAAGATTAAACATTCTTAAAAAGTGCTTAAAATAGAGGTCTAAAATCTATTTTTATTTTAACTTTTTCATCAACTATTAATTTCAAAATGAATAGTTATTATTTACATTATCATTTTGATGCCTTTTGAAGTTCATTGATTTGACATTGATTAGAATTTAGCTCCTTAAATTGACAAAACAGTATACATTGTCCATTTATTGGTTATTTTTTGTTAACAGAAATTATAAATAGGGAAAATTGCTGTGTACACAAGTTTTATGGACAACTTGTATGCCATTCTATGCTACTTTTTTTTTTTTTAACCATCCCAGTTCCCATTCACTTTCATAGTATGGGAAAAAAACAGCGTGCACGTTCTGCTTCACTTCCACATGCAAATTAATTATTTTTAATTATCAAGTAAAATAATTATAAATGATTAAATAATGCTAGATTATAAAATTCAATCATTTTTTATTTTTGGGTGAACTAATTCTTTCAGGTTTTTCTGATTCACCATTTGACTTTGTCGCTGAATGTTGCCAGTGGCTGGTGGTGAGGTTGCTAGTGGGCGTCCCTGCTGCTGGTTGCCTAATTAAGTTTATGAATGACATTCACGGATGTTGTTGAATTCCAAGTTGTAGACACAGATTCAGTTTTCTTGCCACTAAGACATTTTTTTTAAGGGAAAAGACTAAATAAAAATGGAATCAGTACATGAAATGCTTAAAATTAAAGATAAATGAGAAACAGCGAGTGCTCTTTGCCATCGCGGCTATTTATCTGCAGTGGCAGTGTGAGCGACGGTCTAACTGGGTTCACAAAACCATTCAGGCTCAGAGTCAGTATAGCGAGAACCCCAGTATGTATAGTTGGAGACATAAATTATAGGACAGTTGCTGACCGCTAAAATAAGTTTTCCACCATCTCTGATCATGTGCGATCCACTGTTTTCACTCCAGTTGGTTGTCGCTCCCGAAAGTCGCTCTTCATTTGCATAAAGTTAAACATATCTCAACTTTGTCACGTCACTAGATGCTTACATCCTTTTGCCAACAGTCACTCTCAGTTGTGTCGTTGGATATCGCCAGCTCTCCATTGAAATAAATGGGATTATTTCCTTTATGTCGCTGGCAGTGTGAACACATCTTAAATGGTGTTGTGGTCATATATTTAAATCAGCATTTATTATAATTGCTAGCTTTCAGCCCTCTCATCGCCCCCACACTCCTCTTGTCCATCAAGTTGTTTTGTTGCTGTAAACACACAATCAAGTCACTCTGAACTGAAACAAGAGGGTCACAGAGCCTTTTAGTGCAGTAAGGAAGTCATGGCCTCTCGGTTTCATTCTTGAACGGGAACCGTGTGTTTAAGGGTTTGGCGTTTCAGCAATTTAAGCCTCATCTTGGCACCACAGGGCAAGAGGTATTGTTTTCCGTATACTTCCTGGTCTTTTAACATGGGTTCATTTACTTAATTGCATGTTATTTTGGTAGAGAGGGTAGAAGAACGCAACTGACTGGCTGGTAAAAATGGTTTCGGTTGATTTGTTTGGGAGATTGCTTTTTTACATAGATATTTTTAGATGTATGTAGGAGAAAATCATTCATCAGCTAAAATAAACATGCATTCTTTCTAATCTTTCCTTGCAGAACATTATCAAAAAAGTAAATGGGCAGAAGTTTGTGTATCGTTTTGTGTCGTACCCTGATATCCTAAAGGGGGACATGATGGCCAGAACAGAGGGTGCAGACGGGGGCTCTGCCGGACCTCTGCCCCTCTCAGACCAACCTGCAAACATTTCCAGGGATAAAGACAGCAAAGCTGCCCTAGACCGAGGTGCCGGCCCACCAGGTCAGGCTAAAGCATCCAGCCGGAATGACTATATCCACTCCGGCTTGTACACATCCTTCACTTTGACTTCTTTGCAGTCAGGAACGCAACTTTTTAAATCAATGAAGATTGAGAACCCTGGAGAAAAGCTAATAGACAAAAAGGCAGGCCAGGAGTCTCCCCAGCCGTCCACAGTCATTAAATTTGGGACCATGCCACAGAATAGAATCACCACTCCATCTGCTATAGGGAGGCCTGAACTTCCGGCACAACCCGTCCAAGCTCCACTGCCCTCTCCGACAGAAAATGAGACCAAACAGAGCACCTATTCACATGTTGTATGTGCGTTTGTGGAGAATCCCACTTCAGAGAATGCCATGACGGGCTTCCCGCTCTCAAGAATCTCTGCTTCACTGCTCCCTCGTTCCCAGTCGCCCTCTTCTTCTCCGATGACGGATTCCCAGGAGCTGGTGATTGACAGTGAAATTGAGTCCCTCTCCTCACAGCCTTCAGAGTTACAGTTGCAGGTACAACATGCTGGCATTGGAAATTAATATTGGAATGATGGTGGTGTGCCTTAATGGTAAAAGCTTTGTGTGTATCCAATCATGCACAGAATTTACACAGTCATTTTGCTATGGTGTTCCCTTTAAGTATAGAGTTCACAAAATATACATGTTAGGTGTATTTTTATCTTCTCATGGGTTATTTTGCTTACACTAACATATAACACACATATACAATACAATACGGTTGAAACCTATTTTTATGTTGTTTTTTATTTTATTTATTTTAATCATATTAATTATAAAATTTATAATTTGATTAATTTATTCAGAAATACATATATAATGTTTTTTTTTTTCAAAATGTGTTCATTTTATTTTATTTATTTTATTATTTTTTATTTATATTTATTTATAACAGTTCTTTCTGGTATCCTTTTTTAATACAGTCAGTTAGATAAATTCAGCATTTGACTTGGTTTGATAAATTTGATTACATTTCAGGCCTTAATGAGGCAAATAATAATTTGAATATGTAATGAAAACTAAATCTAAATGAAGATGAATATAATACACATGTAAATATTAAATATTTATATCAATAATTATATAAGATGTAAATATAAAACAAGTGTCCACCCTTAATTTACAAAAAAATAATTATATTAAAACCTCTGTCTCTGTTTCTCTCTTTCGATCCATCAGTTCCATCCCTCCTCTGTTTCCAAGGACACAACACCAGCTTCTGAGATGTCCGAATCTCCACCCCGTAATCTCAGCGGAAAGTCTAAGAAACCCAAAGGGTTGGAGTTGATGCCCACGCTGGTGGTGACCAGCTCTGACCTCAGCCCTCTCAATCTGTCCAGCCCCTCCCTCCCAACAGCCTCTCTCACCCCGGCCTTCCTGCAGGTCAGTCCCCTTCTGACCTCCCCATCACATATGTACAATGCTATTTTCTGCTGGCATTGATTTGTAAGAATCATCAGATCATCAGCAGTTTTCGTGTTGGGTCAAAATTTCTGCCCAACTCACTAGAGGCGCATCCTCTTGTGCAGTTATTTACTGTTGCTGTTTTATTTGACTCTGCTTATTGTAGCCAGAATGTTGGACCACTTTGCAGCTTGTTCTGGCCATTAATTGCCCACTTAGACAGTATACAGCTGTTTGACTAAAATATAAAACTAATTAACCAACAGCAGTTTGCTTTTTTTGTGTCATTTAGTCTTAAAGTGCCCCATTATGCTATTTTAAAGGTTCTTAATTTTTCTTTTGTTTGCATGCATGCATCCAAGGTCAAAAACACTTTGAACACAATTTTTCATAATATACATTTCACATCACCTCATTTCTCAAAGAGTCTGAAAACAATATGTTTGAAGATTCATTCTCTCTAAACCCCTCTTTTCCGAGAGCCTGCTCTGCTCTGAATGGTCAGATGTCTGTTGTGATTGATCTACCACCTACAGCTCGTGTCGGAAATGAAACACCCATTACCATATCTGAATTTCAGCTCCGGAGGCTTCCTCAGCGCTTGATACACAGTAATATGAACAGATGGCGTCAGTTTTTCCGTATCAATTCCAGCGCGAGTCCTCATTCTTTTGAAGTGGATTTTTCTACAACACGAACCAAACTCTTCCAGTCTCAGCTACAACTACAGTGTTTGAGGGTCAAAGCAGATGTTGTTTGTGGGCAGCCAATGAAGACCATAGGACGGCATTATGCAAATTTGTTACATTGTTGTTAACGTAGGTTTGTAATAGGAAGTAAGACTGGAATTACTGAGGACTTACTTTGGCAGTTCAGAATGATTATTTCTTTTGGAAACAATAAATGTATTTGTTGTGCACTGCTGATCTTTGCAGACCTTTTAGATTCACAAACAGCTATATTACATATTTGAAAAATCATAATAGGGCCACTTTAAATTAACACCATGATAATAGTTCGCCATGCAACAGAGTGGTAGTTTAAAAAAGTGGTTATTTAAATAATTTGTAAAAGTCTCCATGACATGTTGCACAGACAATTTTGAATAAATTAGTTCAAAACATATGTAGATTTTGTGGTCAGAACATCCATCTGTCTAAAAAATACTAATTATTATGCAGACAAAACTCAGCAAACAAAGCAGAAAAAATTAAATGCATTAAATGTGCATATGTGCATTTTGGAAATGTTGTTAGGATCTTTATGCTTCACAAAATATGCATACAAATATTTGAATGTATTTTTGTGCAATTTATTCACAAATAATTTTTGCCATTATTTGCAACTTAGATGTCAAAATGACCTGTTAAATATGCTTGCAAATGCTACCAGGCCTATGCACAAATACTAAAATGACCGCTGATAATAAAACTGATCACTGTGTCTGAGGGTGTGTGGTTTAAAAGAAAATGGCCTATTACAAGCTACATATTTTTCTTAAAATTTCTGGTTATCCTGCACAGGAATATGGTGAGATCACATTAAAAATCCTTTGGTTATGTGGTTGCATTGATGCCATTTTGAGGCACTAGAGGGCAATAGTGCACCACTGAAACCAGTGAAACTCAGTCGTGCTGATGTGCTTAGGAGACACTCATTGGCTGTTACATGATCGTGATCATATGGCGAGGTTTAGCCGGATGCTACTTTGATGGATCACCTCGTTAAGACTGCACAATCTTTGCATTTATGAGCACTCATACAGCCAGCCCCAGAGGATCACCCCCTGCTGTCTCTTCAGTGAGATGAAAGATGAAATATACTATAATTCAAATCTATTATTTATGTTTTTTTCGAGAAATACAGAACCCTTGCCCTGTGATTAATACTTATTGCTTCTTAAAGTCTCATTAAGCCACTTTTAATTAAACATTTATATTTCAGGGTTATGCCTCTTGCAAATGCTTTGTGCTGTGATGCTCACGAGTATTTGGGAAAGGCATCCTTAATGGAAAGAGAGTTACTTCTGAAAAAGTTCACATTTGTTGCAGACACCCCTGCTGCTCACCCCCAGTCCTCTTCTGTCGAATATCCATTTCTGGAGCACCCTCAGCCCGGTGGCACCCCTCAGTCCCGCCCGGAGACAGGGCGCACATACCCTCTTCCAGGTGAGTCACCTGAACTCAACTTATTTACTAAGCCGACTGCCGTTTTCACACTTGGTCCAAATCTAAATTTGATTCCACCCTCTAAGTTTATCGTCACATTTTATTATTTAGATTCAAATCATGCCATCTGTGAGTGCCACAGCTGTTCCTTTTAGCCCAAAATGGTGCTGGGGCTCATACCAGCCTGCATTTCCACTGATTTGAGAGCTGAATAGTGAATGTAAATGTAAAAAACTTACTCATAAATAAACATTACAATCCTCATTTACAAGTTGAGAACATATTTTAACATTCAAAGCTGTCTTTGATGTAATGCTAAGAAGTTACTTAAATATGAAATGAATAAAATTCACAAAAATCAGTTCCCACTTATGATATTTGTAAATTTATTTTCTTTCAGACTAACAGGGAAATTGAAGTGGTTGGATTAGCTTTGTAGAAAGACTAAAATGATATGCTACCCGATATTGCGCTTCTAGTGAAAACAGCTTTGTTGATTACAATGGGAGCAATGTCTTTGCTTTGAGGTTTTTTTGTTGGTTCAGAAAGACTGAGTTGTTTAGGATTCCCACGGCCCTGGAAAATCTGGAAATATCAGGGAGTTTCAAAAGCTTTGAAAAATCATACTTGTATAATCAGTTGTTTTTTGTAGTATTTATTTTTATTATGTAAAAATATTTTGTATTATTTATATTTACAATTAGTTTATTACAATATATTATATATTTATTTATAAATGCTTAATTATAGGTATTAATTTATGATTTTGATTTACAACAGCATTCTTATCAATCTAATCAAAGCATCAAAAAAACCTGTGGTGTAAAGTGTGAAAACTGGTGTTATTTTAGTATTATTTATATTTTTACTATTATAGTATTTATTAATATTTTGAATTTTAATTTTAACTTAAGTTTGAGTAATTTTGTTATGTGCTGTTGTCATTTTTTGGGGGGTTATTTTTTGTTTTATATATTTCAATTTTTTTTATTTTTTTTATTTCAGTTTTAGTAACTTGCCAATGCAACATTTCTAATTTCCAGTTTAAGTTTTTCATCTAATATTTATATTTTATTTCATTTCAGCTTTATTTCAACGACTACATTTTAATAATTTTAGTATTAGTTAACTTTAGCAACACTGGTAAAGACACCAGAGGCTTTGAGATGTTCTCAATAAAATAACAATATTCCAGAAAGGATGCTTTCAGTTTTTTTCATTGTTTCTTTCTTTTTATCAGTTTCCTTCTGCCCTGAGTTCCACGCAGTTCTCTGTTCCCGTATATAATTTAGACGGCACCAACACGCCTGGCCCTCTCTCACCCGACCCACAGAAGACATAAGAGGGGGACGAAAACCAACATACTTCATCTTTGCCTCATTTTCTTGATTGATAAAATGCAGATTAACCTTATTCTGTTCACCTGAACTGATCCTTTTTTAGGAAAAAAAAAGATTTATGACCATCGTTTAAGCGTCAAGAGCATTCGTTTGACTCTTGAACCTATCACAAATACTTTTCCTTGGGATGTATATCAAGCCATCATACAGTGTCTGCAGGACACTGTAAATCTTTCATTTCTGTTTTTTAATGCACTGGTCTTCAGGGATTGGCTCTAGTGTGACTAAAGCAGATGGCTATTGATCTCCACAGCTGCCAAAATGGGCATCGTGTGTGTGCTTTACCATTGTTTGATTGGGATCCTGATTGAATTTTCTTGTTTTTTTTGTTTTTTTTCCTCGTGGCGCTTAAGATTTCAATCAGACAAGGAAGAGATTCTCACATGATGTCGACATCATGTGTTTGTACAGCCAGATCCCCGTTCTGCATCGGATACAGAGGGATCGTTTTGTACATAATCCAGCAAGTTCACCTCGTCTCAACTCATGTTTGCCTTTTGTTTGGGAAGTCCTCAAACAAACCTGCCTTGCCAAGCCAAACTGCCCCTTTGCCTTGTGATTTTGATAATGGTGACCTCGATTTTATCTTGTACCTTTCCTCATGCTGCACTTACTGCCATGTGTTAAAAGTGTTTCGTCACAATAACCACACTTAGAACAGCACTTATATAAAAACAAGCTGCACTTACTAGGGCTTTTGCGCCTACTTATGTTTACTTTCTGTCCGCTTCTGAGTGTCGCTTGATTCGTTTCAAGGTAGTACACAAATTTTGGTTTGTAAGTGAACATTATAAAGGAACTCAGACTATCTCAGATGTCTGCAGCACCAGCACCGCTCATTTCCGGATAATTGGCCGTTACAGCTTATTATACAAAACTAATGTCACACAGCTACTTTGGGACGCAGTTTGTGTACAGACCAATTTTCCTATTATTGTGTCTGCATCTACAGTTCAGTGCGTCACCTAGTAAAACTAACTGACTAGCTGGTGCAACTCGTGACAACATTTCAATATGCGTTGTACACAATGTATCACAACCAGAATCAGCAGAAGTCAAGTTTACTTGGGATAGTTCACCAAAAATGAAATTCATGTTGTTCCAAACCTGTACATCTGTCTTTTCTTTCTGTGGAACGCAATCTTTTGGAGAATATTTCAACTGTAGTTGTCCATGAAACAACATTGAACCCCATTGAATTTCATTGTATGGATCAGTTTCATTGTATACAATCCATTGTATGGATTGTATGTTCCACAGAAAAAAGAAAGTCATACAGATTTGGAACAACATGATATTTCATACATTTTTGGGTGAACTCTTTATGAAGATTGAGGATGTCATATTCTTGATGTAACCCTCAACATTGAAAAACACCTCTTAAAATGACATCTTAAAACATTAACCCCAACTTTTCTAGTGCTTTGACCATGATGCACTTTTTTGAGAGGGCATTTAATAGGCCAAATTTGCCATCACCCTTGTCGCAGTGCTTGATGGCGACTGTGTAATGAAGCGTGTTTCCAAACACGCCCCAAAGCCATTGAACCATTACCGTAACACCACCAGATACGCCACTGTGGCGATGCTTATCATGCAAATCTTCTCCTAGAAACCATTTCCCTTTTCTGAAAGACTGAAAGCCATTAGGAATGATTTCAGTTGAGTGGGAAAACCCAAGGACTTGCTTTACTCCAATAGACCAGCGATTCACCATTAAGCTAATGGAGCGTACAATGGAATGGAACAGAACCGTCTCAGTGCTTAAACCCTCATCCCACCATTAGGATGGTTGGATTGGTGGAGATCAGTTGGATGCGTACCGTAACTGGACGGCTGTCTGTAGAGCTCAGGCCAAATGCTCAAAACCATTCCTGCATTTGTCAGCTTTCCCGGTGTTGTGCAAGATTCAATCCCCCCGCAGAATACAATCTACCATGGACAACAAGCCGAAGCTGTTTGTAATGCCCAGCCAGAAGTGTCTGTCCTGTTGTAGCTGGTTTGGCTGGTTGGCACAGTCCAGTTAACCCCTGCTTGGTAAATCATACCATATATCCTTTTCCATCGGTGGTTTCTCTGAATTCAACAAATACATTTCAAATATGGCATTGCAATATAGTAAATGTTTAATACAGTGCCATATTTGGGGGGCTTCAGGATTTTATAATTATTTATTTTCATGGTTAACACAACTTAAAGGATTAGTTCACTTCAGAATGAAAATTTCTTGATAACTTAGTCACCCCCATGTCATCCAAGATGTTTGTCTTTCTTTCTTCGGTCGAAAGGATTACGTAACACGTGAGCTTTCCAACTTGATTACGTAATGCGTGGCACATCACAGAGCAGTGCAAGGCGAGCATTTGTGGTTAAAAAGTATGAAACGATAGTTGCGTTTAGAAAATGACTGATCGTTTCACTAGATAAGACCCTTATTCCTCGTCTGGGATCGTGTAGAGCTCTTTGAAGCTGCACCGAAACTGACATTTCGACCTTCAACCCATTGAACCCCAGTGAAGTCTACTATATTGAGAAAAATCCTGACTTGTTTTCCTCAAAAACCTTAATGTTGTGTTTCTGATCAGGCAATACTCAGAACAAATTCTGGAATTGTTTTAGGGTCAAAGGGGCATCGGATTCTGTGAGAAGACTGAATCTTGCACGACATAAAGATTGCTAAATGTCTGATTCTACAAGCCCCTCTTTGCAGTCCTTATTTGATGTCAATGCAGTATCGGTGTGGTGTTTTTGTGGAGTGTTTGGCAGTCTTACATCTCCACTTATAAACCAATATAGAAAATGAATGGCCATATGTTGCACAACATAAAACCCTACCTCTAAGAGTCTCTCTTAAACTCAAGCCATGATTTATAACTGACATGCGTTAGATGCAAAACTGGAACAAGGCTAAAATGCTGACACTCAATTTGCAGAAACTGAACTCTGTTAGTCCCGCCCTGTAGGACCACTTAAAGTGCAATGATAAAAATAGAAAGGGAAATGATCAAAAGTGTGTGTATATGTATAGGAACTGTTCAGCATCTCAAATTCAGCTCTCAGGTATTGTATGATTACCCACCGTCCTTATCCTTACCCTCAGACCCAACAAGTAGAAGAAATGGCTCTTTCACACCCATGCTAAAAAGGTGCCTTCTAGTCTTGTTTGTTGCCAGTAAAACAAAAATAGGCAACAGTTGTGTTAATTGTTTCTATTCTGACAGAATATTTTTGTTATTTGCTGCTTAAAAGAGCTACGAACTAAAATTTCAGCTATATGAAGATTGTTCTGGGTTCAATACAACTTTTGATAGCATTTGTGAGCAGACATTTTTTGACTTAATCTCAAGTAATTCATTGTCCAAGGACTTTAATTGTATTGTATTTCTGTTAAGTTTGTTTCTCATTTTTTGGGGGATAGTTTCCTGTATGAGTTTCTTTCTTCTTTTCAACATAAAAGAAGATATTTTGAAGAATGTTGGTAACCAAACAGTTGCTGGTTGTCTTTGACTTCCATAGTATTTGTTTCAATGGGGACCAACAAGTGTTTGGTTGCCAACATTCTTCAAAATATGTTCTTTGGTGTTCAACAGAACAAAGAAACTCGTACAGATTTGAACAACTTGAACCTTTAACACAAATTTTCTTAAATTCAAGCTTAAGTTGTAATTAACCCAGAACATTCCTTTAATGTAATATGTATCATGAGCATAGATTAATGAAAGATAGAATCTGTATTCAGATCCAGTAGAAAACGGATCATATGAAATATTGTTTACTCATACTTTCTAGTACTATCGGGTTAATATTTTCAGTCTGTATGCATAGATCAAGAATAGGAAAATTTCATTTTATTTTATTTCATTTAATAGCTGCCCTTGTGGTGTAAGTGTGCAAACATCTAACATTTATTTTTTGTTTTTTTAAATTGTTTTATTTTTTTGTTTCAAACATGCTTGACAAAAATGGGATGTTTTGCAGAATATATTTTCCATACACAAACTACATTAATTAATATGTAAAATGTAAATGTATTTTTTATTTTTTTTTCCTGATGCAGTCATTTTCTGTGAGGAACAGACCGAAATTGTTGTTCTCCAAAGATTTTAACAATTAACTACTTTTCAAATAACACTATAAATGTAATTTATCGGTGCTCTTGTGCTCTTTTTGGACCTTGACAGTATCAATCATCCACTTTCTTTATATGGAAAAAGAGCAGCTTGAACATTCTGCAAAACATCTTTTTTTTTTTTTTTTTTTTTAACAGAAGAAATAAATTCATATTTGTTTTTAACTATTCCTTTAAGGAAATAAGTTCATTGTACATACAGTAACATGTGATAGGGTGTCAGTAGCATTGTGCTGTTTTTTTTTTTGTATTTTCACTTTGAACTGTAGCGTCTTCATTTGCATTCCTGCAGCATTCAGACTGTGTTCGATTGCTCTTGCCTGTATCGTGAGCACTGCACATGCAATTGCCTTCTCATCGAGGGGATATCGAGTTGCTTAATGCCTTTTACATTTTGAATAATGGATTTTGTGCAGTGTGCAATGACTTTTTTTTTTTTTAACCTGTTTCCATTATTTTAGTTAAATGCTCTCTTACCCACTTAGTAGATTGTTTTTTGTTTGTTTGGAGGAAAAAGCAGCTCAGTTTGACTGCATTTTTTTTACTTCATTCATTCATTTTTTACTTCAATTGTTTTGTTTCTATGAAAATTCAAATTTCTCTCTGTATTAGATAAAATGGGTTTGTTATATGTGTTTAGCTTTTAAGCAATGATGTCTTATGTTTTGTTCCTTCTCTATTTGCTTGAGTTTAGTTTTTCCCCTGAGCACATTTAACTATTGTAGCCATACTGAACATCTGTTGTACTTTAATGTGATTCTAAAGCACTTAAACATTTTTCGTCTTACTGGCACTTTGTATTTTTTTAGAATCTGTTGTAAAGCTAATCTCATCTTATTAGTGACTCCACCACCCCAAACACTCAAATTTTGGTTTTGGATCAACATTTGGAAACTATGCATTTAAGCTATTTGCTGCACAGAGATTTTATGAATTTTAAGACTTTCTGGCATTATTAAAAAAATGATTGCTTTATCAATTACTAACAGTATATTTTCTCTAAGGAGATTCTTACTCCAAAAAGTCTAAAAGCCCTTTATTTTCCTGCACTTGAAAATAAATGTAGAGAATTGGCACTTTTCATGAGTAGAGTATGAACTTTTTTAAAGCAATTAAGGCAAATTTGTTCTTTTAGAGAGAACTATTGTTAAATAAAATATTCTCTAGCATAGTTAAAATGGCATGAAAAGTAATTGATATTCAGTTTAACTATAGAAATTAATAAAAATATATTAGTAATATTTACTGTTATGTAATATTTAGCCGTTACACTGTGCTTAAAGTGATAGTTCACCCAAAAATGAAAATTCTATCATTCATTACTCCCCCTTATGTTGTTCCAAACCCATAAGACTTTCGTTCAACTTCGATACAAAAATGAAGATATTTTATTGAAATCTGAGAGATTTTAACACTTCAAAAAGTTCATAAAGAGATCATAAATCTAAACCATATGAAGCGAGCGGTTTCGTCCACATATGTTCGCTGATCGATGTTTTTCGGAATAAATACCCCTGTTAAATCAGTTCATCATATAAAGTGATCAAGTCTCTTCAGAAAATTTGAACCAAACCGCTCGATTTGTATGGATTAGTTTTAAGTTACTTTTATGAACTTTTTGAAGCATCAAAGTGGTAGTTGCATAGCAGTCTGTGGAGGAACAGAAATCACTGAGATTTCATTAAAAAGATCTTCATTTGTGTTCCGATTTGTGTTGTTTGGAACGACATAAGGGTGAGTAATTAATGATAGAATTTTCATTTTTGGGTGAACGAATCCTTAAAGCCTATTAGCACATGATTTTCAACCATTGCAAAAATGGAACATTCTATAAAATTGTCACACCCAGGAAGTGACATTACTTGGACTGTTCTATAGAATAAAATAGGCAATTAAATTTCATTCCAATTTTTTTTTTTTTTAATGTATATGAAATGTGTTTCTCATTGACTACAAACCAACATATGGTCTAAGGAAAATATCCTCTGGTTTTAATCCATATTCAGACATTTTCCAAATTCTGATAAAGGAAAAAAGGGAAACACCATATACAATAGAAAATTAAACAACATATAATAATGTCTTCAATATCTTAAATATCCTTCCGAGGTGGACAAACTCTTTTTCTGTAGGTTTTTCTCCAGAAGCACCTTCTTTTAGGTTCCTGTTTTGTACCCTATTCATGGAAAGTGCCAATGTTAAACTTTAAGACATTGCCCTGTAACAGAATCAGATTTTCTCATCCTCTAAATGTTGACATGTCACGACTGCACTGTATTTGGAACAACATTTTGCTTCTCGTGAGCAAAATAATGTGGAAAAAAGGATGATGTAATAATCAAAAGTGTGAGATTTTTACTGTAATGGTACAATATCGACACAATGTTTTCAGTATCTTTTGGGCAAATGTATTTTCAGATTGTCTCTCTAGCAGCTCAAATGTTTACAAATCTATGTTCATTGGCGTACCTGTTGTACTAATCTGTGGATGTTGGAAGGGAAGGAAGATTTCTATAAAAAAACAAAAATGTATAACTCTTTTGGCTTGTGTCTTCATCAAATACAGCTGCAGAAAGCTGACCTCGTTTATGCAGTAATTGTGTTAACGTTAGCATGTTTGACACCTGCGTAAACCAGAAAAAACAAATCCAATTTTACCCAGGCCAAGAGAAATACGCTGACACGGCAACCTCTCACAATCAGGTTCGCCCACCTGAACGCTGAGGTCACTGGCTTTAGAGGGACCGTCAGACCTGAAGCTGTACAACACAATACAAGGAAACTTTTCCAGGAAGACAGTAGGATGTCCTTTTTTGACCTTAATCTCTAAACCACAAATGTGTTACGAGCACATCGCCTTTGGCAGAGAACAAATTGGCAACTGATCTGTGAACAAGACGGATCGTCAGTAGGATTTGAATGTTGTATTTTTATATTGTTACTTTGAGTCCATCTTCTTCAGTCACCAGTTATATTCAATTGCTGATTGGTCAGTGTGTTTCTAACAATAAACACTACAAAATTTCTTGCTAGAAAAGTTATTGTATTGCACATATAAAATGCCATTGCAGCCATCAAGCATGATTAGACTGACATTTATACACACGATCATTTCATCAAAAATATTTAAATACAAAAATAAACCTTTAGTTCAAGATCTTAACACTTTTTTTGATTTGCACGATTGTTGGATATGTTTGGTTCTGTCCCATTAGCGATGAGAATGTCCCTGAGTCAACGACACCACTGTCCCTTTGCTCCTGTCATTATTTTCATCCATCATCTCTGTTGTTATGGATCGATGGATGCCTTCTGCTCTGACACGTCCCATGAGTTCAGCACCGCAGCAGAACAGGTCTTGATCTCATTTTGCTCAAGTCTTTCCGTACAGGAGTTATTGGGTAAAGCTGTACGAAAAATTTAGAAATGTTAGAAGGTGACCACTGCATCTTGCAAATGAATGGTAAGATGTGTTATTTCATAAGCCAAACAAGGGATGGGCAACTTCAGTCCTGGAGGGCCACTGTCTTGCAGAGTTTAGCTCCAACCCTGATAAAAAACTCCCCTGCCTGTAGTTTTCTTGATTAGCTGGATCAGGTGTGTTTGATTAGGGTTGGAGCTAAACTCTGCAGGACAGTGGCCCTCCAGGACCGAAGATGCCCATCCTTGAGGGGCAGTCGTTTAGGGGCAGTCGTGGCCTAATGGATAGAGAGTCGGACTTGTAACCCAAAGGTCATGGGTTCGAGTCTCAGGTCTGGCAGGGATTGTTGGTGAGGGGAGTGAATGTCCAGCGCTCTCCCCACCCTCAATACCACGACTGAGGTGAGACCCTTGAGCAAGGCACCGTACCCCCAACTGCTCCCCGGGCGCCGCAGCAATGGCTGCCCACTGCTCCGGGTGTGTGTTCACGGTGTGTGTGTGTTCACTGCTGTGTGTGTGCACTTGGATGGGTTAAATGCAGAGCACAAATTCCGAGTATGGGTCACCATACTTGGCCACAGGCCACATGTCACTTCACTTGAGCCAAACAGTATTGGTTTAGCTGACAAGACTAGTTTTATTCAACTAGCAGAGCATGGAACCATCAATGCCAAGGTCAGGTTCAACTCCCAGTGAACACACAAGTTGCTTTGAATAAAAGCATCTGCCAAATGCATTAGAAAAAGTCCACAGATTCAGTTTGAGCCTGGTTATGTGCATTCAGAGAGTCAACGCACCTTCTGTGAAGTTTTTGTAATTTTGCTGGACGAAGAACAGCAAAATGAAGAACATGAATCCGAGGCAGCCGAAGATCATTCCGCACAAAAGGAAGCTGAAGCTACCTTTATTGTGCATCACCTGAGGGGGAAAGAGACTCGAATTAACACTATTACAAAAGCAGTTTTACTTTTAGCTCAATTGGTAAAGCATCATGGCACTAGCAATGGCCAGGACATGGGTTCAGTTCCCAATGCGATGCAAGTCAGACCTACCGAACCCACAAGCACCTGGAGTAACATCTCCCCCATCCCTGCACTGGTCACCAGGACCGTGGTGGCACAACCTGAAGATGAAACAAAATAATGAGCTCAGATTTTCATCTGTGGCCTTCTTGGCAACAGCCTGGCAATAAGTATAAAAATACTTCAATGCTTTTGTCAAGAGTATGTTGCAATAACATTCAAATTGCCAATGAAATCTGATAACAATTGTACAAAACTTCAGCCAAAATGATGTTAAAACTGTGATTTAAAAAAAAGGTGCTTGTCTGTAGGTATGCACAATTTGGTTGAGGATTTTCTGAATATATAAATTACTATATTAATAATAATAATAGTAACAATATTTACCAAATAAAATTAAATAATAAATTAAACAATAAATATTAATATTTCACTGTAAAATAAAATTGAGTATTTAAGAAAAATAATATAATAATGAAAATTGCACAATACTAATATTTATGGCTGTCTTAGGGTATTTTTACATGACAATGATGTACTAAAAACATTTGCGTTTTTTGTGTACAGACGACAACATTGCCAAAATGATCCCCGTTCACACGGATCCACGAAAACGATTAAAATTGCTGTATTCTGCTGCCAGGCCAGTAGTTGGCGATGTCACTTTGTAAAGAAAAACTACGTACCTATAGACTGAACATGTAATACGCATGTGCATGACATCACCGTTTTCACAAGTTCACGTTTTTGTAGTTTACACAAAGACAATAACGGTATCATTTTCAAAAGCTTGTGTTTTCAGGCCACCAAAACGGCGTTGTTGTGTAAATGAACGGCCAAAACTTATTCCGTATTTAGTTGAAAACTGTTGTGCGGACGATTTACTAATTTGTTCCCTCGATTTATAAATCATGCACACGATTTTGTGCATGATTTAGTAAATCGAGGGAACAAAATAGTAAATCTTGTGCATGATGTCAAATCGAGGGAACAAAATAGTAAACCATGCACACGATTTAGTAAACGAATTAGTTAACCGTGCGCATGATTTAGTAAATCGAGGGAATGAAATAGTAAATCGTGCACATGACGTAGAAAATCGAGGGAACGAATTAGTAAACTGAGCACACGATGTAGCAAATCAAGGGAACGAATCAGTAAATCGTGTACAAGATGTAGCAAATCGAGGGAACGAATTAGTAAATTGTGCGTAAGATTTAGCAAATCGAGGGAACGAAATAGTAAATCATGCACACGATTTAATAAACCGTGCACACGATTTAGTAAATCGAGGGAACGAAATAATAAACCGTGCGCACGATTTAGTAAATCGAGGGAACGAAATAATAAACCGTGCGCACGATTTAGTAAATCGAGGGAACGAAATAATAAACCGTGCGCACGATTAAGTAAATCGATGGAACGAAATAATAAACCGTGCGCACGATTAAGTAAATCGAGGGAACGAAATAATAAACCGTGCGCACGATTTAGTAAATCGAGGGAACGAAATAATAAACCGTGCGCACGATTTAGTAAATCGAGGAACGAAATAAATCATGCGCACGATTAAGTAAATCGAGGGAACGAAATAATAAATCGTGCGCATGATTTAGTAAATCGAGCGAACAAATTAATAAATTGTGCACACGACGTAGCAAATCGAGGGAACGAATTAGTAAATCGAGCACATGATGTAGCAAATCGAGGGAACGTACCAGTAAATCGTGCACACGATGTAGCAAATCGAGGGAACGAATTAGTAAATTGTCCGTATGATTTAGGTAACGAGGTTCATATGCATTTCAACATCTGCTACAGCTGCAACTAGTCAGTTCACTTCAGGTCCAGATCTGCAGGATATTTTTAATGATACTTTTAATCGCTCTACCCCAACCAACCCCCAAAGTTGCGGCGTACAGAGGGCGCTCAGCAATTAGCCATTTATTTCGAAATAATTCCTCCCAGAGGCTTTGACCACTGGGTTTAAAAGGATCGTCTCCGCCGTAAGACATAAGACCTGTCAGGCCGAACCTTCCCGTAAAGCCAAAGGCCAACAGCGTAAAGAATTAAACAGGGTGGCTCCTGTTGCCTTGGTCTCAGCGGTAAGCCTTGAGTAAATACTGAACTGCAAAACCACCAGTGGCTACTGTCAAATCAATGAAATCCATAGACAAAAAAGCGATTTAACAATGCCGGAGACAGAGGCGGTCCATCTGTCGCAATACCTTTGTACTCCAGGATGTCTTCGGTGAGCGCTAGCATGCAGGGGAAAATGCTGCTTATAAATAGGCCGAGACAGCAGGTGCCGATGAAGAGGAACACACTACTGTTGGAGAAGATCAGCAGCAGAAGTAGTGTGACTATCACACCCACCTACAACAGAACAGAAGGGAGAGGATTTGCATTTGGACACGCACCAGCAATGAAGCCTTTGTTATTTGAGGTGAACATCCTTGCTTTATCTGCAGAGGAACGGAAATTATGCGGCCCACTGTCATAAACTTTTGGCGCAAATAAAAGCACGAAATAACAAAGGAGCCTCAGACACACCAGATAAACAAATGTCCCAACCGGCAAATGGACGGGGCAGAGCAGGATGCAGAATAAGGATGTTTGTTCCTGTCCACCGTTTCCCTTCATCTGTACATTGTGGGCGACACACCTTTCTTTTTTTGATAGTGTAAACCACTTTTATAGACCATTGGATTTAACAAGAGACTAAGGAGAGATTGTAATGGACTGATAAATGATGCTTCGCTAAGCTCCGCCCCCCTTGGTTACTGTTGCCAAAGTTTCACAGAACATCCCATAAGAATGAACTAGAAATTTGCATCACATTTCTACACCGCTTTCATTATGATACTGTTTACTGATGTTC
>RJVU01075544.1:7971870-8000926 GCA_003731715.1 Anabarilius grahami | reverse complement strand
TGTACTGTTTTGCATTAGTAAGATGTATTAATGTTCATGAAAGAAGTCTCTTCTGCTCACCAAGGATGCATTTATTTGATCAAAAATACAGTAAAAATAATATTGTGAAACATTATTACAATTTAAAATACAAGTTTTTTTATATCAATATATTGTAAAATGTAATTTATTCCTGTGGTAAAGCTAAATTTTCAGCATCATTTCTCCAGTCTTCAGTGTCACATGATCCTTCAGAAATCATTCTAATATACTGATTTGCTGCTCAATAAATATTTCTTATTATTGTCAACGTTAAAAACAGTTGTGCTGCTTAATATTTTTGTTAATCCTTTTTTTTCAGGATTCTTAGATTTAATAGAAAGTTCAAAAGAACAGCATTGAAATATAAATCTTTTGGAACATTGTATAAATGTCTTTACTGTCACTTTTTTTTGATCAATTTAATGCATTCTTGCTGAATAAATGTTTTAATTTCTTTTAAAAAGCAGTCTTACTTATCCCAAACTTTTGAACAGTAGTGTGCAGAGATACAACTTTGTTTAAACTTTAGACAAGTGGTGTAATATTTTTTTAATTTTTAATTTTGTAAAAGGGCCTCAAGTCCTCTTTGGTCTAGTTGTTTTTCTCCTGATGCGTGTGCTTGAATATAAGCTATTTTATGCACACCTGAACACCTGGTTCCTTGTTGTGGTGTTCATATGATTCGTACCTTTGAGCGAAACCATCTAGACACTGCAATCCTTACCGTTTTTCATTGGATATGAGCACACTTTTCATTCATGCCTAGCCAAAGGGCCACACGACAGCTGGTGGTTATTTCGATGGCTGTCTCTAAATGAGATGCCTCTCCTTTCAATTCTGCCTAACAAACATTACATTCATCCTTTGCGGTATAAACTACTCAATGAGATTTACTGTGCTTATAAAAGCCATCTCGCTGTGTGGGTGTTTCTGGGTCTGTAATTATGTTCGAACCCTCCAAGGAATCTGTCGAAAAGCCATTTTGGAAGCATTATCATTAAATATAGCTTACATCTTTGTGGTAATCAAGAAACACTTGTTAACTAAAGACTGCCGCCAAACATTTGCATGATGGCTCCATCACGGGTGTCTCTCCGTGGAGAATTACTCTGTTGCACCTCGATCAGCGATACATCACAAATATAACGAGATAATGGGGTAGACGTGCTGGCAGGGAGGAAATATGAGGTCCGACTCCCTAACGTGACTTGGATTGGTTTCTTTCACATTAACCTTGCGGTAATTGAGTTCTAATAATCTTAGGTATATAGGCGAGTAAATTGGAATGAAGCGTTCCATTTCTCAGGGCGCTTCTGACGCCTTTTTCCATCCCGACCTGCAGACGTCTCTCCCGCCACGCTTGGCTTGGAGGTTCATTTGCAGCTGGAGGGAAGGGGACGGGGTAAATAGAAGAGAACTGCTCTTGTGTCTCCTCCCCGCCTGTCCTCGGATCCGCTCTCTCCTTCCAATCTCCAGCTGTCACCGCCACTGCCATCTCTCCCGGGGGTGGAGGAAGTAACAGTGTGCCATACCCTCAGCCAATCAGAGCAGCTGGTCCGTGTTGGGGAAAAATGGGGCGTTGTGGAAACAGCTGCCTCAGACAGACAGCTGAGGAGCTTGACTGCTCCCCAAACAAATGTTTTGTTCCCGGCATGCAACCAGGTCCAAATCCCCGTCCTGCCATGGGCCGAGGGTTCATCACCCAGTTTCACTTTTGAGTAAGAGTTTATTCAGTCTTTTGTAACCAGACTTTTGACTTTCAACAAAGTCTGATTCACCGTGCAGCCTGTTCTGACCAAGAAGCGCTAACTTAGACAGGAAGAGACACAGTTTGTTTTGTTTTTACATGCAGATTAGAGGTGGATTTACCTGATTTGATGCCACTAACCTGCAATTACTGTTTGTGTGTTCGCTGTGGGCTTCGGTCAAAGGGTGTTTTCAGACCTGTAATTTGTTTGTATTTGTTGCAAAATGGACTAAATTGTTACAAAGTTGCATTTTCTCCTTTATTTTATTTTCACTAGGCAACATTTAAAAAATGAACAAATTTTGATTCTTCTCATGATCAGAATGTCTATGGAAGTTTGTTTCCGCCATGGAATAAAAAAATTTAAAAGATAATTGTGAATTTTTATCTCACATTTCTGACTTTTTAAATAATTGTTATAACTCACAATTGCTAGTTTATATCTCACAATTCAGAGAAAAGAAGTCAGAATTGTGATATATAAACTGGCAATTGCGGGAAAAAAGTCAGAATTCGGACTTTATAACTCGCAATTGCGAGTTTATATAACTTATTTTCTCAGAGATATAAACTTGTAATTTTGAGAAAGTCAGAATTGTGACTTTAAAACCCGCAATTGAGACTTTATATCATGCAATTTTGACTTTAATACACCCAATTGAAAAGTCAGAATTGTGAAATAAAAAGTCGCAATTAGCTTTTTCATTTGTTATTCAGTGGCGGAAACAAGCTTCCATAGTCTGTGGGCTGTTTACACTACCATTCAAACATTTGGGATCAGGTATACACCAAAATATACCTGAGACCATCTTTGGTCTCGGTCCATTTGTTTTGATGTGGTTCCAAGCACAATTTCCGCGTTCATATATGCCTAGACAAATCAAACTAAGAAAGAAAATGAACCCCTGATCATTTTTTATGCTTGCTTGCTCCCAGTTATCATAATATGGTGTATTTTTGTTCGCATGAAGTTGATTGGATTTCAAAATATAGATTACAAAGACTCATTCTTTAGAGTTAAACTAGATACAGACCAGCCAATAACAAGCATTATCGATTTATATTGCAAGAGCGCAGGTGTGTGAAAACCCCTGTAGATCTTTGACAGAGTCTTAAATTCTTAAAGTGGTCCTTGCTTGTAGTCTCTCCCTTGAAATTCGATTTAATATTGACTCGAGAAGGCGTTAAGACCATAGAGCCTGACAGCAGAGCAGAATAGTACTATTACCACTGCATTAATAATGTAGGCTCAGTGATAACCACCACTGCAATTTGAGAGTGAAGAGGGAAGACGCTGGAGACTCAGAATCCCGTTTCCTCCTCATCTTCTCTGGAGCGGCCCTGACCGCCGCTGGTCCTCACAGGCCGCTAGATTCATCTCTCTCCCATCTCTTGGAGAGATTATCAAACTCTTATGGGCCCCTCACTCTCCAGGCATCTCTGTGAGATCCCATTCCATTTGAGACTATCCAAAGGGCTTCAAATCAAGATAAGGTAGCCTCAGTTGGCTTTAAAACTGACACTATTTACTTCCTTAACAAAGGTTTCTGATTGTAAAAAAAGAGTTTGAATAGGTTTTGAATGCCTTTAGTTGACTTAAAAGGTTTTTTAAACCACTCATGGATGGTCACATGGATTACTTTAATGATGTCTTTACTACCTTTCTGAGGCTTAAAAGTGGTAGTTCCATGGACTGTCAATGTAGAGATCTCAGATTTCTTTAAAAAGATCTTCATTTGTGTTCAGAAGATTCAGAACGAAAGTCTTACGTGTTTGGAATGACATGAGGGTGAGTAATTAATGACAGAATTTTCATTTTTAGGTGAACTAACCCTTTAAAAGGAACAAAGCTGTCTTTTTTATAAAATGTAATCAAAATGTAGTACATTTTCCACCTCTGAGTTATTATTTTTTTCTATCCTGATGACCTCTAATCAAGGCTGCATGGCATAAAAAAAAAAGGATATTAACCAATAATAGCTCAATTTTCAGGATCAAATATATTATGAATAGAAAGTTCAAAAGAACAGCTTTTATTTAAAACAGAACTTTAAATATCTTTTCTGTAACTTCTGATCAATTTGATACATTCTTGCTGAATAAAAGTTTTCTTTAAGGCCAAAAAAAAAAAAAAAAAAAGTACTTACCCCACACTTTTGAACAGTAAGGTATATTCATTGGTTTAGCTCATTTCCCAATTTCAAAATAGCTGGAGAACATATCTCTGCGTTAATTATGACTTTCTTTCTGTTAATCAGCATTACTTAAATTTTTCAGTTTGATCCGCGAAAAATATCAATATCATGATCCATTCAAATACAGATAGACAAAATGAAGCACTGCCCTTCGTTAGCTCACTAATTATTCTGTTTCACATGAAAACATCACGTTACGGAAGTTAAATGTGTGGTGTATGCAGTTTCATACTGTTTTTTCAGGATTTATTTAATTTCAAAAACCACAAAAGAAGTAATGAAAAAAAAAAAACTGGTTTGAAGTTGTTTTAAGAATTAGTTTTCCTTTTCGGTGCCCATATTAGGATTTAAATATCTTTTGTTATTATAAATTCTTGATTATGCATGAAATTAATGAAAAACAAACAGTTCATATTGTAGGATTAGACTAAAGCCCTGTTTGGACAGCACTAGTTTTCCCTCAGGAGGTCAGGTACTTTTGTGTTTCACAGAATTTGTTTTTTGGCTGACATCCGGCGTCCTCTGAGAAATCGAATCCTGTCTGGATAGGACTATCTGTGATTATGGTATATTATTTGCCCTTCTGTATTCTCAACTTTGTCAGACATATGAAGCTACATTTCTCACTGCACCACATAGTGCACTTTCTTTATGGATTTAGACCTTTTTTTGGCAACTTTCTGGGCAAAATAATAGTTGGTGGTTCAAGTGAATCAATAAGGAGTGCCTGATTTAATCCATATAATAAGTCACATATTGAAGTCTTGTTTATTTCAATGGGTTTCATGATGCTCACATCCAGACTCTTGGGCTTTGAATGGGAGATATGAATGTTGAGAGGAAAACCGTACCATCATTGCAGTGAATGTTGAGCTGGTTTATCTGTTCTGTGAACTCGTTCTCCTCTATCGTCTCTGTTCGTGGCACGGAAAGTGAGAAACGCCTCTTGAAGTTCTTCATCTTGTTCATATCGCTGGACCAGAAGTCCTGTGGAGGATACAAGAACAGTTTCAAATAATGTTGTTTATTTTATTTTTTTCATTTGTGAAAATGAGAAGATGACATTTGTTTTGTTGTGCTGTCTACATGAAAGCTGTCATGATATTAATGGGCTCTCGTGTTCCAATTTTTGAGATTGACTCAATGTTTACAACTTTTACAAAGATTTGCCTCTTCTGTCATCGCTGGCTGCTTTAACGCTCTGTCAGAGAGCCAAGTTTGGTGCTTATTACACAAAAACTCCAGAAGATAAGTCTGTAATCAAAAGTGAGAGATCTCAGAAAGAATTAACTAAAAATGTTTCTCATGAAATTCTTCCAAGAATTGCACGTCTCTTGTGTCTCATTTCGGAGGTGCGTGTCTGACTTTTTATAGGAACTGGAGCTTCTAACGGCCGCTGCAGTGACGTGATGACTTTACCAATCGCTGATTGGCTCTTATTTTTAGAAGGCGGGACTTATTCCGCCATATTGCGCGTTGCACTTTCTCCCGTTCAAAACAATACGAGTAATGCATCTTGTGTTATTCTATAGTCTTTGGCTTTACTTTAGGTTAACTAGGTTGACCCATAGTGTCGATATTTCATTTGCCAAAAGAATTTTAGGCAAAAATATGAGACATAATGTCTCGTGAGATTTAAAACAGCAACCTCTAAACAGTGAATTTTTCTTTTGGTAGATCTACTCGCTCAAAACAGGTCATATACATTCATATCCGTCCAACATCAGTGCTTTATATAGAGCACAAAAGAATTAAAGAGATGATAGTTTTGGTGCAAGACATTTAAATGAACTTTAGGGAAAAATAAACCATAATACACCTCAAAAGTGTAAATTATGTCCTTTATAAGTAAAAAAGTGGTTTCTGTATGGATGTAACACAGCCTTTAAAGAGACAGATTTAATAAACTTGTAATGATATTAAATTCTTCCCAGCTGAAGTTCAGCTCCGTCTCACTACAGCTTATCAAAATCTCTTCCTTTCTGCTCCTACGTTACTAGGCAGAGATGTTGCTAAGAGTTCCAGTGCGGTTCATTTAATTCCGGGTGTGAGATCGTGCTGTGTGCTTTACTAATTATTTTGAAAGTGGGAGACTAGCCAATACTCCCATTGCCAATTAGCGTCAGCTACCCCCAAAATAACTGCCTCTCAGAGTGCCATTGTTTCTCAAATGACTCTCTGAAACAAAAAATAATAAAATAAATGCTAGTGTTAAAAAGTTCCCTTGTCAGCTGTGATGGTGTTCTTTTTTTTTTCTTCTCTCATACTTGTTTTCTGCCTCCTTCTTTGATTATAGTGGTTGTTTTTTGCTAAGGATAATGATTTAGTTTTCCTGTTTTTGCAACATGACTCTCATAAGACAATAATTGCTCCATGCAGTCCCATCATATGGCTGATGAAATGCAGACCAGCGTCTGTCTGAATAATCTCATCATCTACCTTGTATTTATGGGAGGTTAACAGTTCTAGCATGGAACAACATTTAGCTCAGTCTTCTGTGTTTTGCTTTTGCTTGAACGTTTTTTTTTGTTTTGTTTTTTTTTTGGAACAAGTCTTTTGAATGAATTCTGAAATGCTTAAATTTGTAAATTGACATAAATACTGTTTTTGTATAATGAGTGCCATAATGGCTTTTTCCTGCTTTCCAAGACTCACTTTGCATGAACAAATAGCATTATAAGGCACGCTGTGAAGGGCCATTTCATTGAATACACCCTTCAATGAACGAGTTATTGTTTTTGCTACTGTTGTCTTATAGCTATATTGTATCTCTGTACTGTAGGAAAAGTCAAGATCAGCAATTGATAAAATGAGGAATAATAATACATAATGATAATAGGCACACACACAACACACACCAAATGCACTCGCTTGCACACACATATATATATACACACACACACACACACACACACACATATATATATATATATATTTGGGTCAATGATGTGACGGGTCATTTTTTTTATAAAAATAAAAAACAAAGACATGTCATCCAAAGTATGTAAGGTAGTACAACTAGATTTCTTTAATTGAAACCAAAAGGTTTTAATTATGTTTTGCTTTATATAAAGGTGTTTTAAAGATTTTGAAGTGTCAAAAAGTCATTCGGTTTAACCGTCCAAAGGCCAATACAGCCATTTCATTTGTGATTAAAATATCTTAAAATGTAATAAATGTATATATTTTTTATTCTGGAATGATTTTATAACATAGTGCAAAATGCTATTAAAATTATGTGTAATAAGTTGTTGCTTTGTTATGAGAAAGATTGTCCAGAAAAATTAATTTCATTGATGTCATTCAGAGTAACCAATATAAAGGGACCATTTTGGATCAAGTCATTCGATCTATATCATGTGACAGGATGTGACATCATTCAGACACCTGCAAAGGACCACATGGACATAACGAACTCTCTTTTAACTATTTGAAAAATTTGTTTTCACTTGCTCATATGCATGTCCCAAAACATCCGGTCATTCGGTACAACCGCTATAAAATATGGAAAATGTTGTAATATTTTAAAAACTTGTACTAAATATAAAATGTTTGATTGTCCTTTTGCTAGCTAGATATCAGCCTGTTAGCATTGTTTGAAAATATCGTCATTTGGTATAACCAAAAGTGTCATTCAGTAAAACTGAAATTTTGGTTAAACCAAATTACTTTTTTGGTGACTAATTTGTCCATCTTGTAAAAAAATGACAAAAGCAGTGTTAATTGATTATAAAAGCCACATAATCTCATTGTTAACACTTAATAAAACTTCCAAATTAATTATATCTCCATAGTTTTTTTTATACTTTTAAAAACCTTATTCGTCAATGACCCATTTTTATATATTAGGTGTGTAACGGTACTGTAATGTATTCGCCCCAAACCATCACGGTTCGGTTCATACAGTCAGATAACGAATACAGTTAGTCACAGGCGATCCACACTCCAATCCAGAAGGGGGGCATACACGGTAATGCAATGCAGTTTGCTAACCGCCACAACAGGAAAAAGTGCAGAAGAAGTACAGATGATCTATGCATAGATATGTTTACATGTAATCTCTCAACCAGTGTTTCAACCACGGAAAGATATCAGTAAAACAGCTTGAGAATAATATCTCACGTAGCATAATATTTACTTCAGGCAAGTCATTTAGTGCCCACAGCATGTTAGTTCACTAGAGAAATGAACTCTAGAGGGGAGCATTTCAAATATATGCACTAAATTAGCTTATATATTCATTATATTTACTTTAACTGTTAGTAATGCCTTAATTATTAAATATATGTTTCAATAAATTTGTCATGAAAACAAAGAATGGTTGGGAGAGAGCATGAAGAATCATTTTCACTCATGAATTGGTAAGACCTTAAATTCTTTGGTAGTCTTTGGGATGTGCTGGAAGAGACTTTACAGAGTGCTTGACGCTTGCATTTGTCAATACAAGATCTTGACCAAAAATTTATCCACCTCTTGATATTTATTCATTATGTGTGTGTGTTGAAATATTCAATTATAAACATAACTATCTATTTTTAATATATAGTTTCAGTGTTAATATATATTTTTCAATCAATTGCCATTTTATCATTTAACTGCTTATTTTTTTCCAGCATACTAGTATAGCTATGACACTGACCAACAGGAGTTAACTGTACCATGTTAAACAGCAAAACTTTGACCCGCTGGGTGCCATCTACTGGTCACTAAACTAATCTAAACAAGTTTTTGATTAATTAAATCAAATGCTAAGTGTCACTGAGATGAGTCTAAAACTGCTCAGATTCAAAGGGTAGAATATTAACAAGATTTTTTAAAGATCTCAGCATCTTATAGCTCCCTAGCATTAATCAGGCTCAGTAGAAATATTTTATTGATATTCTCTCCCACTTCCATATTCACTCTGATTGAATCCAAAGCCTCATCTGAGTGTAATTATGTCTCGAACTCCAGGGACCCTCCAAAGATGTGAGGGTGTCACAAGCAGATGTTAACCGAATCATCCGGAGAGGTGACCTTATATTCTCTGTCAAACTTCCTGTGGCGGCTGTTTTTCCCGTCTGTAATTTATTCTAATTCTTATTCTGAAGAAGAATTTAGTTTCTCTTATGCTATTGCCGATAAAACTGAGTTTGCATTCGTCTGACTTTACCAGTGTGCTGCCAACTTACTTACTCCCAAAGATTCTTCATGTGCATCAAGTAATTCACAGCCTTCTCGTTTCATTTGACCGACCCTGTCCATCAGCCACACCGCCTCGCTGCCTTTTGCATTTGCTACGTGCCTCGGCTCCGTGGGGATTGCGGTGACTCAAAATAGAGACACCTATCCTCTGCCGTGATGCGATCTCCTCCAGACATGTCTGAAGAAGCCGGAGGAATTCTCAGCGTGACTCATTCGGCGCTCTGTACACACTACTTTCAGCGGGGATGTGACTTCTCTTTGACAGGGAATCTATTAATAAGGTTTTTTCATTTGGTCGGTGGGCTGGTGGCATATGGAGGCTGAGGAACTGTGTGTTCCTGGAGTGGGCCGCTTTCTGTTGATCTGAGCTCAGCTGAGACACCACAGACCCCAGAGGGTTTTACAAGACCTGCACATGCTAAAGTACTTTAAGAATAACTGGTGATGGTATGCTGTTCATCTCATGTGTTCTGATGATTTTGCATTAGTCAAACACACTGAAATTTTTAATGGTTTGTTGGATATATTTAAAACAATGGCGTCAGCTTGCTGTAGAGCAGGAAGGCTATATTAGTAGCTGTTCTTGCCAAGTCAAGCATTACTATTACTTGCTCCACTCAAATTACCTATCTTGCACTTTAATCTGGTCAGTTTGTGATTTAAAAAAAAAAGGTACATAAAATACAGGCAATTAAAGGCACACTATGTACATTTTCACCACTAGAGGTCGCTTATTCAAAACAAAGGCGTACGTTGATGACACCGAGATTGAGTGTGGAATCTTGGGAGTTGTCGTCTTCACCTCACAGCCGGTGGAAAGAAATCGGGATTGGACTAGGGCAGAAATTATGTTCATTAATGAGATTAACAACGTTACTGTAGTATGAAGCAGCACTCTAAAAAATGCTGGGTTAAAAACAACCCAAGTTGGGTTGAAAATGGACAAACCCAGCGATTGGGTTGTTTTGACCCAGCAGTTGGGTTAAATGTTTGCCCAACCTGCTGGGTAGTTTTATTTAACCCAACAATTGTTTACAAATTACTATATGTCTGGCTTAAAATGAACCCAAAATAGGTTGGAAATTAAAAACCAGACTCCTAATTACTAGAGGCAACAATAATAATCAAAAAGATGAGCATTTATTAATAAGCAATTTAATAAATGTTTATTGTTTAAATATTATTCAAAAAAAGTATTAATAAATGTTTGTTTATTAAACATATTAATAAATGTTAATTTCCAACATATTTTGGGTTGATTTTAAGCAAGAAATACAGTAATTTTTAAACAATATTTGGGTTAAATAAAACTACCCAGCAGGTTGGGCAAACATTTAACCCAGCCACTGGGTTAAAACAACCCAATCGCTGGGTTTGTCCATTTTCAACCCAACTTGGGTTGTTTTTAACCCAGCATTTTTTAGAGTGAGGGCAGGGCCGAGTTGAAAAATGCTGCTGGAGCGATTGCTAATGAGAGACGAGCGTGACACACGGCTCGAGAGCAGCAGAACTTTTATTATGCCACAGTTGCCGCTTCCGCTTCTTCCGGTCAACCGTATATGGGGTAAAGCAGCGCTGTTTTATCATATTAGATACATTTGAGTGTTATAGTGTTAAAGTTGTTATAGTGCTACTCTGTGCATTTGCTCAGCGGCTACTATGAGACACTTAATGCACACTGCAGTAAGCTAGATCGATATTAGGCATGGTAAAACATGGTACTCGCTGTAAATCAAGAAAACGAGATTTAAATAAGACTATGTTGAGCTATATAACAATGATTAGTTTTCTGTCGATGGATGTATCTATCAGGACAGTTGCTCTTCTGTCTAATAAAACACATACGCTGCGTCTGAAATCTAATACTTCTCTACTATATAGTACGTGAAAAACAGTATGCGAACAGAGTAGTATGTCCGAATTCATAGTATTCGAAAAACAGTAGGCGAAAACTACCTGGATGACTTACTACTTCCGGTGAGATTCTGAAGTGCGCATAGGATGGACACTTTACTATCCCATGAGGCCACGGGAGAGGATTTGTGAATGGAGTTGAAGGGACGTAACGGACACTGGTAGGTCATGTGACAGTAATAACATAGCGGATGTAGTACGTCCGAATTCATTCATACTACACGCATTCGTACTATATAGAACGTACCTTTTCAACGGTCGGGAAGTTGATTTAAATTCAAATGCAGTACCTACTCAACAGTACACGATTTCGGACACAGATATAATATATTAAAGCATCTTTGGTGTTTCCATGGTTTCTACAAAATAAAATCGGAAATGAGTGTAAAGCGTGTATGATGTCATTGATGATTGGTGACGCATGGACATGGTCCGTGTCCTGGTTAAAATTGCTTATTTCTCTGGATTTAAGCATTCTTGGAAACATTTGGGATAATGTAAGTACACAAGTCAACAAAATATATAACACTGTTCTAGTGGTTTTTGGATATTTTAATCCAACAATCTTACATATTGTGCCTTTAATTTAAAAAAAGTTGCAAGGGAGTCTTCTCTGGCATGTTTCTATGCAGTTGCTAGGGTCTTTTGAGTCTTCTGTTGTATGTTGCTGTGCAGTTGCTAAGGTCAGTTTGTTCTGAGTCTTTTAGAATGTTGCTATGCAGTTGCTAGGATGTTGCTAGGCTACTGCAACACAACTCAAGGTAGCTGATATCCGGAATTCATGTTCATGTAATCATACAGTAACATTAATCTAGATGTCATATAAACCAGTAGATTATGATTGCTTGGCTCAAATTGGTATAATCCACTAGAGTGATGGTCATTTGTGTTGGCTCAATACCATCATCCGAATTAAAACACAATGTCCATTTACATTTTCACTGGACTGATTTCACTAAAAGTCAGGCCAGCAGTATAGAAAGTGAAGTGACATGTGGCCAAGTATGGTGACCCATACTCGGAATTTGTGCTCTGCATTTAACCCATCCAAGTGCACACACACAGCCGTGAACACACACCCGGAGCAGTGGGCAGCCATTGCTGCGGCGCCCGGGGAGCAGTTGGGGGTACGGTGCCTTGCTCAAGGGTCTCACCTCAGTCGTGGTATTGAGGGTGGAGAGAGCGCTGGACATTCACTCCCCTCACCAACAATCCCTGCCGGACCTGAGACTCGAACCCATGACCTTTGGGTTACAAGTCCGACTCTCTATCCATTAGGCCACGACTGCTAGAAATGTGAAGTAAATGTTTCCAGAAGCATATTATAATCCTTTGTATTATCTATTATTTTATTTATGCATGTATGTGTATATAGTATATATTTCATTATATATAATTTAGATTTTCTTCTCATTACCATTGTGTTAATATTCAGCTTTATAAAGCTTATTAAAGCCTTAGAGCAGGCAGTACTTTTTCTCATAAAGTTTTTTTTTTTTTAATTAATATTCTCTGATAAATTTTGCCTGTATATGTAAACCTAAAGGCATCTGGGGAATGAAATTAGTAAATTCCATGTGCTTCCTTTAGATTTTAACCCCAGAATTCATGAAAGTATTAAGAAATTAATTCATTTTGATCTTGTAATATAAGCTTCTGAAGGGCATGTTTTGCATGGAGCCATGCACTCTTTAAGGGTGACTTTTTTTGTCTGATCTGACCCCCGAGCTAATAGGATAAAGTCAGACGTATCATATCACAATCACACTGTATTGTCTTTATGATCACATTGTTTGCCCTTCCTCTCCTTTCAGCTGTTCTGTTACTCATTACGTAATCTTCCCTCTATCACGTCCATCTCTGCTTACATTCCCCGAACAGGTCTATGGGTAGTGATTGCCTTAATTTAGCTCTGCACTGTTAGCAAAGCTGAAACACTGCAGTCTGATACGTATTGACCTCTGAATGAGTCTGGATGAACCAGCGAGGCACAGCTGTGCCCGCCAACCCTCCACCCTGCTGTCCTTGACTGCCTCTCTCCATCTTCCGGCAGACGCCAAGATCAAAGATCGCATTAACATTGGCGAGATGTGCAAAGACACTGAATGTTTAACCTCTCTGTCTGTGTGCACTTGTTGTTTGCCACAAAACAAGCCACAAAAGGCAGATAAAAGTTTTACGTTTCCTAAAGTAAATGTAGGGCTGAGTAAAAAATATTGATTTCTCGATTTTAATCGATTCTCATTATGAAGAAACGATGTAGATTCTTAAATCCCAAGAATCGATCTTTGTCAAGTCACCTTTATTTACATATCAACTTTTATAATGCAGATTGTTTTAAAGCAGTTTTACAGTAATAACAGGAAAATAATGCAACAAGTTTGTTTTGGCTGTAAAGCAGCTCTAGAAGAAAATAGTGTCATTGTCAAGCATTAAGTTCAGTGTTGATTCATGTCTGTTGTAAAAATCATTAGTTATTAATTTAGTTAATTTATCTATACAGCAGCTCTCTATACGTCCAGCTCAGTGTCAATGCAGCCAAATCAATAATATTGTTATTAAGTGCTGTTTTCAGTTGATAAATGAACAAAGCTTTATAGCACGCCTCCCATAAACCTCAATAAGCTTTGTGATTTGTTACTTGTGATATGAAACAAAGTCTCAGCTTTCAAACTGAAAATTTTATTACAAAATTCAAACAATAATATAGCGCTCTTTAATTTGGCGCAGTGTTGCCAAGTCTGCGGTTTTCCCGTGGAATTGGGCTACTTTTAAACTGTTGCCCCGGGTTGTTTTTCATGTCCGCGGGTTGAATCGACCCCAAATAACATATTTAGCCCCTGGAATGCAAAGTTTACCAGGGGAGCCCTGCCAAAAATGCAGATTTTACCCCCCGGAACGCGATTTTTACTGTGGGACCACCCTCAGGCCACGACTGCCCCATTGGGATTGCACATACTCCGATACAAATGTATAGTATAATGCAATGTAAGTCGCTTTGGATAAAAGCGTCTGCCAAATGCATAAATATAAATATATAATATATATATAAATATAATGGATAGAGTGTCGGACTTGTAATCCAAAGGTCATGGGTTCGAGTCTCATGTCCGGCAGGGATTGTCGGTGAGGGGAGTGAATGTCCGGCGCTCTCCCCACCCTCAATACCACGACTGAGGTGAGACCCTTGAGCAAGGCACCGTACCCCCAACTGCTCCCCGGGCGCCGCAGCAATGGCTGCCCACTGCTCCGGGTGTGTGTTCACTGCTGTGTGTGTGCACTTGGATGGGTTAAATGCAGAGCACAAATTCTGAGTATGGGTCACCATACTTGGCCACATGTCACTTCACTTTCATTCTGAAATGCGATTGGGCTAGTTTTGAGGAGCAATTGGGTGGGTTTTGTTGTGAAAACCTGGCAACCCTGATGTGGTGTGACAGATCCAGCAGGTGAACCGATCGTCTCTTCCACTTTACTATTTGCAACACGAAATCAAATGAACATCACATTGAAGCTATGTTGAAACTTACCGAAATCCTCATCATGTTACATGTAATCGTTCAATTAGTGTTTCAACCGTGGAAAAACAGCTTGTAAGCAATGTCAATTGATGTTGCATTTACCTCAGAAAAGCCATTACATTTCCAAAAACTCCAGCTAGAAAATTTGAGCATTTTGCTAAATATATGCAAGTGCATATTCATTGCATTTTTAAACTTAACCTGTACTTTAATATTTAATGTGTCTGAATAAATCCTTCATGTTTTTATGGCAGCCATTAAAATGTTTATAGGCCTATTTTTTTTTATTTTTTTTTTAAAACAAGTCAAAACATATATTTATGTAATTAAAAATGCATTATTATAACATTATTGTAAAAAAAATTGTGTAATTTAAATGTGTGTATAGTTTACAACATTGAGAGAGATTTTTTTTTTTTTCCTTGAGGAAATTTGCCATGTACTGATAGGCCCTAATTAATCGATATTGAATCGAATCGCAATCTTGTGAATGGAAATCGAATCATGAAATTTGTGTCAATGCCCAGCTCTAGGAAAATGTAAGTGCAGAAGTCTCAACCATGATACTAGAGAGTTGCTAAGTGGTTGTTAAAGTATTTTGGTGTTTTTAGCATGTTGCTATGTGGTTGCTAAGGTATTTTAGCCCAAAGCTTTTGGATGGTTGCCAGGCTGTTTCTACAGTATGTGGTTGCTGAAATGTTCTGTTTTTTTATCATGTTGCTTTGGGTAATTACCAGGGAATTGCTACAGTATGTTATTTATAAGTGTTCTGAGTTTTAGAATGTTGCTATTAGGTTGCTAAGGTATTTCGGGGTGGTTGTCAGGGGGTTGCTATGGGCTCTAATGTATTCTGAGTGTTTTTAGAATGTTGTATAAGGTTTCTTTTGGTAGTTGCCAAGGTGTTGCTATGTGAATTTCTATGTTTTTAGCATGGTGCTATGTGGTTGTTAGTTTTTTTCTGGGTTGCCAGGGCGTTGATATGTGGTTTCTATAGTGTTCAGAGTGTTTTTTTAGCTTGTTGCTATGTAATTGTTTGGGTATTCTGGGTGGTTCCATTAACAACCCATTTTTCTTCCGTAATCTATCTTGAAACAGGATATTTCCACCCAGGGTTTCTTTCTCATCTAACTATTTGACCTATTTACTGGGTGTTTTTTTTTCTTGTTGTTGTTGTTGTTGTTGTTAAAGCAGCTTTGGAACATTATACACTGTGAACACTGCTATACAAATTGTTGTATTCAACAATAAAAAATGCAGGATGTGCCTTAAATGATCTATTTGTAATTGACTGAGTCATGCAAATAATTAGATTTTTAAATTTTTCTGGAAAAAAATAAAATAAAAATGCAGTGATTGCCAATATGATGCTGGAGTGTTGTGAGTGGTTGCCAAGGCATTGCTATGGAGTTGCTATAATGTTCCAGGTGTTGTTGTTGCTGTTGTTGTTGTTTTTTAGCATTTTGCTGTGTGGTTGTTAGGGTGTTCTGAGTGTCTACGTTGTTAAAAAATAAAACATTAAAGGGATAGTACACCTTAAAATGAAAATTCAATCATCATTTACTCAACTCTTATGTCGTACCAAACCTGTTTGACTTTTTTTTCTGTGGAGCATAAAAGAAGATATTTGGAAGAATGTAGGTAACCAAACCGTTTTGGTGACTAAAACATTTCTCAAAAGATCTTTTATATTCAAATGATGACAGCATTTTCTTTTTTGGGTGAATATCACTTTAAATGGTGCCATCGAACGTTTTTTTACAAGATGTAATATAAGTCTAAGGTGTCCCCTGAATGTGTCTGTGAAGTTTCAGCTCAAAATACCCCATAGATTTTTTTTAATTAATTTTTTTAACTGCCTATTTTGGGGCATCATTAGAAATGCGCCGATTAAGGCTGCGGCCCCTTTAATTGCTCGCGCTCCCTGCCCCCAAGCTCGCGACTCTATCATTGCATAAACAAAGTTCACACAGCTAATATAACCCTCAAAATGGATCTTTACAAAGTGTTCGTCATGCATGCTGCATGCATACATCAGATCATGTGAGTATAGTATTTATTTGGATGTTTACATTTGATTCTGAATGAGTGTGATGGTGCTCCGTGGCTAACCGGCTAAAGCTAACATTACACACTGTTGGAGATATTTATAAAGAATGAAGTTGTGTTTATGCAGTATACAGACTGCAAGTGTTTAAAAAATTTAAATAAGTACAGTCTTGTCTCCGTGAATACAGTAAGAAACGATGGTAACTTTAACCACCTTTAACAGTACATTAGCAACATGCTAACGAAACATTTAGAAAGACAATTTACAAATATCACTAAAAATATCATGATATCATGGATCATGTCAGTTATTATTGCTCCATCTGCCATTTTTCACTATTGTCCTTGCTTGCTTACCTAGTCTGATGATTCAGCTGTGCACAGATCCAGATGTTAATACTGGCTTGTCTAATGCCTTGAACATGAGCATATGCAAATATTGGGGGCGTACATATTAATGATCCCGACTGTTACGTAACAGTCGGTGTTATGTTGAGATTCGCCTGTTCTTCGGAGGTCTTTTAAACAAATGAGATTTACATAAGAAGGAGGAAACAATGGTGTTTGAGACTCACTGTATGTCATTTCCATGTACCGAACTCTTGTTATTCAACTATGCCTAGGTAAATTAATTTTTCCATTCGATGGCTCCTTTAAGTATCTCTGATATTCTGCTCTCTAGATTTTTTTTGTTTGTTTACAGTCCACCTGTCAAAGTTTAATACTGAGGCTTGAGCAATAGTAATAAATCTGTCTTTATAAAATAGTTAACAGAAAAAAAGACACTTCAATTTGATCTACCTTTTTCTCTCCTCTTTCACTTTTTCTTTCAAAAGCGGCTTAATTGCTCATTGCCAGGAATGCAATCCAAATCAGGATGCACCCCATTTGTCTTCTTTACAGACTACAGAGCTGGCTCAACACAGACCAAAGAGCACACACTGGCACACTGTGCACCCGGCCAAAAGGCCAATATCCATGCAGGTCTCAATCACAGCCCCAAATATAGAGCGAAAAGTGCAACCAGAACCCCTGCATGGTGAAAACACACCGAAAAAACAAACCCTAATTTAGTTTTCCTCAGACCCTATGGACTGGACACTCTGCGGGGTATGGCGGGTTTGATTGAGAACACGACTTGCCACACGAAAAGATGTGAGAAAATAATGAGAAGATTCTGATCTCTCTGACAGAGTTTGGCCGCCCCGTCTCTGGCTCGCCATCATCAAATGGCATCTGCTCTCATTCTTGTGCCAGATCAACTTGGCCCTCGCCTCCGAGCGGGAAAACCCATCATTTGGCAGCGGGAAGCCCTTGATGGTGCAACAGTGATGTCTCAAGCTGCTTTCTCTATGGTAGCGTGTCAGGATAATTCGCCTTTTTCTGTGTTCGTCCAAACTAGAGAGAAAACATGAAGGCGTTTTTTGACTCATCTGCCTGTTAGATTCCCATTATGGCCGCGAGTGACAGTCGGATGGCATTTGATTCTGGGTTTGCCCTCTTTTTTGCCCCCCCAAAGATTCATCCAACCACAAGGTCATCATCATGTGGCTATTATTGAAAGAATGGAGATCAAAACTAGTTGCGAGTCTGGTTATTGAATGTATAAGAACTTTTCAAGCATCCGAGCACCCTGCAGAGATTGTTTGCGACATTAAAACCAATACTTTTTTCTCCCATCTGGCTTTGCTGCTGCAATTACAGTACTGGCATTACTGCACAGATGTCCATCCACCGAGTCCATTTATTGAACAATGAGAAAACAACATGACATTTGCCTTTGGCGAACACGGCTAAGCCCTCCATTGGAGCGGCATCAGAGCATTGTGGAGGAGTACTGATGTACAGAGAGGGAAATCATTTCACCTACACTTTAATTGACGCTTAGGCGCCTGTGGGTTCAGTTCATTCAATACTGCAGTTGATCAAATGCTAGTTTTTGTCCAGGAAGAGAGCATGCAGAGACGGCCACGAGGAGACCTCTCAGAGCAGCTGGTGGTACTGAATAGTATTGTGATTTGATTTGAAGGTGAAAAAGGATATCCTCTTGTCATGCACAAAGAAAAAAAACAGCTTGTTGCTTGTAATTGTATGGTGGAAATGTCAGTTAATCAACGGAAGCAGTACTGCAATTGCCATTTTCAACTTTTCGTGAAAAACCAGGGCTTTGATTTTGGGAAATAATACAGACACACCCACACACCCACATCCATATATATATTTATGGGCGGAAGAGGAAGCTGAGAACAAACATTAGAAACTAAGGAATGGGAGGAAGATATCTCTATGTGTAACCAGAGTGGGCTAGAATCACAGCATCTATGTCTAACCCAGTAAAGTAACTTATTAATATTACATGCCCGAAAGTAGCATCGAAAGTTTGGGAGTGCTAAACACCCTTCTGTTTTGGGAAGCTGGAGAACAGATTTTCTGTCATTTTTATCAATATTACTGGTAGTCCACTGTATGAAGATTTTTTGGGTATAATATGTCAGTTTTCTTTATTTTGCTATCCTCACTTACATAAATGAACTATAGTGTCCTGCACCCACTAGTAAAAATATATCAAAAATATCAAAATTTTTGGTTTGACTGTACATTTACTGTATTTATAAAACGGTTAGTTCCTGTCCTTGATTCTGATTGGTCAATAGTTGTGTTTTATTCACGATAAAACACGGCTATGACCGCTTCGCCCAACGGTTCTGTGTATCACTACGCAACACCCTTAGCAACCACTCTTAGCAACGTAAACTGTATGTTCTCAATTGATATTGTTCATTGAAGCTTACTGTATTATGTAGAAGAGTGTTGTGAGAAAAAGATCAGGTGAGCGAGTTTATTACCTGCATTCAGATTTAGCATTTTCCTTCAGGTCAGTCATATGTTCATAATGAAAAATCTGTTTAAATGTCCGATGTATCATCTTGTCCTTTTAACATTTAAGGGGTTTTCCCGTGACTGACGGCGCTAGTCAAAGCATTTGTCAGTTGTGTCTTGTTCCGTTTTCAAAACAATTCAGTCTTTTCAATATAAAAGTCTTCGCTACCGACTGACACACTCATAAAGACAGTCTTTGCCACCGTCTAATGGCGTGAAAATGTAACTTCTGTTGCTGTTCACGGTCAGGGACTATTTTTTCTGGCAGAAAATACATGATGCAAAAAATATATTGATACATATTTCTGGCTTTAATAATTTTATTGTGTGGTCACCGTTTTATAAAAGCGGTTAAGCAGTTATAAAATAAGGTACTCAAGGCTTCACGTCTTGCCTAACAGCCGTGACTTATTCACAATACAGCACAGCCTCTCGTACCTTATTGCTTACATATATTAGTGATGTCAATCGATAAAAAAAAAAAACGATTTAATCGCAAATTTTTCTGTAATTAATCGGGATTAATTGCACCTAACATTAAAGTTTTTATTATTTTTATAATGTAATAATTTCACATTTGATCTCCAAATTAATGTAGACACAAAATAAAAACTGTATATTTTAAATAGTTGATCTAACAGGTAGGAATATCCAGAAATTGAATAAAGTTGTCAAACACTTTACTGCATAATTTATAAATTAAACATAGATTAATTTTTATTAAAGCTACAAAAGTTACTCAGTTAAGAGCAGTGAGTGATTTTCTTTGTCTTTTGTTCTTTGATTAACTTTATTGACAGACTGTAGCAGGTTTATTAGGCTGCTGTCACTTTAAGACCTGCCGCACATGACACCGATCTGCATCCTATTTTCTCACAACTCTTTACATTCATTTAAGACTTTATTTGACTCATTTAAAACTGTGCTTATGAGGATACTCGACAAAACGAGCATTTTGGCATAATTTTGTGTTTTTGTCCGTTCAAGCGCAAAAGAGAACTCAGTGCGGTCGGCTCAAAATGCCAGTTTTGCGTCTTATAAGGGCTTGAATTGTCTAATTATAATAATAGCACTTGAATGAATGATAGCGTGATCTTATAATGTAACGCTAGCTAAAGGATGATGGAATAAAAACAGATGCTGCGTTAATTGCGTTAAATATTTTTACCGCGTTAAACTGAAGAAAAAAAATCGCATGCATTAACGCGTTCATTTTGACAGCACTTTATTTATTATATATATTTTTACATCAAATTTTATCATCAGGGATTTATTTGTTATCAGCATCGCAAAAATGAATGACTTATCATTATTGGCCAGAATTTTAATAATGCTTTTCTAGAAAACAACTCATCCAGAAACAATCATCATATTTTGTACAAACCCCTTGAATCTCTCAATATGTGTCTGTAAAAAGATGACCTAGATCCTCTCAGACGCCCAGGGGGATCGACTGAGTCATTTCATCTGGAAGTGCACTCCTGTAATGTCTCAGGAGGAATAAAGGTGCTACTCCAGTAAAGGGAAAAATCCAGGAATCCAGTGTTCATTGTCGCTTGCATTGGCTCTTATATTCCAAGACTGTTGCAACAATTTGTTGAGACAATGGTGTTAAAAATGGTAAAACCATTCAGGCATTAATTTGTGGGGCTGTTTTAAAAAAAAAAGTAAAAGCCAGCAACAAACAATGACCAGATTTGCCAGTATTCTGAGTAAAATGAGTGAAAACAATGGCAATTTGCAGCAGATGTGTAATTTAGCCTTGCTGTTGTTTGAGTTAAATCAGTAAAGCGAGGAATGACTAACTAAGGATAGTGTCTGAGAGCGCTTTCTCCATATTGCACTCTTTCTGGTGTTAGTTTTGGGGAAGTCATGAGGACACAGTGGAAGTGGAATAAACAGGACAGATTAATGAGGAGAAATTCCCCTTCATCTGCCCCTTCGCACTTGATTTACTTTTATTCTGAAATTGCCACTGGCATTGTTATGGATCATGATCTCTCACAGAGCCGTGGATTGTTTCTCTGTATTAAAAAAACAATAATGTCTCAGTCTCAGTGGCCTTGTGTGTAGAAATATGTACAAACCCGATTCCAAAAAAGTTGGGACACTGTACAAATTTTGAATAAAAACAGAATGCAATGATGTGGAAGTTTCAAATTTCAATATTACATTCAGAATACAACATAGATGACATATCAAATGTTTAAATTAGGGATGCACCGATCCGATATTCAGATCGGGTATCGGCTCCGATACTGCCATTTTTGCCGGATCGGGTATCGGCCGGACGGGACCGATCCAAATCCGATACTGTGCGTGTACTGTGTTATTGTTAAGCTCCACAAAAGGCACAAAAACATTAAAAAGCACCATAAAGTTTCCGTGCACTATATTCCAAGTGTTCTGAAGCCATTCCATAGTTTAATTTGAGGTACAGATAAATATTTAAGTCGTTAAATTAAAGTTCACGTAAATGCCTCCCTCCGCTGCGGCTGTCAGTCATTCTCAGTTCAGCATTCAGACCGCGTGTCGCGTTCGGTTACGACAGTCAACACAATGAAACTCTCTCCAAGATGAATCAATGTTTCTATTATTATACTTAATCAAGACACCGGTAATACAATACGCATCAATATATCTTCACTTTGTGCTTTGAACTTTTCACTGCTGCGTGCTGCTGCTGCGCGCTGTGACTCCATTATGCTTCAAGCGCATCATTCTGCACACGGGATGCGCATAAGCGCTTTGTGCCGCTCTGAATGGGAGCCGTTCATATTATAATACTTTTGCGCAATGAAAGATTGTTAATAGCATTTTTTTTGTTCTGTCCTATCTGTCATATGTTGCTGCATCATTTTAATTTTTATATTTTAATTATGAGACATTTCGTCCACATTTTCATATTTATTCACAAACTTATAGGATAAACAAATAGGCCTAGGCTATGCATTTATTTATATTATGAAAAGAAAGTATTATGAAAAAAAAGTTAAAGTCTGCGTCACTTTTCAGTTTTCATCTTTCATCTCATCTCAACACTTTTCGAGGATCGTGAGTGAACACGATCATCTCTTCCTCTTTACTACTTGAAATAAACATGAGTGAAAATCAAAAAATATGTTGAAGGTTGCAGTAGCTTACCGAAATCTTTATAACGTCAGTTCAATCAGTGTTGTAAACAATGTCACGTGTATACCTCAGAAAAGCCATTCATTGACCATAAACTTATAGTCAGCAGCAAGAAAAATAAAACAAACTATTTAAAACAAAACGGATCAGAAACTTAATTATGTAAGCATAAGTATTATAATATAATATATAATAAAATGGACAAACTGGGTGCGTGTAATCAAACGCATCGTTTTCATTTTGTTCTGGAGACTGAACTCGCGCTCTGATGCTCACCACCTACTGGACAAGGGTGGGAATTACAGTTACAAGTCACATCAGCCTCTGTTTAATCTGTCAAAATGACAGACAGGCAGCAGATTTTTTCCGTCACTGCAAAAAAAAATTCCATCAATGACAGAAAATTTTCGGTTAATGCGACCTTTGAGTTTATATATTATACACGCCACACTACCGCCGGTGACACTCCACGACCGCGGTGGCGCGGTTGTCATGCCGACCGTCACAGCCCTAAGTGAGGCATACAGTTCATTAGGTAATTTAGAACTTTTCTTATTACTTGAATATCGGATCGGATCGGTATCGGCCGATGTTTACCACTGTGTGGCATCCCCTCTTCTTTTTATAACAGTCTGCAAAAGTCTGGGGACTGAGGAGACAAGTTGCTCAAGTTTAGGAATAAGGATGTTGTCCCGTTCTTGTCTAATACAGGCGTCTAGTTGCTCAACTGTCTTAGGTCTTCTTTGTCGCATCTTCCTCTTTATGATGCGCCAAATTTTTTCTGTGGGTGAAAGATCTGGACTGCAGGCTGGCCATTTCAGTACCCGGATCCTCCTCCTACGCAGCCATGATGTTGTAATTGATGCAGTATGTGGTCTGGCATTGTCATGTTGGAAAATGCAAGGTCTTCCCTGAAAGAGACGACGTCTGGATGAGAGCATATGTTGTTCTAGAACTTGGATATACCTTTCAGCATTGATGGTGCCTTTCCAGATGTGTAAGCTGCCCATGCCACACGCACTCATGCAACCCCATACCATCAGAGATGCAGGCTTCTGAACTGAGCGCTGATAACAACTTGGGTTGTCCTTGTCCTCTTTAGTCCGGATGACATGGCGTCCCAGTTTTCCAAAAAGAACTTCAAATTTTGATTCGTTTGACCACAGAACAGTTTTCCACTTTGCCACAGTCCATTTTAAATGAGCCTTGGCCCAGAGAAAACGCCTGTGCTTCTGGATCATGTTTAGATATGGCTTCGTTTTTGACCTATAGAGTTTTAGCCGGCAACGGCGAATGGCACGGTGGATTGTGTTCACCGACAATGTTTTCTGGAAGTATTCCTGAGCCCATGTTGTGATTTCCATTACAGTAGCATTCCTGTATGTGATGCAGTGCCGTCTAAGGGCCCGAAGATCACGAGCATTCAGTGTGGTTTTCCGGCCTTGACCCTTACGCACAGAGATTGTTCCAGATTCTCTGAATCTTTGGATGATATTATGCACTGTAGATGATGATAACTTCAAACTCTTTGCAATTATTCTCTGAGAAACTCCTTTCTGATATTGCTCCATTATTTTTTGCCGCAGCATTGGGGGAATTGGTGATCCTCTGCCCATCTTGACTTCTGAGAGACACTGCCACTCTGAGAGGCTCTTTTTTTATACCCAATCATGTTGCCAATTGACCTAATAAGTTGCAAATTGGTCCTCCAGCTGTTCCTTATATGTACATTTAACTTTTCCGGCCTCTTATTGCTACCTGTCCCAACTTTTTTGGAATGTGTAGCTCTCATGAAATCCAAAATGAGCCAATATTTGGCATGACATTTCAAAATGTCTCACTTTCAACATTTGATATATCTACTGTATATTCTATTGTGAATAAAATATAAGTTTATGAGATTTGTAAATTATTGCATTCCTTTTTTATTTACAATTTGTACAGTGTCCCAACTTTTTTGGAATCGGGTTTATATGTGGAAATGGCCAGAGGAGAATTTGATTGTTTACCGGTGGCTCTTTCAAGGCTCTGTGTACATAATGTTCTCAGTTAAGTATCATTGACACAGTTATTTGTCTTAAAATTACAATAGACATAAATAAGTCAATAAATTAAGAGTACAGAACTACAAAATGAATGTGGATAGCAGCTCAGATAGTATGGTCTTGAGGAAACTTGATGAGAAAATGTCTGAGCACAGTTTATGATCTCCTCTGATACTGAGATGAGAAGTGAAAGTAATGCAGTCCTTTTTTAAAAGGGAAATCAGCTGTTCAATTAATCTTGATGCTGACTAGGAGAAACAATTGAGAGATTAAAGATATTACAGTGGAATGTTCATGACGCGTAGTTTCACAATATGGGACTGTTGACATAAAGAGTTTAAAGAAATAATTAGATTTTTTGGTTGCACTTTAGTTTAGAGTCCAATTCTCAATATTAACTATTAACTAAATGTTTTGCCTCAATAAACCCCTAATTACTGCTTATTAATAGTTAGTAAGGTAGTTAAGTTTAGGTATTGGGTAGGATTAAGGCATGTAGAATATGGTCATGCAGGATAAGGCATTAATATGTGCTTAATTACTAATAAACAGTAATATGCTGTTACAGTAATATCCTAGTAATATGCATGATAATAAGCAACTAGTTCATAATAAGAATTGGACCCTAAACTAAAATGTTACCTTTTTTTTTTTTTTTTTTTAACATTTTTTTTTTTTTTTTTCTTAAAGAATTTGGAAAAATTGTTGCTTTCATATTAAGTCTCTTGTTTATTTTATTTTATACATTTTTGTAATTAATTTTATTTTTGGGGGGAATTTGAGAAATGTTTACTTTCATATTAAACATCATAATTTTTTTATTTTATGAAGAATTTGATAAGAAATATTTGATTTTATATTGAGCCTGCTGTTGCTCTCTAGGTGAAAAAACAGATATTGAAAATATGTAATTTGTCATTTCTTTCCCATGGGTGATTACAAAGATAATTTTCGCATCCCTGCATCATATTCAGTACATTTACGACTAATGCATTTGTCTCCAGGTTTCATCTAATCGAATGTATTAAATTAGCCTACCTGTCCATCAGAAGATTCATGTCCATCATCTCAAGATGGTTTCCCTCTGCAATAATGCTTTAATGGCTGCATTACGAAGTAACCTAGATTTTCAATTCTGACTCAAACCCAAACCACACAAAGACAAGCTGAGCTCAGTCCTGCGGTCACATTAGTTTACGCCTCAGTGACAGGAACGCAAATGCATGCTTCAATGCGGTTTTACAACTCGCAATATGCCAGCACAACGTTGCCCTTGTTTTTCAGGATGACATCCCTACAAGCGGTTACACTGGATTCCTTCTGTCCTACTAAAGCCTGTTCTTTTAGGAAGCAAAGACCAAAGCAGTTACTTTTTTGTTTAACTATTAACATGATACTTAGCCTGTGTTTAAAGTTCACAGGACCACAGACTGCAAATATTACACATTTTAGGCAATTTTAATCTGAATTAGCTATGGATGAGAGAACTTTATTTTCATCAATTTGTGTTTTTTATGACATTGATTTGGTGTAAATCACAACTTTAGAGTGTTTGTGGTTATTCACGGTGTTCGAGATGTCTGATTCTCTCTTATGAATCGTTTTATTTAATGAATCATTCTCAAACTCATAAGTATATTGGTTTCAATTGATGTAACAACTGAATCACTGACTAAACTGCGAGTCATTTTTGGTCATATATCATTTGATGTTTTTCTAGTTTAATTATCAACTGATCGTTCACAAGTTAGTGTGTAGTTAAAGATACACATCAACAGTGTATCTTTAACTACACACTAACTTGTGAACAACCAAATAATTTGTTGTAATAAATTGTATTGCAATTTAAAAAAAAGTTATAAAAATAGTACTTGTTATTGTTTAGTATAACAAGGCTGTAACCATTACTTGAACATAATTATCCAAGTAATTAAAGGATTAAAAGGGATTAAAGGGTTAGTTCACCCAAAAATGAAAATTCTGTCATTTATTACTCATCCTCATGTCGTTCCACACTCGTAAGACCTTCGTACATCTTCAGAACACAAATTAAGATATTTTTCATAAAATCCGATGGCTCCATTGACAGCAAGATAATTAACACTTTCAGATGCCCAGAAAGGTACTAAAGACATATTTAAAACAGTTCATGTGACTACAGTGGTTCAACCTTAATGTTGTGAAGCGACAAGAAAACTTTTTGTGTGCCAAAAAATAAAAAAAATAACGACTTTATACAACAACATCTAGTGATAGGCGATTTCAAAACGCTGCTTCGCGAAGCTTCAAAGTTTTACGAATCTTTTGTTTCAAATCAGTGGTTCGGAGCATGTATCAAACTGGCAAAGTCACGTGATTTCAGTAAACGAGGCTTTGTTACGTCATAAGTGTTTCGAAATGTCAATGGTTCACGTGACTTTGGCAGTGTGATACATGCTCCGAACCACTGATTCGAAACAAAAGATTTGTAAAGCTTCGAAGCTTCATGAAGCAGTGTTTTGAAATCGGCCATCACTAGATATTGTTGAATAAAAACATTATTTTGGGGGGTTTTTTGGCGTACAAAAAGTATTTTTATCGCTTCATAACATTAAGTTTGAACCACTGTAGTCACTTGAACTGTTTTAAATATGTCTTTAGTACCTTTTTGGGCATTTGAAAGTGTTAATTATCTTTCTAATTATTTGGGGGTACTTGTTCCCCTCAGTGCCTATGGTGGTTACGGCCATGTAGCATAGTTAGGCCCAGTTGTAGAAAACTTTGCTTCTGAAAAGCCATCCATATTGAAAGATTCTGTTATTAAATAACTAAAGTTATTTGATTCCTAAACATNAAGACTGAATACCTTCGCTTCACGTCTCAATAAGTCAGGCTCTGATTGGTTCTCTTCTCATGCAGTCTCGCCTGTTCCGTTTTCCGTTTTTGTTCATTCCTCGCATCTCTCCCGTCTGCTGATTGGATTTTCGTCACAGTCTATTTTCGTCTCGTCCTTTATTCGTTGACGATAATGTCAATCAATTTAGTCATAGTTTTAGTCTTCATCAGTGACTTCTTTTTTAGTTTTCGTTTCGTTTTCGTCAGCAAAAATATATTCGTGACGAAAATAATGACGAAAATATTTAGTCAACGAAATTAACACTGGTGTGGACATAGATAAAGATGCATATTACTTTGACTGCCACATTAGACTGTCTTTTTCGGAAAGGAGCGAGCTGTGAATGATGCATTAGTAATGCTGTTAGTGCTGGTGTCATATAATTTTCCTTCATTTGCTTGTACACTTTTCATTACTTGAGTAAACACTTGACGTGACTCCAAAATGCACATAAATCTGGGGGAGGGAGTGATTATATATTTTTAGAAAGCCTCCCAGCAGTAAATGCCTGCCTCCCATATAGATGAAGCAATAAAACGACCTTTTGTTTTCACTGTCTGCGTCGCTATGACCAACGCCAGAGATGTCTTGTTTCACTACAAGAAGCTCTTTCTTTAGTTATGTAGATGCACAAAAAAAACAAAAGTCAGGCGTCACGCTAAAACAATGGCTCTAGTGTTCCTCTTATTTAAAAAAGACATAAAACAGAACTGGCAACTATCAGCTAAACATTTTTAATAGTTGTGCTAGTGTTCGTTCAGCTGGCTCACAATTACGTGAAAAGAAACTAAGCCTGGTGAGAAAGAACAAACTGTGATTTATTTATTTTATCAAGACTACATGGTCATTTTGTTTCTCCTCTGATGCGTTGAGTTTGTGCCTTCCTGCTGTGATGATTGCTAGCAGGCTCTAGCTGTTATCAAAATCTTTAGCGATCCATAAAAACAGTATTTACTTTCATTCAACATAGAGGTCAATATGTTGCCCTTTTAAGAGTGAAACTGGATTAGCTTGAAATATTGGGCAACATTCCTGTGAATACCTTCCTTTATTTACAGCAAACAGCAGGCTAGCTACTGTAAACATTACTGGGAATGAGCTAGTCTGAGCGTTAGTGCTTTTGCTAAGCTATCTCTCATACTGCCGAGACTGCATTTAACCTGTCTATTTTTGATTGCTTTATGCTCAGTGGTTGCTCTTTCACAGCTCAGGAGGCTTAATAATGTTTTGGGTGATGTTTTATGTGTCTGTGTTTCTTCTCAAATTTCTCAGATATGCTTTATGAAAATGTGTCCTTTTTTTTTTTTAAAGGCTAAATCTATAAACAAAAATGTAGGTGTGGATATTAGCTCAGATAACTTGGTCTTGGAATCTGATGAGAAATGTTTGAGTTTATATTGAGATCATTGACTTTTGATTGCAGACTTCTGAGATGTGTGATTACTGTTTATTATATTTTTATGCAAGTTATGTAATCTTTTATATATATATATATA
>RJVU01075544.1:7955405-7970035 GCA_003731715.1 Anabarilius grahami | reverse complement strand
TCTTCTGAACAGCCAGAAATGTTTGAGTTTATATTGAGATAACTGACTTGATTGAAGACTTTTTAAACTATAACAGATGTGAATACTGTATATTATATTTTTATGTAAATTATATAAACTTATATTAGATTAGATTATTTATATTATATTATATTATTTGTGAATTAAGATAATATTGTCTTTGAAGAAATTAATGAGATATGTTTGAGTTTATATTCGGATCACTGACTTTTGTTTGCAGACTTCTGAAACAAGAGACGTGATCACTAAATATAATATTTTTATAAAAATGATGTACTCATATAAAAAAAATATTTTTCTGAAATAATTTAATGAGAACTGTTTAAGTTTATATTGGGACCTCTTTTAACTACAGACTTATTACTGAGATCTGAAACTCTAGAGAAGATGTTTGAGATTGCTGGAGCTTTTCTCAGGAGATATTTTTGAGAAGAAAGAGACTAAAGCAAGTGTCTCCTTTGGATCTCCAATTAATTACATTTCTCTCATTTGTGATTTTTCTTTCCTGAGACCAAAACTAAACAATAGACAGAGTCTGTTCAAGCAACAGCACAGAAAATAGAGCTATACAGCTAAATGACTGGCCAAATATGAAATAAGGATTTGAGATGACAGTATGTCCTGTGTTGAAGGAACTGGTCCCGTGCTGGTTTGCTAGAGGCTGTACAGAAGATATGACCCATAAATGGCCCCAACCAGAGATGATTTATAGAAATAAAAGTATGTTGACAGGCTAACTACCTCAGAGCTGCTGGGTGACTAGCTCTGTTTGCACTGTGGGTGGCTCATCCTCACCCTGATGTTCACAGAGAAAAGACTGATCTGAGAACAGTTTGTACCAAAATGAAAGACTTGTCAAACAGGGAAGTTAAATGAACACAGACACATGCAACACGTGGGGGACTTTACCGTGACTAACATAACTAGTGTTTGTCTATTATTACAGGTTTAATGAGTCAGCCCACCATGATATGAGTCATTGCACATTCCAGGGGTCAGTTTAAATAACTTCACTTGCCTTCAGACTGTAAGAAATCATTACTGAAATCAAATATATGAAATAAAGGTGGAAAACCATGACAGACCTACAAGTGCTAAACATTACATGCATCTGAAGCCAAATCTTGATGAACAATTTATCTAAATGTGTTGGTGGTGCTTTGCTAGGCTAAACCTTATTGATTAGCCAAGTGGTTTTTATGGTGTTGCTATGCGGTTGAGAGTTCGCTCAGAGTGGTTTGTGCATTGCTGTGTGGTTGCTCGGGTATTCTGAGTGATTTTTAGTGCATTACTTGCTTTGTTGCTGTGGAGGTATTAGAGTATGTGTGTGTGTGTTTTGCCACTTTAAGTAGTTGCTCGGGTGTTCTAAGGTGGTTTTGGTGCATTGCTAGACATTTGCCTGGGCGTTGTGAGTGTTTTTTTAATGTTTGACTTGGCAACTACCATTAATGAGCCTATCCATCAGACCAGGGGTGTCCAAACTTGGCCCTGGAGGGCCACTGTCCTGCAGAGTTTAGCTCCAACTTGCCTTAAAGGGGATATATCATGAAAATCTGACTTTTTCCATGTTTAAGTGCTATAATCGGGTCCCCAGTGTCTACCAACCCAGAAAACGTGAAAAAGAACAAACCAGTAACATTGTTTTGGTAAGCCTTTCTCTGCAAGCACGAGCTGCTCAGATTTCGCTCCCCTTGTGACGTAGGAAGGGGATCTTATTATAATATTACCGCCCCTTAATCTGCACGTTTACACCCATGGCGCCGCCATTTTGTTTTCACAAGCGTCAACAGTGTAACAGTTCTAACGCCATGGCAAAAGTTCGAACAAAGCATGCTAACTGTTCTGTCGTTGGCTGCACAGACGAGCACAGAACACTATTTAGGCCATGTTGGTCTGCTTTATGGCGCTTTTCCATTGCATGGTACGGTTCAGTACGGAACGGTACGGCTCGCTTAAATAGTACCACCTCGGTGGAGGTTCCAAGAGAGCCGAACCGATACTAAATGTGACGTGTAAACACTGCAGATCACTGATTGGTCAGAGAGAATCGTCACTACCAGCGTCACTGGATTTGAAACATGAGACACCAAACCTGCTAGATTTAAATAGTCAGTAACAGCCACCGCAGTATTATTTGTTCACGTGACACGACTTGGTGTAAACGACCATCGCACGCAACTTGAAAAAAGAAATGGCTGTATCGTGGTCAGTAGACGAGTTGCAGACTCGTTGGTAGACAAGGAGCGGATCCACGGCAGTAGAGGTGGTACAACTATAACGATCGGTCTATAGCCTAATCCCACCCACTTTGAAGCGGTACTAAACTACAATGGAAAAGCACCATTAGAAAAGAAATGTTGTAGTAGAGTGTTGTTGTCATGCCGCCATTTTACGCCGAACTGCTTCACAAACGAGGGTCAATTCAATGCTGGATTTGCACAAAAGAATAACATGACGGCACATGCTAGTCGATGAGTTGAATCAACTCCACAGCAACTACATAAATGATCCACTAACCATTCAGAAACATCCAGTTTCATTCTAAAAGTTGTAACTTCTTCCTGAGTCTCTCCATCAGTGTCGACTCCGGTTTGAAGGCTGAACACCGTTACTGACAATCCTCATTTTGGCTGCGTGAGATTCTCCAGCTTTGTTGTTGTTGAGCAACCGAAGCGCGAGCTGTTAAAGCTCCGCCCACTTCTGAAAAGGGGGCCGGGAGAAGCAGCTCATTTGCATTTAAAGGGACACACACAAAAAATGGTGTGTTTTTGCTCACACCCAAATAGGGGCAAATTTGACAAGCTATAATAAATTATCTGTGGGGTATTTTGAGCTGAAACTTCAAAGACGCATACTAGGGGCACCACAGACTTATATTACATCTTGTGAAAGGGGCATAATACATCCCCTTTAACACACCTGCCTGGAAGTTTCTAGTATGCCTAGTAAGACTTTGATTAGCTGGTTCAGGTGTGTTAAAGTGGGGTTGGAGCTAAACTTTGCAGGACAGTGGCCCTCCAGGAGCAGGATTGGACACCCCTGCATCAGACTATTCCTATTATTTGAAGAACTACTGCAACAGAGAATACATTTGTTTTGCAGCAAAAGCAGCTTTGATGTGCTACAGACATGCTGAGCGGATGTATGCATGTATAGCCCGTTCTAAAATACACAGTACACAGTAGATTACCTTTGCCCGTAATAATTAAAATACACTGAATGGACAACCTTTGTCTCCCTGTGCCATATGCTGTGTAATAAATAACTGTAGCAGTTGTGGGTTAAATTATAAGGGTTTAATTATTTGTCTAGACTCTAGCACACCATTAATCTCCTGTAATCACTCACAGATTTATAGTGATGTCATCAGAGCTCTGAAGCAACGCTTGATCAATAAGCACTCAGTCCTATAAGTTATTTCTAGTAAATCAATCGGTGCCCTATAGAGACCTTAAACACCATAATTAGTCTGTGCAGATCAATAGTGTATCTCTCTTTTTCTCTTTTTCTCTCTGTGAGTGTTCAGGGTGCAAGTTACAAATAAGGGAGAAGTTTGAATCTCCCAAAAGAAGTTAAAACAGAAGGATAGAGGTGGGGCTTAATGCACTGTTTTCAATCTACTGCTGTTAGGATCGATACCAGTTTGTTTGTTTTTAGCATTTTATAGTTTATATTTCAAAGTATAGAATCAAAATGATCACTGATTGATCTAGCTGTGCTTGGTGTATCAAAATACAGTTTAAGTTATGTTAAACGAACTTAAAATAAAAAAATTCAACAAAGTTACGATATAATTTTCACACTGACTGTATTTCTACAATAGAGCATGGTGTGTCTCTCTGTGAATGTAATTAGCAGAGTCTTAATGACTCATTATTTCAGTTGCACATGAGTTGAAGTACTTGCTTACATATCAACATGCAATTTACTGATTAAGTGTAGTGTAAATTCGGGCTGGGTAGTGTGAGGATATGAAGATACATGGACTGCTAGAGATTCTGCTTTACGTTATGTACATGTGAGAGTGACAAAGAAACATGGAGTTAATTTAATGTATGGAACAGGATGTATACAGAGTTTAGATGCTTTAGTTGTTTTATAATATTTGTTTTACTGCTTTTAAGTATTTTTTCTTAACTTGTAACTAATATAAGTGGTAACACTTCAGTATAGGGAACACGTATTCACTATTAACTAAAACTTCTGCCTTAATTAACTCCTAATTTACTGCTTATTAATAGTTAGGAAGGTAGTTTTTTAGGTATTGGGTAAGATTAAGGGATGTAGAATAAGGTCATGCAGAATAAAGCATTAATATGTTCTTTATAAGTGCTTATAAGCAATAGCTAAAAGTGAGAATTGAACTCTAAAATAAAATTAGAGTGTGTAGTGTATGTATATATATATATAGAAAAAAAATACAGAAATATTGAAATGAAATATTATTACAATTTAAAATATAATTTATTTCTGTGATGCAAAGCTGAATTTTCATCAGCCATTACTCCAGTCTTCAGTGTCACATGATCCTTTAGAAATCATTCTAATATGTTGATTTGATACTGGTGCAAATGTTAATTTTGATATTTTCATTTTATTTGAAACCTGAGGGAACTTCAATATAACATACAACCCATTCCTATTGCAAACTTGCCATATGTTGCTTAAGTTCATTGACATCTGCACTTTATCACCGCCAAAATCCAGCATCTTGTTTTGAGCGATAAATCTGTCATTGGTGTGAACGTTACTCAGAAACGCTCGCAAGCGGTGCGAACAGAGGTTATTAGTTCACAGGGCCGTGAGCACTGATGCCAGTTAGGCGAGAGACTGTGAGAGGGCAGATGGTGAAGAGGTTGAACGAAGAGCTCTGCGTCGCCCCAGGCCTGTACCCTGGTGTCCATATTGGGTCGACCTTGTTCTCATCTTCCTGTCGCCATCAAAGCACGGCAGCTCTTTTGACTAATGAGAATCATCCACAATACTGGGCGGTGTTTGTGCATATTCATTCTCCCTTTGTGTCATTTCCATTTCAAAGGCGGAGAAGAAAGGCAAATAGCACTTCTTCATAATCACAGGGGTCTGAAATTGTATCCCAGCTTGGGTACAAACCACAGGGAAATTCTTGAAGGAGCTTTTGTTGTTTCCTGATACTTTGCTCACTTACACAGAGCCATTAACATCACCGGATCTAAGCACATGATATACGATACGTTTTGCTTAGGACATTCTTGTGCGTCACTGCAGCCTTTGCAACCGTCACTATATGAGAGGTGCACCGTTTATCTAAAATGAGCAATAAAACCTCTCATTTGATGCTGTCCTCCTAGGCCCATTTGCGCAATTATCTTCAATCACCTTCTCGAAGTAAGTCTTCACAATTGAGGAAGGAAATTAACCGAGTTAGAAGACCAACAAACCACAATTGCTCCTTCTGAATACACAATTTAGCTTTGAGAGGAAATGCCGGCTGTCTAGACTGAGGTGATAATATCTGTCATATTCTCATCCTATAAAGGAACTCATAAACTTACATAATGTTGTTCTCTTCACCACATCACAGGTTTGACCTCATATCCTCTCTGTCTATTAAATGAAGGTTATCTTCTAGACATGGAGTAAAGTTTGTGGAGCAAATTATGAGGAAACTGAGTGACTAACTGAAAATACCCATTTCTATTATTAATTCCACTGGCTTTCTGCTCATAGGAAGGTACACACACACACAAACACACACATATGAGATCTCTTTAATATCTCAGTTGTTTCTTCTAGACAGAATGTAGATGAAATACAGGCTTTTGCTTTTTCTCCAGTACACTCATGTTTCAGAAGAGGTCTTAAACTGGGCTCAAATTTGCCAAGATACCAACATATGCAATCAAAAGTCAAAGATCTCAATATGAACTCAAATATTTCTCATCAAAGGATTAGTTCACTTCAGAATTAAAATTTCCTGATAATTTACTCACGCCCATTTCATCCAAGATGTTTGTCTTTCTTTTTTCAGTCGAAAAGAAATTAAGGTTTTTGAGGAAAACATTCCAGGATTTTTGTCCATATAGTGGACTTCACTGGAGTACAACGGGTTGAAGGTCCAAATGTCAGTTTCAGTGCAGCTTCAAAGGGCTCTACATGATCCCAGACGAGGAATAAGGGTCTTATCTAGCAAAACATTTGGTCATTCTCTGCAATGTGCCACACATTACGAAATCACGTTGGAAAGGACACGGTAGGGCAAAAAACTCTTACGTCGTTGTTGTTCCTTTTTTTTTTTTTTTTGCAAAGGCCGTTCGACTTAGTCTTTGCATGTTCGCTTTGTAAACACTTGCTTGGTACTTCCGCCTACATCAAGCGTGACCTTTCCAACGTGATTATGTAATCCGTGGCGCATCGCAGAGCTAGTGCAAGACGAGCATTTGTGGTTAAGAAGTATATACATTTTTATTTATTTTTTTATAAAATTACCGTTCGTTTCGCTATATGAACCTTATTCCTCATCTGGGATCATGTAGAGCCGTTTGAAGCTGTATTGAAACTGCAATTTGGACCTTCAACTTGTTGTACCCTGTTGAAGTCCACTATATGGAGAAAAATCCTGGAATGTTTTCCTCAAATACCATAATTTCATTTCGACTGAAGAAAGAAAGGCATAAACATCTTGGATGACATGGGGGTGAGTAAATTATGTGAACTAAACCTTTAAGTTCCACCAAGACCAGAAGAAGTTGCTACTTAATTGGATCTTATCTTAAAAGTCTCACAAGCAACATTTGCTCAATTCCAGTTATTTTAGCATTTCAATAAAAGTAAATGCAAGTAATTTTCCCTCAAGCAAATATAAATATGCTGAACAACCAGCCATGGATCATCTTTGTGATCACATGAGCATTTCGAGACCTAATCTGAAGAGTTGCGAAAGTGAGGTTTGCTTGTGAATTCATGCTTTGGCAGGAGACCAAATCATGTTCTGCTCTTTAAAAGAAGGATTTACAGCCTTTTAAAGTTTTTCAAACAACTTTTTACTCTTGTTCTGTAGAAAACCATCACATATACTGTTGCTTTAAAGCTCCAGAAACCAAAACAATAGTTTTTACTTTCGTAAGCACCACATCGCCAACTCAAGAACCCTGTACACTCTTAAAAATAAAGGTAAACAAATTGGGGTTTTCTCAGCGATGCCATAATGAACCATTTTTGGTTCCCCAAAGAACCTTTCAGTGATCAGTTCTTAAAAGAACGATTTTTTTCTTAGTGTGAAGAACATTTTAATAATCTAAAGAACCTTTCTCCACTATAAAGAAACTTTTGTTCAATGGAAAGATTCCATGGATGTTAAAGGTTCCTCATGGAACCATCAATGCCAATAAAAAATCTTTTATTTTTAAGAGCGTACAGCCCAAAACGGCCTCGATAAGCATAGAGAAGCTTTATTTTTAAAAGTACAGCCACTGCTAGTGGGCTGATTTACTTCAAGATGCATGACTCGTTTATTAATAGCTCCTTTCTGCACTAATGAGCCACCGCCAGCCACCTATTGTGGCTTCTCTCTGGTCCTGCTTCACACTAATGTTATTGACCGACTCTATTTGTGCGTTCGAGTGCTGTGTGTGCTGTCAGATAGGCTTCAATAAGCAGGCGTGTTATGTAAACATTGAAATGTGTCACTTTAAAGCATCTCGCCGTTCTCAGGACACTCTCGGGCAAATCTATAGTCCTGTATAGTGTACATGCAGCTGTGAATCATGAGTGCATCAGGCTTTGAACACACATGACCCCGAAGCCACATATGTTGCGTCAGCGTGCGTCAGCCTAACGCCTGCATGTGGGTTTGCTAAGATGAGCAAAACCTGAAGGGAAAGAGCACGTTTACGGCATTAATCGAGCGCTAGATGTAGATCCCAACACTGTTTTAATCAGAAGGCTTCAGTTCAGATCTTAATACCAACAACAACAGCAGTGCATTTAAGTGTATACACAGTCAGAATCATCTCAAGCACGTCATAAAGTCATGACAGTTCATGTAACAACACATACACGGTTGCATACTCACAGGAGTGGTTGAAGTCTGCAGGAGGCAAACAGTATACCGTCTCTTACTCTACTCTTCCTTCAGTGTGAAAGGGAGGAGAAAGAGGAGGAGGAGGGCGGCCTCCAGGTCTGGAGGCAGTCAGCGCACCGGCAGACAGATAATCCAAAACTGGAGGTGTCTTATTTAGTCTGCAGCACGCGTGCATGCGTGCATGCAGTAGACACAGGCACAGGCGTTTATCTTGCGTCCCCTCGCTGCGCTCCCTCCTACTTCTGCTCATGAGAGACCCTTCTGACAGGAGGAGATGTGGGAAACATAACAGAAAATAAATAAAAAATAAAAACATACAGGAAGCAAATGTGTCTCACTGAAGGATTTTATAATCATGCTGGGTCTCCACCCCCACTTGGCTGTCTCTCCTCCCCTATTGTTATAGCAACGGCCAATCAGAGCGTTTCATCACACAAGCCCTCTCTGCCTGCCGAGAGAATGATTCTTTCACACCGGAGCTTGTTCAATATGGCTGTGGACCAATAGTGTGTGTGTGTGTGTGTGTGTGTGTTTTGTGGATGCTGTTAATTAGCTGATCTGTCTAGTGGAAGGTTAAACAGCATTTCGCTGTACTAAGCTGTCAAACTGTGTTTTTTTTTTGTTTTTTTTCTGCTTTGTGGTTCACCATCTTCACATGAGCCTGGGTTATTAGTGTGCACTTGGAAGAAAGATATCAAACACATCAGTACAGACTAATTAGGGAAGAGCTTTGAAAACATGCAGGTTTTCACTTGCTAGTCAGTTGTTGATTTAGGTTTCATAGAGAAATACACTGTTAAAAGACCTCATTAGAGATTATGAAGTGTTTTTAATGAGTGTTATTGTCTTGTTTTCCTGTTTAATTTTCTAAAAATCTTTAAAACATGTTCATTTACTTAAAGCAACGTTGCATAATGACTTGTACTATTAGCACTTGTTTTCATATATTTTATCAGTATTTACTGTCAGTTTAAAAAATACATATTCTTGTTTATACTTAAAAACAAGTCTGACAAATCAGTCAGTGCAGTACAAAAGATGTATTCTCTGAAATAAGTCTTAAAATGGGTGGTTGGTTATGATTTCAGTTTTTTTAACTTTAGTTAGTGTGTAATGTTGCTGTTTGAGCATAAACAACATCTGCAAAGTTACGACGCTCAAAGTTCAATGCAAAGGAGGATATTTTCTTTTAAAGAATTGGATGTTTAAGGACTACAACAAATGGCTGGTAGGGACTACAACAAGCTTCTTCCCGGGTCAGTGGCATCACTAACCCTAACATTTACATAAACCCCGCCCCCGAGAACATGCAACAAAGGGGGTGAGGTCATGTTGGGCTGCTTTAGAGAAGAGGAAGAGTTGTTGTTGTAGAGTGTTGTTGTCATGCCGTCATTTTACGCCGGACTGCTTCACAAACGAGGGTCAATTCAATGCTGGATTTGCACAATAGATTAACATGACGGCACATGCTAGTCGATGAGTTGAATCAACTCCACAGCAACTACATAAATTTATCCACTAACCATTCAGAAACGTCCAGTTTCATTCTAAAAGTTGTAACTTCTTCCTGAGTCTCTCCATCAGTGTCGACTCCGGTTTGAACAATGTAAGGCTGAACACCGTTACTGACAATCCTCATTTTGGCTGTGTGAGATTCTCCAGCTTTGTTGTTGTTGAGCAACCGAAGCATGAGCTATTAAAGCTCCACCCTCTTCTGGCAAGGGGGTGGGGAGCAGCAGCTCATTTGCATTTAAAGGGACACACACAAAAACGGCGTCACACCCAAATAGGGGCAAATTTAACAAGCTATAATAAATGATCTGTGGGGTATTTTGTGCTGAAACTTCACAGAGACATTCTGAGGACACCAGAGACATATATTACATCTAGGTCCCCTTTAATATCTTATGCAGTATTGGTTTTTAAATAAATTTATAATATTTTGTCCAAAAACTTTCCAAAACCAGCAATTAAAAAAACCTCATTAAGATCTCAAATTTTGCATTGCATGAATTTCTTTCTTGTGTGAAACACAAAATGAGACATTTTGCTGAATGTCCAAGCTGCTCTTTTCCATATAATGAAAGTGAAGGCTATGGACTGTCTAGATCCAAAAATGAAAAAAAAAGCACCATAAAATGATCATAAAATAGTCCATATGACTTGTGCGCTGTTTTTCAATAGGTGTTGTGAGGAGCAGAATGAAACTGAAGTCATTTCTGATTCATTATTGAATATTTCCCTCCACTCTAGCTCTCGATTCTCATTTTGCGTTCACCTCAAAATATGGCATTTCAGGATGTTTAATGCTAGTGTTATTTTAGTACTATTATAGTATTTATTCATATTTGGAATTAGCTTTTTTTTATATTGTTTTCATTTTAGTTTCTTGAATTTATTTTTATTTCAGCGTTAGCTTTAATATTTAAACTTTCAGTCTAACTTGTCTCCTTTTATTTGAAGTTTTTTAAGTTTATGTTTTTCATCTTATATATTTATATTGTATGTAGAAATCTAAAAAAAAAAACTTTTTTATGCTTTTTGTATTTTTGGAGCTCTATGGACACTTGCTTTATTGAAACTGCAAGATATCTCTTTTTGTGTTCCATGAAAGAAAGTCAAACAGGTTTTGAACCACATGAGATTAAATGTTGACAGGATTTTCATGTTTGTCTGAACTATTTCTTCAGTTCTAGTTCTATTCCTTTAAAACCAGTTTTGTGTTTTAAAACACCAAGGGATGTTAAAATGTGGCTACAAATGAACAAAATCCCTGTTAGATCTTGTGCGTCTCACAGCAGTAACACAGTAAAAGCTCCTTTTCATCATGCGAGCAGTTCAGACATTCAAACAACTTTCAGCTCGATTTCAAACACGAGGTTTGTTGATGTTTTTTCGATCCGTGTGTGTCTTTACCCGCTGTATACATAGCACACTACATATAGCGCAAGACTTCAGAGGCGTTGACCCGAACAGCAGCAGAACAAGTACTCAGCAAAAATTAGGCATCCAAATTAGGTTTTCACACCTGAACTGGAAAAAGTAATTTCAGTGAAATTAGGTTCAGAGAAGCGTGGGTACAGCAGAAATGGAGGCAGAGGGGAAAAAATGGTTTCACACATTTTCTTCATAAATACCGAAGCATGTCAGCAGCATTTATTTTTTATTTTAGAATGAGTCAATAGTTGATTGAAATGTTTACAGGACACCTACATGACTTGCTGGCACAATTTTTCTTTTTTGTACATTTCAGTACAGTACGTTCTGAACACAATTATTTTTAATGAAACAATGACTTTCTAAAAAGTTCTCAATAAGGGATCATGTACAGATAGATGGTCATTATCGCAAAATAAACCCTCAACCCTGATGGGAAGTGGAGCGCAAATAATGAAGACCTTAATTAAACATTTTGTTTAATTGCACTTAAATCTCCTCTCTACTGTCTGTTGTTATGCACTTCCACTTCTGCTGTAGAAATGTACTATTGTCTTGTGAAGTTTGGTCTGGTTGCACTTCTAATATTGTTTTCTCTCGTGGATTAATCAGTTCTGCTTTTATTACTCTCATTTGCAAGTCACTTTGGATAAAAGCTTCTGCTGCATGAATAAATATCAGTGTAAATGAAGTATTGGCCCTATGTTACTTAGCAGTTCAACTGTTGTAAGTAACTAATAAAATACAAGTAACTAATAGAAGTACTATTATATATTTAGTTTTTTTTCTTCTTAAAGTAAATATAGACTCTTTTCCACTAGGGCTGTTGGCTGGTTTTGATGAAAACATTCCAGGATTTTTCTCCATATGTAGTGGACTTCAATGGCCTCCAAACGGTTGAAGGTCAAAATTACTGTTTCATTGCAGCTTCAAAGGGCTTTAAACGATACCAGACAAGGAATAAGGGTCTAATCTAGCGAAACCATCACTTATTTTCTAAAAAATAAAAATAAAAATGTTATACATTTTAACCATAAATGCTCATCTTGAACTAGCTCTCTTCTTCTTCTTCTTCTTCTCTATTAGAATTCCAGCAGTGTAGACACTGCTAAGTGTATTACTGCCCTCCACAGGTCAAAGTTTGAACTAAATTGTCATATACAATATGCTAGTGCAAGTATATAACAATTAGTTCAAGCTTTGACCTGTGGAGGGCAGTAATACACTTAGCAGCATCTACACTGCCGGAATTCTAATAGAGAAGAAGAAGAAGAGAGCTAGTTCAAGATGAGCATTTATGGTTAAAACGTATATAATTTAAAAAAAAATTTGAAAATGAGCAATGGTTTCTCTAGATAAGACCCTTATTTCTCGTCTGGGATCGTGTAGAACGCTTTGAAGCTGCAATGAAACTGTAATTTTGACCTTCAACCGTTTGGAGGCCATTGAAGTCCACTATATGGAGAAAAATCCTGGAATGTTTTCATCAAAAACCTTAATTTTTTTCGACTGAAGAAAGAAAGACATGAACATCTTGGATGACATGGGGGTGAGTAAATTATCAGGAAATTTTAATTCGAAAGTGAACTAATCCTTTAACCGCACACTCAATTGCTCACAAAGAAGAGTGCTGGACAGCGATCGTGAGTCATGTAAGTGGTTAAATATACTTGAACCTCGGCTCAGAATGCTTTTATGACGTGAGCTTAATGTAAACACAGCCTACTGCAAACACCTTTGTAGTTCACTTCAACCTTTTCGAACTTTATGAATGATTATTTTAGGTTTAAGTGGTGTGTGTAACGGAACTGGAAGCAAGCAGAGTATGAGTGTTTCTAAAGCACACAGTGCCATCTGCTGTTAAAAATAAGCTCAGAATCGATTAGGGAGAGAATCGCGATACATCGGAAAATACCAGAATTGCTCCAGATTCTTTGTATCGTTAATCGAGAAATGATGTATTGTCCCAGCCCTATTTTCCACTTTGTGAGCTGACTTCTGAGGTGAAATCATCCCTCATATTTATTATTTATAAATAAAATTTCCTTTTAAAGGTGGTACAGAGGATCTTTTCGTCGACTGATTTTTTTAAATGAGTGCATGCGTAAGAACAACCCCCCTCCTTCACAGCTCTTTTTGAGGGAACGCCTCCCAAAACTCGTGCACGAGTATTGGAACACGAGTGTTTATCACCGGCATTCGCTGTGTTATTAAGCCGGGCACACATTTAACGACTAGCTAAAACATTCTAAGACGATTGCGATTGTTTCCTGCTCCTGAAGCAGATTTATATACTTTCACATGGAATTTGAACACCGACTGTAATCGCAGACTGAACGCAACTGGCTCTGACTGGACGCGTTTGAGCGCGATCATAAGTATCAATTTACATTCATAATCGGCCTTACAATCGTTAAGTGTGGATCACTTAGTGGATTCATTATGTCGGACTCTCTGCAGGTAACTCATAATCTGCTGTTGTTACTCTTGTCTCCTGACAAAAAAATTGCATGCGGCGCCTGTGGAGTGTGGAAAGTTACTGGAGCGCGCAGCCGCGCGTCTCTCACAAGGAACGTCATGGCAGTGATTTACAAGCCAGAGGGCCAATCGTTTACACGATGATCACGTAAACGATTGGCTGATGTTTTTAAGGCCCTATCTCGTGCACAGATGATGTATATTAATAATATTCCTTTCAGTGCACCTAATAAATAGTCTTTTATCAGTTAGTAAAGACAGTTTCAAGTAATATTGGAAAAATGTATAAAACAGAACATCCTATTTAGCACCTTTAAGGGTTAGTTCACCCAAAAATGAAAATTCTGTCATTAATTACTCACAATCATGTTTTTCCAAACCCGTAAGACTTTCGTTCATCTTCGGAACACAAATAACGATCTTTTTGATGAAATCAGAGATTTCTGTCCCTCCATAGACAGCTACACAACTGACACTTTCACGCTTCAAAAAGTTCATAAAGGAAAAAAATGAATCCATATGAATTGAGCAGTTTAGTCCAAATTTTCTGAAGAGAACCGATCGCTTTATATGATGAACAGATTTAATTTAGTCTTTTATTCACATATAAACATTGATCAGCTCAACCGAACCTGCTTGATGTGTGAGAACAGGAAGCTCAAACGTGCTGTGTAACTCGAGAATGAACCTCATTGGTTCTCACATGTGTCAATCAAACATGCTTGAGCTTCCGTTTACAACAACGGATGTGTGAGTTGATGAATGTTTATATGTGAATAAAAGCCTAAATGAAATCTGTTCATCATATAAAGCAATCATGTCTCTTCAGAAAATTTGGATTAAGTTTTTTGGACCTAGTTTTACAATCTCTTTATGAACTTTGAAACGTCAAAGTGGTAGTTGCATGGACTGTCAATGGAGGGACCGAAATCTCTCAGATTTAATCAAAAAAGATCTTAATTTGTGTTCCGAAGATGAAAGAAGTACTTAAGGGTGTGGAACGACATGAGGGTGAGTATATAATGACAGAATTTTCATTTTTGGGTGAACTAACCCTTTAATATAAAATAATTGATGTTTTATTATTATATTATATTATATTATATTATATTATATTATATTATATTATATT
>RJVU01075544.1:7927268-7955299 GCA_003731715.1 Anabarilius grahami | reverse complement strand
AAACAAAATAGTATTTTGCTTTGCTTTAATTATTATCTAAACAAAGAGTGAAATAAACATGAACAATTTTGATATTTATTATGTGAAAATTATTAAATTTTTCAAAACAAATGTGTCACTCTCATAGTTCATCACAGTTGAACTGGCATCATTTCCACCCTGACGAGTTGGTTTGCTTGTTTAGCAACATTGTCAGTGAAGAGCTTGAAGTAAAATATGAAACCTGACATGTGAAGAAATTTTATTGTTTGTCATTTCTAATCAAGCTGTAATTATGACAAATAGTGTGAAAATACAGTATTTTTTAACTGTGTGTATTTAGTATACATAAAATGCAAGCTGTGAAATTAGAAACATTTTATTCCAAAAATGTTTAAAATGTAATTTCCTCCCTGAAAAAGTATCAAATCACCATCTGGTACTGTCACAGTACTTGCATCCAAACTCTTTAGTTATTCTTTTAAGATGCCTAACTCTTTCCAAACAATTTATAACTGCACAAAAACAAAACTATACCTTCTACCTTAAAATATACTGCATACAATTGCTGTTTATTATTATAATTTTGAATGGATGAGAATGGTGTGATTTTAGAAACTTGGATTGTTTACACACACTGACAACTCTGACAACTCTGATCGTTTATCAGCTTTGATAATAATAGCATGAGGTAGGTGAAGTTAGTGAGCCGTTAAGATATCTGGCCCTGTTGAAGCCGTCAAACGCCTCTGTGCTGTCAGGACTGAGAGGAACAGGTATCTCCTGCTCCTCTGTGATGGAAACTACTGACACACATCAAACAACATGATCAAAGTTGTTGTTCCGATGAGCGGTACAAATAAGTTTTGTTTGCTGAAGTTCAGTGTAGCTTTTCCTTTTAATTTCAAATGGAAAGTCTTTGTTTGTGGACATAAAAGCAGCTGTGAGGAACCGATGATGAGCTGTTTCTGTAAAAGTTTAAAACTGAAAGGCTCTTTTGACATTAAAAAGGGAGCAGTGACCATTAATTGGTCCAAAAGGTTGTAATCAGCTGATTCTGATTATGCTTATTAGATTAATTGGTCTGTAATACCAACACAAATCAGTCCTTTGATTTCATAGCTTGACACTGCTGCTGACGATGGAAAAAGGAAGAAACTATAACTGCATTATAGTGTGAAACAGCATATTTGAACCCATGCAAACCTAATTTATCCGTTCTTTGTTTTATTGAATCTATTACATTTGTTGTAAGTTTTGCTGAATGTACAGAATATGGGAATATATTTCCTTTTTTCTTGTTCTATTTAAACTTCAAAAGTTTGCTAGACATACTAAATTGAATTATTGTTTTAGATTTTAGGCACATTTCAGTATTTTTATTTTAACATTTCCAGAATAAAATATGCAGCTCCTTTCTACAATGACATATTTTTTTACGCTCTTTGCATAATTTGACAACATTACAGCTTGACTGCAAATATTGCACGATACAAATAGTGATAATTACCTTGATTTTTCTGTTTTCTTTGTATATCATGTCTCATATCTCATAACTCTTCACTGACACTGTTAACTCCGTGGTAACCAAGTAACTTTTGAGAGAACTTTTTGGTCAATATTGAAATGAACTGTGATGGAAATTAACTTTTTTTTTTTTTTGAAAAATTATTGAAATTATCCATATTTATTAATATTGTTTACACTACTAATCAAAATTCTTTGGAATTAAGATTTTTTTTTAATGTTGTCTCATATGTTCTCCTGCATTTATTTGATCAAAAATACAGTAAAAACAATAACATAGTGCAATATTAATACAAAACTGTTTTCTATTTGAATATTTTTAGAATGTAGTTTATTCCTGTGATGGCAATGCTGAGTTTTCAGCTGCCATTACTCTAAAACAATAGTATGGAGCCCATAAAATAACATTTCCAGGACAAACAACCTTTCACAAATGCTTTTATGTGCACTTAGAAACTTTTACATGCACATGGGAAAACTAGATATGCATAAATTAAAAATGCTAATGTATGCGCTTGAAAATGTTTTCCCATGCACACCAAGAATATTTTCTTGTTTTTCTCTAGTTTTTGTTTTTTTCTGCAAATGTCAAGAGGTCAAACATGAAATTAGTTTAGCTGAATTTTTACGTTTCTGTTTTCCATGCAACGAAAATGGATGGTGGCTGTTCCAAAACTAATTTATGAATTTATCTGCAATCATTGACAGGATAATCTTTAGTTTTTTAAACTGAGCTGATATTGTATGTAAATCTATGTAAATCTACTTCGCAGCACTAGATCATGAATGCTTAACACTGTCAGTCATCAACATACACATTTAAATCTGACAAAAGTGATTTTTTTTTTTTTAAGTGAGGTGTGTTGTAACGTCGAGCCTTTTCTCCTGAGTCACTCAGCCAACCAACCTGGAAAACTCTGCTGACAAAGGCCGCATTTACATTACATTGTTCAAGTGACCCAATTCCGATTTTTTTTTTTTTTTTCCCTCCCATGTGGCACAGATTGGAAATGACCCACGAATGTGTAAGCAGGAAAAAAGCACATTGATTCCAATATTCTTAGATCAGTTTCAGGCCTCTTTCATATGTGGAAATAAATCTGATATGATTCGGATACATGTATTTGCATCTGCCTTGTAAGCAGACAGATCGAATATTCCCGTCAGTACATCATTGAAAAAGCGACCGTGGAGAATGACGTCAACTCAGGTGGACACCAACCGTGATCACATGACTCTTTTCAATACCTAGGCTGCAACAAGGGCTCTCCTTTTTTTTTCTCTGCCTTAAAGGGATAGTTCACCCAAAAATGTTAATTTTTTTCATCATTTACTCACCCTCAAGTTGTTCCAAACCTGTATGAGTTTCTTTCTTCTGTTGAACACAAAAGAAGATTTTTTTTTTAGAATGTCGGTAACCAAACAGTTGACGGTAGCCATTGACTTGCATTGTATTTTTTACCTACTATGGAAGTCAATGGCTACCGGCAACTGTCTGGTTACCGACATTCTTCAAAATATCTTCTTTTATGTTCAACAGAAGAAAAAAAATAACTCATATAGGTTTGGAACAACTTGAGGGTTTAAGTAAATGACAAAATTAAATTTTTTGGGTGAACTATCCCTTTAAGAGATCAATGTTTTGCTGACCTTAAAAGATTGTGCAGAAAGCAAAAGCTTGTATTATCATTTCGTCTGCTTCCATTGCAAATCGCGCTGTTTCTACTTCCTTTTCAGCCTAAGCTTTTTCATGTCAGTACGTCTAGTTGTCTACCTTGGGTTCTTTTGCCAAGTGTATAGTGTAAATGCAGATATCGGATATGGGTCACTTTTAAAAGAAGATGTAAGCTTGTCACTAAAAAAAATCAGATATAGTCAACACATCGCAAGACCTGCAGTGTAAATGCGGCTAAAGAGACCGAATCAGTCGAGCGACCTTGTTGGGCACGAAAGAAAAAGAGATTAAACAGCAGAGGGACAGAGTTTTCTCCCCACAGGCAACACACTGAGATCTGATTAGATCAGCGATGCCCTTCACAGTGGACTCAGATCCGAGCTGGGCCAAAGGAACGCTCCGGAAAATGAAAATCTATTTCAGGGGGGAGCGGGCACCAAACGGCCGGGGTTAATATTTAATGAACAAACAGGAGTGTGATGTGGTGGCAAGCTGCAGGACCCGCCGTGTTTGCACAAGAACAATCTGCAGCTTTTTTAAAAGAGCCGCTTTGATTTATGCCGCGAGAGGAGACACCCTGGGAAGAGAGGACACGTCTGATGGAGTTCTGTGCTGGGAATGTATGGAGTCAGCACATTGACTGGATAACAAGACTCTTCATCAAGGTTTCCCCTGTGAGAGAACTTGTTTCAGTGGCTTTCGATCGATTTAGCTGTATTCTTGTTTGAGTGTTTCTCCTTTGTGATGGTGTGTGCATTGTGTGTGCATAGAAGTGCCTGATGGGATGCCTGCTGCTCTTCTTCAGAATTGTAGTGCTTATTATGCTTATGTTAAAGACCTTGGTTTGTGCTTGTACTTTGTAAGAGATTTTTGCTTTATTTCAAAGATTTTTTTTATCCCTACTGTATCATACTGGACACGCAAATTTCTTAAAGTGCCTATTTTAAAGGTTCCTAATTTTGTTTTGAAAGTCTCCTATAACAGGTTTATATGCATCAAAGGTCAAAAAAGCTTTCATTTTCTCATAATATACATTGCACATCACCACATTTTTTTTGTGATTCTCAAACGACTCGTGCAAAGATTCAGTCTCTCTAAGCCCCGCCTTTCCGAGAGCCTGCTCTGCTTTGATTGGCCAGATGGCCCAGATGATTTGTCTACCGCTTGCAGTGCGTGTCGGAAATGAAACGCCCTTTACCATAACTGAATAACTGTATCAATCTGAGCACGATTCCAAAGAGGAAACATTGGAAGAACTAGTTATTCAACGTGAGCCTCCATCGCAAGGACGAATTGAGCAGGACGTTGATATGCTACTCAGTTTGTTGTACATTATAAGATGTTGCAACTGTAATTCTTCACCATCAGTAATTTCTAATTTATTGCGGTGCACATGTGGGAACTGTATCATTAACTGTATCGATAACAGCACATACGTTAACCAAGCACTAACGTGAATGACTGATGTAACATTAAAGTTTGTAAAACAAATCTTGTTCCATCCTTTATCATTACTTAAAGTAGTAAGAATGACAGACAGTCTGCATTAATGGACACAATTTTAGGTAATAGCGGTCCCACGGCTGATTAGCACAAGAATTTTAGTAATCACGTGAGTTAGCCGGTTAGCCGGAGACCTACACAATATTAAACACAAAACACCCGGTAGAAAATGTATACATCAATAAGTGAAAGTGAAAGTGAAGTGACATGTGGCCAAGTATGGTGACCCATACTCGGAATTTGTGCTCTGCATTTAACCCATCCAAGTGCGCACACACACAGCAGTGAACACACACACCGTGAACACACACCCGGAGCAGTGGGCAGCCAATGCTGCGGCGCCCGGGGAGCAGTTGGGGGTACGGTGCCTTGCTCAAGGGTCTCACCTCAGTCGTGGTATTGAGGGTGGGGAGAGTGCTGGGCATTCACTCCCCTCACCGACAATCCCTGCCGGACCTGAGACTCGAACCCATGACCTTTGGGTTACAAGTCCGACACTCTATCCATTAGGCCACGACTGCCCCCTGCAAGTATGATTAATAATTAATCATACTTGCAGGTTGTGATTCTGAGGAGCAAGTTGGCCCAAATACAGCAGGCACTGTCCCATCTTTAATGGATAAGCGTTTTGTAAATCCCATTTAGACCTCACAGAGATTTGAAAAGCAATCGTCAAAAGGTTATACTGCTGTTGTATTGCTGTGGTCATTTTAAGCACTAACTCTTCACGTCCTCATCCTTTGGAAGGGTTTTTAAGAGAATTTGCTTTTGCAGAGGAGAAAACAGCATCTTCTCGAGATGTACTGTATATAACACGAATCAGCTACAGTGTTTGAGGGTCAGAGTAGGCATTGTTCGTGGGAAGCCAATCGAGACCGTAGGTCGGCAATATGCAAATGTGTTACCGTGTTACATATGCAGGTCATGGAAGTGAGACTGGAATACCTGACGATTAGTTTAAGCGGTTCAGAGTCAATTCTTTCTTTTGGGAGACAGTAACTTGAATTTTTGAAGTTTTTTATAAAGTACACTCTAAATATAATGTGTTTGCTCAACAACAACAACAAAAAAATTAACACAGCAGTTTGCATCAATTTTTTTGAGTTATGACAACTTTGAGTGAATTTACGTTCAAACAACAAGCTACACTGAATTAGAGGAACTTAATAATTTGTTGCATAAACACAAATTTTCGATTACTGATTACCCAAGGTGATTACTCAAAATATTAAGTACCTTGAACTTCCAAAGTTGTAACCCTGCAAACAAATTAATCTTATCTATTTCAGTTCAAATCAACAGCTATAATAGTACATGGTAACATAACTTATTTAACATGGATATTTGCTTATAGAGTCAGTGTAGTGTTTAACTTCATGTATCTATTCTTCAGCACAATGGTAACCACAAAAACTTCAACATTACAGAAACTCTTTTAAATGTCAAACATAACAGCATTTTGCTTTGCATATAGGATTCCTTATCCAGTCCTATATGCAAAGCATGCTGGAAACTAGAAATCCACTGCCTAATTTCTAAAGTTATCAAGACAATTTCATTATGTTATACTACAAATAATTTTTTTTTTAAAGTCAATTAACGCTGAAATTTGAGTTTATATTACAAACAATATTAAGTTGATGAAATGATCAACATTATTATGTCAACAGAACTCAACAAATTAATTAATGTTTGCAACTTAAAAAGGTTTAATTTAAACAAATTAGAATTTGTATCTAGCAACCATGCATTTATTTAAGTTGGTAAAATAAGTGGTAACAGGTTTTGTGAGTGTAAATGTAAGAAAAACTTTTATATTTCAAGATTAACATTAACTGGCCTGAAGCAACTTAGGTTTACTTGATTATGAGTGTTGCGTCCTTTTAGATGTTTTAGTTTGTTTGGCTAGGGGGAAATTTGGGTAAGTCAAGATTTTCTGTTTCTTTTAAAGTCAACATGAAAACTGAAAAAAAAGGACCCTATTTTACTGTCTTAAAACGTTATTGTGCGTGATTCATCAGTTCACTCTATTCTAAGAAAAACTTTTTCTTCACAATCTTTCATCAAAATGTAATAACTTGATCAGCCAAATAGCTATTTAGATTTTCTCTTAGAAATGTCACAGATTTGGGCCACAAATGTCTTGTTAACTAAGTTTAAAATAACTATTCCTTTAACTGACTTTAATAATACTACTGTCATTTAGTGTATCAGAGAAGGGCTGAAGATAGCTGTAAACAACCACTAAAAACAATAAGCTAGTTTATTTTACCTGTTGATTAGAGGTAATGGGTAAATTGTCTGCGCTCCATGGTACAAGAAATATAATCACTTCACAAGGTCAGAAAATAAGAGTGATTATTCTCCTGGTGGAAATTCCATCTGAACCCAACCGTGAGGTGAGCCGAAGACAAAGGAACAAACTGTGTTCTTGAGATTCCTCTCAATTCATCTCATTGGAGATCTCAGTGAGGGTTAATTCTGATTAGTGATGCTCTTTGTCGGCGGGACGCATGCACACTGCTTTCAGTCAGGGCCAATCGCTAGTTTTCTGATGACCTTGGAGGCAATAAAGGCTCCATTATCAGACCGTGATGTCATCGTTCCGTTACACTGCGTGAAGATGATATATTGCCGCCGGCCGGAACAAAACAGATTTCACACTAAGTGCGACTGGTGACCTCAACATTCTGGGAATACTCTAAAGTTTGGTCACCGTTTTTTCTTGGAGGTGGGAAAAAAGAACAAATCTGGCCTTTGAATAAATATCCCCATGACCTTCAGGAGGCATGAAGGAATTCTGATTTCACGTAATAATAATGGGCCTAAGGGCAAAAAGAATGAGAGAAAAATGTAAATTATATATATATATATATAGTGTGTGATTGTGTGTGTGTGTGTGTGTGTGTGTGTGTGTATTAAGGCTGTAACCATGCCTTGAACATTGGGGGGACCAATCTTTTGGGACCAAGGGGGGTTGGTATTTTTATTTAAAGGAATGAAATAAAACAATTAAAAGTTATTTAAGGGAGTAAAGAAATAAGAATGCAGGAGTTCTGGGTCTAATTGTAGATATGGACTAATCAATTTAGACTATTGGCAAATTGTTTTAGTTTTTTTTAAATATGCACACATATTTAATCGTATGTCTAATATATTGAAAACACAAAATGTTTCTCGTCTTGTCACATTCATTTATACGTGATTATTACACAGCTCTTTGGATTACTTGATTCTGATTGGTCAATCGTGGCATCCAGTGGTATGTTATTCCCGATAACAACCGCTGAAAACAGATAACACAGGCTCATCCGGGTTACTGAAGTCTGCAGCGCTGTACTCTTGCTAAAAACTTTTTTTCTTCATCAAAGTTTTGCGTTTGGTGAGCTAATATAATATTAAAACTCAGTCAAATCGATATTTTGTGTACAGTTACTTAATTATGTCATCCGGTATCATGGTCTCGCTCTCTCTTGTTTCATACAAATGCAGCTGCTGCCATTTTGCGACTATTGTTTTGTACACTGTTGGATGATAAGATAACAAACGGGTACGATTTTAAAACAGTTTAATCTCAGATCAATATCTTTTATCCCCATAATTATTTATGTGGCAAAATGCCATTAAATAAGTGGTGTGACTGTACCATATCCCTTAAAGGTGCCCAAGAATGCTTTTTCACAAAATGTAATATAAGTCTAAGGTGTCTCCTGAATGTGTCTGTGAAGTTTCAGCTCAAAATACCCCATAGTTTTTTTTTTTTATAAATTTTTTTAACTGCCTATTTTGGGGCATCATTAACAATGCACTGATTTACACTCGGCGCCGCCCCTTTAAATCGTGTGCTCCCTGCCAAATGAGCTCTCGACTATATTACAGCGCATTTACAAAGTTCACACAGCTAATATAACCCTCAAATGGATCTTTACAAGATGTTCGTCATCCATGCTGTATGCATGCTTCGAATTATGTGAGTAAAGTATTTATTTGGATGTTAACGTTTTATTCTGAGTGAATTTGAGGCTGTGCTCCGTGGCTAACGGCTAATGCTACACTGTTGGAGAGATTTATAAAGAATGAAGTTGTGTTTATGCATTATACAGACTGCAAGTGTTTAAAAATGAAAATAGCGACGGCTCTTGTCTCCGTGAATACAGTAAGAAACGATGGTAACTTTAACCACATTTAACAGTACATTAGCAACATGCTAATGAAACATTTAGAAAGACAATTTACAAATATCAGTAAAAATATCATGCTATCATGGATTATGTCAGTTATTATTGCTCCATCTGCCATTTTTTGCTGTTGTTCTTGCTTGCTTACCTAGTCTGATGCTTCATCTGTGCACAGATCCAGGCGTTAATACTGGCTTGTGTAATCCCTTGAACATGGGCTGGCATTATGCAAATATTGGGGGCGTACACCCCGACTGTTACGTAACAGTCAGTGTTATGTTGAGATTCGCCTGTTCTTCGGAGGTTTAAACAAATGAGATTTATATAAGAAGGAGGAAACAATGGGGTTTGAGACTCACTGTATGTCTTTTCCATGTACTGAACTCTTGTTATTTAACTATGCCGAGGTAAATTCAATTTTTGAATCTAGGGCACCTTTAAATATCTGTCTAGTTTGAACTTGCCGTGCTAGCAACTGCTCTCTCTGCGAAAGCTTTGCGTTTAAAGAGCTAATAAAATATTTAGTCTCGGATCAATATTTCATGTCTAATTATTTACTAATGTGGCAAGTAGCCGTGTAATAAGCGGGATAATGTACATCCAGCCGGTTGTTATCTAAGAATAAACTTCGCTTCGCGTCGGGATCCTGAACACAGATATTAAATGTTTAGCTACTTACATTACCACAAACTCTTTCGCGTGGCCAAATTGTCCGCCCTTATATTTGATATTCTTGCTGCTGCTCTTTTTGTTGTTGATAAACCATTGCAATCTTGTACAAATCATATGCAATCATATTTTTTAATAAATTATTTGTTCATATAATTGGATAATTTTCACTCATTCATATAATTTAATTACATTTTAAATGTAATTTCATTAATATTAGTTTAAATGAAAAGTTAAGTGAAAAGCTTGTTGGCTTGACTTAAAATATTTTTGTTATAATAGAAAAACTGCATTTTTATACTGTGGTTTTGTAAGTTGTTGTTAGTATGTAAACAAGATAAGCTACTATAATCAATCAAATCTTTGGTTATTTTCATCATTATTTATAATTTATTCCAGTATTATTATTGTAAACATATCGGTTTAAAAAGCTGTTTTATATGAAAGGCTCCACTTTGGATCACAAAAACTTGCCAATCAAATGCAATTCAACTATTGCTCTCGCTTTCACTTGCTTTCTTCTCCCAAAAGAGCCTCTCTCATCTGTCTCATTGCACAGTGTGAAGTGAGAGCAGAACTCCCTCTCTCCGCATGTGCTGCGCGGTTGCGGCTCAGCAGCGCCGGCTCCAGGTTTCATGACGGCAGCTCTGAGATGCTGAGGGATGAAAGGCACTAGCCTCTCTCAACAAAAGCATTAACTGGCCTTTGAATTATGCAAGATCCACACTTCAAATTGATATTTTTTAAGTAAAAGAACAAAAGAGATAAAAGGCAACGGCGTCTCTGTGAAGACAGGCGCCTACTGTTTCATTAAGACTGTATCTTCATTCAAAGAAGAGGCTCATCTTGAGACAATAAAAACTGGCACACTATTTTGCAGTTCTCTGCCAAAGATTTCATCCATCTTTGCCTTTTCTTCATGTCAATGTCTTAATGTCTGAATGTCAAACATATGATGAGTAACATTAGCGGTAAACTCTGATTCATATGTCATAAGATTGTACAATCAAGACTTTAGTCAGAAGACACTGCATTTAATTTGATGACTATGAAAGTGAGGTTGTGGGAGATGAAATGATAAGCAACCACACTTTTGACTATATCAGATGAAAATATGATCCATTTTAGAGCTACTTCTGGCCAAGAACCACCCACTTAGACATGACGTAACAATAATTGACATTTAAAGCAATCAAACAATGTTAGTTTTGTTGTTACATTACTGAAATATTGTGTAGTTAGTTGATTACTATCACAAAAGTGGGTCATTGACAAATAAAGCTGTTTTTTTTTTACTTCTAAAAGTCATGTAATGCATATGTCATGAACAATGTGTTTTAACAAGTTTCAGTTTGTATGTATACATGTATAGTATTATTGTCATCATTATTAATGTATAGTTTAATGCATTATATAGAATTACCTGAATGTACAGTCCTAATTTAGAAATATTTGACTGCTAAAAGTCTGTACTGTAATTGGCTGATCAGAAACAGGTACTCCAGAAAACCGAGATAATTTGAAAGATTTGTGGTCGTTATGAAGTCATTACCTTGTAAACACGACTTTGTTTCCAAGTGGACCAGTGCATCCCGGACTTCCGACTCCCGGAAGATATGTAATGGCAACCAATCCGTTTGGAACATCCAATTACCAACTCTGGCCTTCTTTTCATTATGTATTAAACGGTTAGTGAATGTCCTGTGCTGTTTGAGGTTATTGTTCACCCCACAACACTGCATCCTCTGGATATTTGTTGAATGTAATTTTTTTAATGTTTTCTGTTTAAAAAAATCTAAAAATCCTTAAAACAAGATCAACGTACTGTTGGGTCACTGTATAAGATATTTAGATTTGTTTTCATTGACTGCATCATGACTGCACTAGGATATGTTCACTTGTTCTTAACTAGTTTATATTTAAGAGAAAATGTCTACCACGCTCGAATTAAAGATTCATTAAAGTATCACTAAATTGGTCTTGATAAAGGGATAGTTCACCCAAAAATGAAATTCTGTCATCATTTACTCACCCTCAAGTTGTTCCAAACCTGTATGAATTTCTTTCTTCTGCTGAACACAAAAGAAGATATTTTGAACCAAACAGTTGATGGGCCCCATTGACTTCCATAGTATTTTTTCCCCCATACTTTGGTAGTCAATGGTGTCCATCAATTATTTGGTTTCCGACATTCTTCAAAATATCTTCTTTTGTGTTCAGCAGAAGAAAGAAACTCATACAGGTTTGGAAAAACTTGAAGGTGAGTAAATTATGACAGAATTAAATTTTTTTTTGATAAAACTTATTACATTTTATTTACATCAACCTAAATAATTTTACTCTAACTACAGTCTACAGTGTCCGACTAGAAGCAAAACTATTTTGTAAACTTTTAAAATTTGGTGTCTCTCCACTTATTTGTAGGGTGACATATTTCACATAAATGGCAGAGGAACTACTTAACTAGCATGCACATATGGTAACCTGCAGAAGTGACACATTTTTTTAAACTGCTGTTTTGCAATTTTTGCTCACCTGACACTTATTTTTAACACGCATGTCCTTGGCAGAGTTATCTTTAGGGTTTAAATTCAGTGTGTTTAGCATTAGTTTGTCTGCGTTGGCAGCAGTCCTTTCATTAAGCTGATAGAAGCTCAAAATAGTCCACATAGACACCTCCCCCAGCAGTGTGTGAATTGCCTTTACACTGAGATAATTATGGCTGTTTTCAGTGGAACGTTTGTTTGCAGTTTTTCCCCCCGCTTTTATCTGTGGGAAAACGAAGCAAGGCCTCGGGAGATGCCGAGACGTTTATTTCCCTCTGTAGAAAGTTTTCTTCCGGCTTGCTTTCTGATTCTCATCACAGAACAGGACAGATGCGGAGCGGGGAGGGCCGATGGTGCTCCGTTAACAACCCAAAATCGAATCTGTTGCATAAGTGTGTGGGGTTACGCTGAGTGAATGATGTACGCCCAACTAAAAACAACTCTTGAGTAGATATTGCTCGCTGGGAATAAACTGCATTACAGCTAGTTTGTCTTCATCCTCCCATTCCATCATTCCGCCTGTCACTTTACGCTTTCTTCTTGTTTCATGTAACATATTTACACCTCTCGTTGTAATACATGTGTTCTTTAATGCCTTGGGGCACTAAACGCACTTGTGCAATAAATTTGTGATGTTTTATGCATGCGTCTCTTTAAAGCTTCCAATGCGAGCGGTTCCTCTGCAAAGACGTTTAATGTCCTAGATCACGTCTCGTTTCCTCAAGCTTTGTTTTCTGTCTCTTTTTTTTCTGCTGGAGTTTTTTGCATATTTTCAATGTTTCATTCTTTTAAAAAATATAATTGTTTCCCCTAGCATTGAGATTAAATAGAAAGTTAATGGAGATGTTTCTCCTGCTTCAGAGAAAAAGTAGATCTCAACAGTGTCTCAAATTGTGCTCAGATTTGCCTAAATTTCTCAATGTGAAGATGTCACATCAGATACTCTCAAGAGCGAATAATCTGATCTGCTATGCACATTAATTTTATTCTCTTTTTTTAATTGAATGTCCACTATTGTGTTATTTTATTTTTCCAGAATTTTAGGAGAAACATCTGAGGTTAAGTTGAGACTTAAATGTTAAAAGTGTCATTTCTGCTCTGCTATTTCAACATCAAAACAAAAGCAGAAGCCTTCTCCTGTGCTGTGAAAATGCAACGTCTGAGCAATAACATGTTCCTCGGGGAGTGTTGCTTTATTTCTCTTTATCTGTCCTCTAAAGACATGTCTCTACCCCCTTCATGCATCGGCAGGCTTTGAGTTCTCTGGCTTTCTCTCTCTGTCTCATCTCTCTCTGCTCCACATCTTAAACCCAATCAACAGCTCTCGCTTCCAGCCTGCTAGCACGATGTCTGACCTCAGAGAGCGAAAAAGAGAGGATGAGAGGACAGATGAACAAATGATAGAAATGAGGCAGAGGTTGAGAGTGGTAGATGGATATCAGAATCACAGAGAGAGAGGGAAGGGTGACAGAGGGTTTAGGAAAATCTGAGGACTATATGGAGGAGAAACAGGTAGAAGAGGACAGAGAATAAAACAAGCTGTTAGACTGGAACAAACAAAAGATGACTTACAAAAGGCCTTCAGAGTTTTTTAAAGACAGAGAACATGTAAAATGTCCTCTAGACTAACATGTCCTCTATGATTTAGATGATTCCTGTTTAATTATCACAATCATCCATTAATTTATTAAGAGGTCACAGAGGTACAGGATTTATCATCAATTATCATTTTAAACTTTAGAGTGTGATGGATGGATAAATGGATAGTTGGATGAGTTGATAGTCGGATGGATGGATGGATGAATAGATGGATAAGTGGATAGTCAGATGGATAAGTTGATGGATGGATGGATAAGTGGATAGTCAGATGGATGGATAAGTGGATAGTCAGATGGATGGATAAGTGGATAGATGGATGGATGGATGGATGGATGGATGGATGGATGGATGGATAAGTGGATAGTCGGATGGATGGATAAGTGGATAGTTGAATGGATGGATGGATGGATGGATGGATAGTCGGGAAGGATGGATGGATGGATACATAAATGGATAGTTAGCTGGATGGATGGATAGATAGTCGGGTGGATGGATAGATAAATGGATAGTTGGCTGGAGGGATGGCTAGATAAATAGATAGTCGGATGGATGGATGGATATACAGGTGCTGGTCATATAATTAGAATTATCATCAAAAAGTTGATTTATTTCACTAATTCCATTCAAAAAGTGAAACTTGTATATTATATTCATTCATTACACACAGACTGATATATTTCAAATGTTTATTTCTTTTAATTTTGGTGATTATAACTGACAACTAAGGAAAATCCCAAATTCAGTATCTCAGAAAATTAGAATATTGTGAAAAGGTTCAATATTGAAGACACCTGGTGCCACACTCTAATCAGCTAATTAACTCAAAACATCTGCAAAGGCCTTTAAATGGTCTCTCAATCTAGTTCTGTAGGCTACACAATCATGGGGAAGACTGCTGACTTGACAGTTGTCCAAAAGACGACCATTGACACCTTGCACAAGGAGGGCAAGACACAAAAGGTCATTGCAAAAGAGGCTGGCAGTTCACAGAGCTCTGTGTCCAAGCACATTAATAGAAAGGCGAAGGGAAGGAAAAGATGTAGTAGAAAAAAGTGTACAAGCAATAGGGATAACCGCACCCTGGAGAGGATTGTGAAACAAAACTCATTCAAAAATGTGGGGGAGATTTACAAAGAGTGGACTGCAGCTGGAGTCAGTGCTTCAAGAACCACTACGCACAGATGTATGCAAGACATGGGTTTCAGCTGTCGCATTCCTTGTGTCAAGCCACTTTTGAACAGCAGACAGCGTCAGAAGCATCTCGCCTGGGCTAAAGACAAAAAGGACTAGACTGCTGCTAAGTGGTCCAAAGTTATGTTCTCTGATGGAAGTAATTTTGCATTTCCTTTGGAAATCAGGGTCCCAGAGTCTGGAGGAAGAGAGGAGAGGCACACAATCCACATTGCTTGAGGTCCAGTGTAAAGTTCCCACAGTCAGTGATGGTTTGGGGTGCCATGTCATCTGCTGGTGTTGGTCCACTGTGTTTTCTGAGGTCCAAGGTCAACGCAGCCGTATACCAGGAAGTTTTAGAGCACTTCATGCTTCCTGCTGCTGACCAACTTTATGGAGATGCAGATTTCATTTTCCAACAGGACTTGGCACCTGCACACAGTGCCAAAGCTACCAGTACCTGGTTTAAGGACCATGGTATCCCTGTTCTTAATTGGCCAGCAAACTCGCCTGACCTTAACCCCATAGAAAATCTATGGGGTATTGTGAAGAGGAAGATGCAATATGCCATACCCAACAATGCAGAAGAGCTGAAGGCCACTATCAGAGCAACCTTGGCTCTCATAACACCTGAGCAGTGCCACAGACTGATTGACTCCATGCCACGCTGCATTGCTGCAGTAATTCAGGCAAAAGGAGCCCCAACTAAGTATTGAGTGCTGTACATGCTCATACTTTTCATGTTCATAATTTTCAGTTGGCCAAGATTTATAAAAATCCTTTCTTTGTATTGGTCTTAAGTAATATTCTAATTTTCTGAGATACTGAATTTGGGATTTTCCTTAGTTGTCAGTTATAATCATCAAAATTAAAAGAAATAAACATTTGAAATATATCAGTCTGTGTGTAATGAATGAATATAATATACAAGTTTCACTTTTTGAATGGAATTGGTGAAATAAATCAACTTTTTGATGATATTCTAATTATATGACCAGCACCTGTATAGATAGTCGGGAGGAAGGATGGATTAGATAAATGGATAGATTGTCGGGTGGATGGATGGATAGATAAATGAATAGTCGGGGGAAGGATGGATAGATAGTCGAGTGGATGGATAGATTGATTGTCGGGTTGATGGATGGATAGATAAAGTGATAGTCAGGTGGAAGGATGGATAGATGGATGGATGGGTGGAAGAATGGATAGTCAAATGGGAGCGATGGATGGATGGATGGATAGTCGAGTGGATGCATCGATGATAGATAGATGGATAGATGATAGATGGATGGATAAAGATGGATGGATAGACAAATGGATAGTTGGGTGAAAGGATGGATGGATGGATGGATGGATGGATGGATGGATGGATAATTAAATAAATGGATATTCGGATGGATGGACAGGTAAATGGATAGTCGGGGGAAGGATGGATAGATAGTCGGGTGGATGGATAGATTGATTGTCGGGTGGATGGATGGATAGATAAAGTGATATTCAGGAAGGATGGATAGATGGATGGATGGTCAAATGGGAGGGATGGATGGATAAATAGATTGTCGGATGGATGGATGGAAGGATAGTCAAGTGGATGCATCGAGGATAGATGGATAGATGGGTAGATGATAGATGGATGGATAGACAAATGGATAGTTGGGTGGATGGATTGTCGGATGGATGGATGGATGGAAGGATAGTCGAGTGGATGCATCGATGATAGATAGATGGATAGATGATAGATGGATGGATAAAGATGGATTGGATAGACAAATGGATAGTTGGGTGAAAGGATGAATGGATGGATGAATGGATAGGTAAATCCATTTCCCCTGACTAAATGGATAGTCGGGGGAAGGATGGATAGATAGTCGGGTGGATGGATAGATTGATTGTCGGGTGGATGATGGATAGATAAAGTGATATTCAGGTGGAAGGATGGATTGATGGATGGTTGGGTGGAAGGATGGATAGTCAAATGGGAGGGAGGGATGGATGGATGGATAAATAGATTGTCGGATGGATGGATGGATGGAAGGATAGTCGAGTGAATGCATCGATGATAGATGGATAGATGGATAAAGATGGATGGATAGACAAATGGATAGTTGGGTGAAAGGATGGATGGATGGATGGATGGATAAATAGATTGTCGGATGGATGGATGGAAGGATAGTCAAGTGGATGCATCGAGGATAGATGGATAGATGATAGATGGATGGATAGACAAATGGATAGTTGGGTGGATGGATGGATGGATTGTCGGATGGATGGATGGATGGAAGGATAGTCGAGTGGATGCATCGATGATAGATAGATGGATAGATGATAGATGGATGGATAAAGATGGATTGGATAGACAAATGGATAGTTGGGTGAAAGGATGAATGGATGGATGAATGGATATTCGGATGGATGGATGGATGGATGGATAGGTAAATCCATTTCCCCTGACTAAATGGATAGTCGGGGGAAGGATGGATAGATAGTCGGGTGGATGGATAGATTGATTGTCGGGTGGATGATGGATAGATAAAGTGATATTCAGGTGGAAGGATGGATTGATGGATGGTTGGGTGGAAGGATGGATAGTCAAATGGGAGGGAGGGATGGATGGATGGATAAATAGATTGTCGGATGGATGGATGGATGGAAGGATAGTCGAGTGAATGCATCGATGATAGATGGATAGATGGATAAAGATGGATGGATAGACAAATGGATAGTTGGGTGAAAGGATGGATGGATGGATGGATGGATAAATAGATTGTCGGATGGATGGATGGAAGGATAGTCAAGTGGATGCATCGATGATAGATAGATAAATGGATAAAGATGGATGGATAGACAAATGGATAGTTGGATGAAAGGATGGATGGATGGATGGATGGATAAATAGATTGTCGGATGGATGGATGGAAGGATAGTCGAGTGGATGCATCGATGATAGATAGATAAATGGATAAAGATGGATGGATAGACAAATGGATAGTTGGGTGAAAGGATGGATGGATGGATGGATGATAGATGGATGGATAATTAAATAAATGGATATTCGGGTGGATGGATAGATTGATTGTCGGGTGGATGGATGGATAGATAAAGTGATATTCAGGTGGAAGGATGGATGGTTGAGTGGAAGGATGGATAGTCAAATGGGAGGGATGGATGGATGGATGGATAAATAGATTGTCGGATGGATGGATGGAAGGATAGTCGAGTTGATGCATCGATGATAGATGGATGGATAAAGATGGATGGATAGACAAATGGATAGTTGGATGAATGGATGGATGGATGGATAATTAAATGGATATTCGGATGGATGGATGGATGGATGGATAGGTAAATGGATAGTCGGGGGAAGGATGGATAGATAGTCGGGTGGATGGATAGATTGACTGTCGGGTGGATGATGGATAGATAAAGTGATATTCAGGTGAAAGGATGGATAGATGGATGGTTGGGTGGAAGGATGAATAGTCAAATGGGAGGGATGGATGGATGGATAAATAGATTGTCGGATGGATGGAAGGATAGTCGAGTGGATGCATCGATGATAGATGGATAGATGGATGGATAAAGATGGATGGATGGACAAATGGATAGTTGGGTGAAAGGCTGGATGGATGGATGGATGGATGGATGGATGGAAGAATGGAAGCTTTCCTGTAGCTCAGTGGTTAGAGCATGGCACTAGCAATGCCAAGGTCATGGGTTCGATCCCAGGGATTGCACATACTCCGATACAAATGTATAGTATAATGCAATGTAAGTCGCTTTGGATAAAAGCGTCTGCCAATGCATAAATGTAAATGTAAAATGTAAAGGATAGTCGAGTGGATGCATCGATGATAGATGGATAGATGATAGATGGATGGATAAAGATGGATGGATAGACAAATGGATAGTTGGGTGAAAGGATGGTTGAATGGATGGATGGATGGATGGATGGATAATTAAATAAATGGATATTCGGATGGATGGATAGGTAAATGGATAGTCGGGGGAAGGATGGATAGATAGTCGGGTGGATGGATAGATTGATTGTCAGGTGGATGGATGGATAGATAGTGATATTCAGGTGGAAGGATGGATAGATGGATGGTTGGGTGGAAGGATGGATAGTCAAATGGGAGGGATGGATGGATGGATAAATAGATTGTCAGATGGATGGAAGGAAAGTCGAGTGGATGCATCGATGATAGATGGATAGATGGATAGATGATAGATGGATGGATAAAGATGGATGGATAGACAAATGGATAGTTGGGTGGATGGATGGATGGATGGATAAATAGATTGTCGGATGGATGGATGGATGGAAGGATAAACAGATTGTCAGATGGATGGAAGGATAGTCGAGTGGATGCATCGAAGATAGATAGATAGATGGATAGATGATAGATGGATGCATAAAGATGGATGGATAGACAAATGGATAGATGGATGGATGGATGGATAATTAAATAAATGGATATTCGGATGGATGGATGGATGGATGGATGGATGGATGGATGGATGGATAGGTAAATGGATAGTCGGGGGAAGGATGGATAGATAGTCGGGTGGATGGATAGATTGATTGTCAGGTGGAAGGATGGATAGATGGATGGTTGGGTGGAAGGATGGATAGTCAAATGGGAGGGATGGATAAATAGATTGTCAGATGGATGGAAGGAAAGTCGAGTGGATGTATCGATGATAGATGGATAGATGGATAGATGATAGATGGATGGATAAAGATGGATGGATAGACAAATGGATAGTTGGGTGGATGGATGGATGGATGGATAAATAGATTGTCGGATGGATGGATGGATGGAAGGATAAACAGATTGTCAGATGGATGGAAGGATAGTCGAGTGGATGCATCGATGATAGATAGATAGATGGATAGATGATAGATGGATGCATAAAGATGGATGGATAGACAAATGGATAGTTGGATGGATGGATGGATGGATGGATGGATGGATGGATGGATGGATAATTAAATAAATGGATATTCGGATGGATGGATGGATGGATGGATGGATAGGTAAATGGATAGTCGGGGGAAGGATGGATAGATAGTCAGGTGGATGAATTTATTGTCGGGTGGATGGATGGATAGATAAAGTGATATTCAGGTGGAAGGATGGATAGTCAAATGGGAGGGATGGATGGATGGATAAATAGATTGTCGGATGGATGGATGGAAGGATAGTCGAGTGGATGCATTGATGATAGATGGATAGATGGATAAAGATGGATGGATAGACAAATGGATAGTTGGGTGAAAGGATGGATGGATGGATAATTGAATAAATGGGTATTCGGATGGATGGATGGATAATGGATAGTCAGGTGGAAGAATGAATAGATAGGGTGGATGGATAGATCAATGGATAGTTGGCTAGATGGATGGATGGCTGGCTGGATGGATGGATAGATGGATAAGTGGATAGTCGGGTGGATGGATGGGTAAATGGATAGTTGGGTGGAAGGATGGCTAGATAAATAGTCGGGTGGATGTATAGATTGATTGTTGGGTGTATGGATGGATAATGGATAGTCAGGTGGAAGAATTGATAGATAGATAGTTGGGTGGATGGATGGATCGATAGATAGTCTGATGGCTAGACAGACAATCAGATCGATAGATATATTAAGATGGATGGATGGATGGTCATATAGATCAGATGGACATATAGATTTCTTTTCCGAGCAGCAGTGCTATAGAAATTCCTTCAAATTGTCTCTTTCCAAAACTATAGAAACTTTTTTTTTTTAAGGGACCATTGAGATCCCAGTCGTGTAGCTCACTAGTATGTAACAGGGTTCCTTAAATCCGGCCCTGGAAAGCCGCTGCCTTACAGAGTTTATCTCAAACCCTGATCAAAATCACCTACCTGTAACTCTGAAGACCATGATTAGCTGTTCAGGTGTCTTTGATTAGGGTTGGAGCTAAACTTTGCAGGGCAGTGGCCCTCCAGAGCCGGATTTGAGGAGCCCTGGTATGTAAATATAGTAGCTTTACAGCAGGTGAAGATGTTCTGTTGTGCTCAGTGTGAGCTGATGTCAGACTCCTCCACTAGATGGCAGACCAGTGTCATGAGCCTGTCCTTCTGGAGCAATTCAAATATCATCTGCTGAAAAAGGCCATATACTATCACACTCCTATAAAAGCCAGTCATATTGTCTGTATTACAGCATACAGAGATATTGGATTTTTTTTTTTTTTTTTTTTTTTAGTAAAAAGATGCTGTGGTGCCTTTCTGATGATACTGAATAAAATAGACCATCTTTCTCATGAAACTGTGGTAAAGCAGAATGTGTAGCCTGCAGACATGAGCATCGAGGTGATGTATAACAGATTTGAAGAGACTCTTTTATGTGTTCTGTGTGTCCAAAGCAAGAACAAGAACTGAAATAAGAGACAGCAGACATTGTAAATCAAAACTCAATGAAAATCGTCAATGCGTATTTGATCATGCACGAGCGCCCTGCGCTTTTTGAGGGCACAGGCAGGAAATTGCGGTTTGAAATCGGACAAAAGTCCTTTGATTCCTCGAGACGCAGAGGTCAGTGCATTGCAAACAATCTTCCCACAATAGTCTTTTAATGAAGAGTGTTTCCAGCTTTCCGCACAGTTGGTTATAAGATTGGATATCTAATAGTGCCACCCCCACTTTTCCATAACCATAACAATTCTCAACTGTCTGTTTGAATAATTTCAGGGGTGTAGCATCTCGCTAAAGGCTATTTAATTTCACAGCGTATTCTCTGTTTGAAATTGATTCATGAGAAGACCCTATCTGTGTGCAGGAATACAAATGCAGGCTTTTGGCTGCTGTCAATAGAGTGCCAGACTTATTTGTGAAGCGTCGTTTCATTAAAACAAGAAATGTGAAAACTCCCTGACACTTAATTCTCGGAATCTGCCGAGGCTTGTTGTGGGATTATTAACTAACGGATGAGAATTAAGAGCACCGGGATGCATTAATGATGCAGTTCGATGTTGTTATTTTCACAATGCCTTCCACATTATGGAGAATTTGCATTCGGCCTGGACTCAATATGAGAAAATTGTCCATCCAGAGGAACATTTTATTGCTCTTTTATTGAGATTTAATGGCGTTTTCAGACATATTTTAAGCAGGTATCAACTTTGTATTATAGGTGTTTCTCATAAAGCTCCTTTGGAAAAATAAAAGTAGACACAAATGAGATTATTTTAGACATACAGTACATTAAGAGTGCAGAGCTATAAAATAAAAGTGGATCGCATTTAGCTCGGAAATGTTCATATTGAGATCTCTGACTTTTGATTCTGAGTTTAGTGTGAGATATTGAGATTCCTTCTGAAACTCTAGAGGAGATATATGTGAGATCATTGGGGTGTTTTCTCAGAAAAATCATTCAGGAGCAAAAGGTCTTCATTTGCTCTCTGTTTAATCTCATTGCTGTCTGGAGACAATGTTTAGATGGTAAAGAGACCTCAGGTATATATTTTCTATCAACACTTTATTAAATGATAAGGTGAAAAACATTTATAAAAAGAGAAATGTTAAGATAAACACTTTTGAGGAGGCTTTTTGACCAAAACTTGCAGGCTGAAGGTCAAATTCACCTTTGAGAGTGATGTATCCAAAGCTAACACTTCTTTTTTAAATGGTAATTTACCATTATTTTCTTAAGCTTTATTACTTCACTGTTACATGGCATTGTATTACTGTGTTAGCAAGATTTCTGACAGGCTGCAGTACCTACATAAGCAAAGTCTTTATGATTTTTATGATATTTATGATTGTGTGTTGTACTGATATAGAAGTTGAATTTGAAGTTATTGTTGTCTTGCTTTGTTCCATGTACAGCACTGTGGTCAACATTTGTTGTATTAATATGTGCTTTATAAATAAATTGAACATTGAACAAAGTCTGTCATACTAATAGGGTCCAATGGTACTGTTTTACCCCTGTTTTAAATAATTGTGATGTTGTGTTTTAGGGCGATGGACGATGTCCTGCCAGAAAAATACCAGTACCTTTTCTGTTTTTCTACTGAATTTAATTTTTTTGTCAGCCAAACCTTAGATTTTAAGTCAATATTTCAATCATTTAATAACACATTTGCATGTTCACGATTTTCTTATTATCGGTTTATGGTCACATAACATGCAGGAAAATTAATAAAATATATATTAATAATAATATATATTTATGCGTGAAAAAATGCGTAAATAGCTTTTTGGTTCCTGGTTGCCAGTTCCTGGTTTTCAGAATACCTACCCATCCCTCCCTCCATCCGTTCATCCAACTTTCCATCCATCCGTTCATCCAACTTTCCATCCGTTCATCCAACTTTCCATCCATCCGTTCATCCAACTCTCCATCCATCTGTCCATTTATCTGACTCTCCATCCATCTGCCCATTTATGCATCCATCCATCCATCCAACTTTCCATCCATCCGTTCATCCATCCGTTCATCCAACTCTCCAGCCATCCGTTTGTTCATCCAACTCTCATCCATCCATCCATCCAAAAAACTACCTACCTTTCCATCCATCCATCAATCCATCCAAAAAACTACCTACCTTTCCATTCATCCGTTCATCCAACTTTCCATCCATCTGCTCATTCATCCATATGACTCTCCATCCATCTGCCCATTCATCCATATGACTCTCCATCCATCCATCCATCCAAACAACTACCTACCTTTCCATCCATCCATTCATTTGACTCTCCATCCATCCGTTCATCCAACTTTCCATCCATCTGCTCATTCATCCATATGACTCTCCATCCATCTGCCCATTCATCCATATGACTCTCCATCCATCCATCCATCCATCCATCCATCCAAACAACTACCTACCTTTCCATCCATCCATTAATTTGACTCTCCATCCATCCGTTCATCCAACTTTCCATCCATCTGCCCATTCATCCATACGACTCTCCATCCATCCATCCATCCATCCATCTGACTCTCCATCTATCCATCCAATTCTCCATCCATCTGTACGACTCTCCATCCATCCATCCATTTGTCCGACTCTCCATCCATCCGGCTCTTCATCCATCCATCCATCCATCCAAAACATCCATCTGACTATCCATCTATCATCAGGCTATCCATCCATCCTTTCAACTATCAATCCATCCATCCATCCGACTATCTATCCATCCATCCTTCCGACTATCTATCCATCCATGCATCCATATGACTGACCATCCATTCATCCTTCCGACTATCCATCCATCCGACTATCTATCTATCCATCCATCCTTCCAACTATCTATCCATCCATCCATCCTCCTGACTATCCATCTATCTGACTATCTACCAATTGAGAAGCCACAAAACTCATCTCATCTTTTTATCGGCTGAAATCCAGTGACATTTGGGGCCGGTGGCCACGTCATTAGCAGATCGACCTCTGTGGGAGCAGGTGGAGGGGGTAGACTGTGGCTCTGAGTCAGTGTCAGGGGCAACACCGTGGGCAGAATTTTAATAAAGCAGCTCGCCCATGTGTCACTGCCGTCCTTCGAAGCTCTCTCTCCATCTCACCCGGTGAAAAAAGGGATGACACATAGACCGAGCGTCCGCATGTCCCTGTCTGAGCCCGTCCCTTCCTCCCCTGCCACCCCCGGATGCATGCGTTTGCCTGGCGGGGAACGTTTTGTCAATCCTCAGAGAAATCTCGAGGTCTAAAAGCTGAAGCTGTAAGCTAGTCACATCCTGTCTGAGGGCCAGATCCTCAGAGGTTCTTACTTGATTTTTTTTTTTTTTCGTTTTGAAAGCTCAGTTGCAGTCCAGGCGTAAGTCTCCGTGTTGAATTACAAGTGAGAGAAGACCCATCAAGTGAGATCTGTCACGTCAAAGCCACTCGATGCAAGTTAATGCTGATTAATGGAGCCCTTCTGCGTGGCGGTTTTGATCCATGAAATGACATGAATGAATGTTTGCTTCACACAGACGCATTGCTTTAACCCGACTGTCATCTGTACTGATTAAAACACTCTGACTGAATGGAATTGTTGCTCATTTCAGCATTGAATGATGGTTTTCTTAGAAGTTGCTCGCTTCTCGAACAAAAATTGACCATGTTTTAAACGGTCACTGTAATTTTGCCAATAATTTTGTTGATCCTGAAACAACATTCCTGTCCGAAAATGTAGTCTTAACCCTACCCCTAAACCTAACCCTACCCATAAGTTATCCCTAAAATCAGAGGGAAATGATAGGTGAATAACACTGATGTAGAAGTACCTAACTCTGGTTGTAAACCTAAACTTGACATAAACTGTAAATTTGTCCCTCAAATCTGATTGGTTGATTGTAATGTTGTTTCAGGATCAACAAAGTTCACCTGTTTTAACAAAGTTTTGTCAAAATACTATAATTACTTAAACTATTAAAGTATTTACTAAGGGTTAGGACTCGAGCAATACCTCGTTCATCACTGTTTATGGACTTATATCAAATCCCCTGTACTTAACTGTACCCCCTGTAGCAACCCCTTGGCAACCACCAGAACACCTTAACAACCGCACAACAATGACCTGGTAACCAGCTATAACATTGTTTGCACTCACATTTTCTTCAGAAAATGTTAAAATTGAAGAATCTTGCAGAATTTTTGGCCATTTTAGCTGAAGTTTTGGATGACACTGGTTTATTTTATTGTTGTAACAAACAAAAAAACACAGTAAGTATGGTATTTGGGGTGAAAATATGATTAGCGTGGTAAATATCTGTAAGGAAAGGAACTATTTTGCTGTTTTTCCAAGTTGTCTTGGGGCTTAGATATATCAAAATTGATTTTGTATGGAAATGGACTGGTTGTGTTGGATTCATACAGTATCTGTTTCTCTCTTTATGACATATTGACAAAGACATTAAGCTTTTATAGCTCTAATGCAACAAAATGAAGAGTGTCTTGATTTGTAATTGATGCTTTATCTGTATTTTATCATTCTGGTGCCACCATAGAAAATGGTCCCACAATGTCAAAAAATGATTTTATAGCTCAGTAATTTTTTTTGTCTTTTCCAGTACAAATATCTACATTTAGCAACATTTTTCTGAAAAATGTATCAAAATTAAGTGACTCTTTGCTTAAAATAATGCAAAAATATCGGCCAGTATTGTGAGGTATTTTGCAGTGATAAACCAGCTAAATGAGTATTTTCCTGCTAACTGTATCACTGTTTTCCATAAAAACTAATTATACAGTACCAATTATCTTCAACCGTTCCTTAATGAACACAGCAGCCAACTCACAAAATCACAGCTCCGATAAAACCGGAACCCACATGGAACATGGTTCTGTACTTGTCTTGTAAATATGATCATTCTTTAAAGGTAATGCGTGTCATTTTTGTGTCATGTTAAAATACTTTCTTATATCCTCGTTTATGTGCAGATACGACTGGCAAGACTATCGGTTTGGTCGGCAGTGGAAAATGGGGTAAATGTTAGAGAAAATGATGCTAGTGAAACAAATAGTTTCACCCTTAATGATAGTAATATACATGTAAGGTATATGATGGAAGTGTAATGTATTGTAAACCCAAGGCCAAATGAAGTCAGATATGTCTGTATCTTCCTTCTTAGGGACGTTGTAATTCTCAACACATCCCCAAACCACCCCAGTAGTTCTTTTCCTCTAAAGTTTCACTTTGAATCGTACAGTAAGTTCCTCTGTCGAAAACTTAGTATCCCTCTGACAGACACTGCAGCCCAAAGCTTTATATAGAGCGGAGAGAGAAGAAACATTCTGCTCCGCTCCGATTGTCTGGATAACAAAGAGAAATGGCAGACGGTGTCAAACTTCCTCACAGCTGCCACATGATAACTAGTGATTGTGTGTGTGTGTTTGTGTGTAATATGTGTTGCCCTGGGTCGCATGTCTCCATGTCTATCACACCAGTAAAGTAGATGTCCTATTCTGCACCTGATTCCCTCGTATAGAGCAAATGAAATCCTGTAAAACCCATTTCGTAGAGGACACACTCTGATATCACAGTAATCGCACTCACTGAGATGCGGCCTGACTGCAGACACATAATTCCAATGTTTTTTGTTGTTTTATTTGATTATTTTTTTATTTTTTTTTACAGATGAGCGCATTCTATATGTTGCGCGATTCGTCTTAGCTGTCAGAGATCTCAGAGAAAAGGGATGAGACATCTGTCTGGGTTTTGAGATGGAGAAGAAAAGGGGGCGGAAAAGTAGATGGAAACAGAGATATTGGGAGAAAAGTAGTTCCTTTTTTGCGCTCAGTCTATCAGAGAGACGGAAAGAGACAAGGGGAGATAGACTGAATGAATGGACGAGCTGAAAGGGGAGCGAGAGCGATAGATACACGGCTTTAAAAGACAGAACGTGTGTGGGAGAGAGATAACATGAGACAGGGATGTCGTGGAGATGGAGAGAGGGATAAACGCCAGCGAAGACATATGGAGGCAGAACGGAGGAACGTATATACCATCCGTTATGCATGTAAAGACATATACCGTATGCACGCTTAAAGGAGTAGTAAACTGAAAATGCTGGACCTAGATTGGGTTTTAATAGGGAGATTTTGAAGTCAGTCATTTTGTACAGATGAACAGATATACATGGAAAGTCCAGATTTAATTTTTTTGGCATATCGAAGGTTGTCCTTGCCAGTCTGTAAGGTGTATATATAAGGTGAACGTGATTTCACCAAGTACGACATCTTTGTTGACCCTGGAACAACATTCCAATCAACCAGTCAGATTTGAGGGACATGTTTACAATTTATGTCAACATTAGGTTTACAACCAGGGTTAGGTGCTTCTACATCAGTGTTATTCACCTATCATTTCCCTCTGATTTTAGGGATAGGGTTAGGGCTAAATTTTCTTACTTGGCAAAATCATTGTGACCTTGTATATAGTATGTATGTATGTAACTTCCATAACAGTATAATGCTTTTAACATATTTTTATAGCGTGTTTTGACATCTGATCACTGTGTTAACTGCATGGAAAAACATGTCAAAGATCTTTAGAATATCTATTTATGTAGAGAAAAATTAAGTTTAATAATACAGATCAGGTATGTCTATGGAGTAATTTAATAATAAAAATGGCGCCACTTTACAATAAGGTTTGAACGTTAACATTAGTCAAGAAATAACAATATTTTTACAATATTTAGGTTAAT
>RJVU01075544.1:7917042-7927101 GCA_003731715.1 Anabarilius grahami | reverse complement strand
AATAAAAAATGAATATAATATATTTAATGTTGTTTATTTTGATTATATTATAATATTTCATATTTTTTATTTATAATTAAATAAAAAATCATATATAATGTTAAGCAGAGTAACAAATTAATTGTTAAAAAGAAACTAACAGTTAATGTCTTATGGACGAACGTGAAATAAAAGAGTGGTTGATTATGATTTCACTATTTTAACTTTAGTTAGTGTGTAATGTTGCTGTTTGAGCATAAACAACATCTGCAGTAATGACGCCCAAAGTTCAATGCAAAGGGAGATATTTTCTTTTTAAAGAATTCTAGTTAGTAATGACATCACTAACCCTAAAATGTACATAAACCCTGCCCCCGAGAACAAGCAACAAAGGGGGTGAGGTCATGTTGGGCTGCTTTAGAGCAGAGGAAGAGTTTTTATAGTAGAATGTTGTTGACATGCCGTCATTGTACGCCGGACTGCTTCACAAACGAGGGTCAGTTCAATTTGCACAAAAGATTAACATGACGGCACATGCTAGTCGATGAGTTGAATCAACTCCACAGCAACTACATACATTTATCCACTAACCATTCAGAAACGTCCAGTTTCATTCTAAAAGTTGTAACTTCTTCCTGAGTCTCTCCATCAGTGTCGACTCCGGTTTGAACAATGTAAGGCTGAACACCGTTACTGACAATCCTCATTTTGGCTGCTTGAGATTCTCCAGCTTTGTTGTTGTTGAGCAACCGAAGCGTGAGCTGTTAAAACCCCACCCTCTTTTGGAAAGCGGGCTGGAAGCAGCAGCTCATTTGCATTTAAAGGGACACATACAAAAACGGCGTGTTTGACAAGATGATAATAATAAATGATCTGTGGGGTATTTTGAGCTGAATCTTCAGACACACACTTAGAGCATTATAGGTCCCCTTTAAAAATGAACAAAAGCATATTTTAAAAATACTGGTGAAAAAAAAAAAAGTGAATTGTTAGGGTGCCTAATGCATATTAAACATAATGAACTTTAATGTAAATTATTTCCATAATAATATTAAACTTGAGTTTATGCAGCTGCATATGTATCTTAGACAATGTGAAGAATTATTAGCATAGAGATAAAATGCAGTATTCACATAAAATATTAAGAATTCCAGAAAAAGGACACAGAAAGTGTTTTCACAGATTATAACATCCTGAAACTCTGGATATTGTGTGAATTATTCCTTTAAAGCAAATGCTGGTTTATATATAGCCAGTCTCACTTCATGTAGGGGATGCAGGGAACTGGACGTGTTTAGCAGCACTTCATTGGTTCTAAATGTCGAATGTGTGATGTGAATGTGATGCAGGTCTTGGTCACTTCAGAGAGAGGTGAGGGCCAAACAGACAGCGGGTGAGCAGGGCATCTCGCCTCTGGTAATGAAAGCAAAGGATTCTGGGATGGATTGTGCACGAGGGGTAGAAAGAGAAAGATGGGGAGATATGTTATGATTGACAGAAAGAGAAAGTGGGCTTGATTCAGACTGATTCCCGCTGTTCTTTCTGCTGCACGTCCTCAGCCTGTCATATGTGCACGTGTTGAGGAGGATGTTGAATTCATGAAGCCGTATCCATTCACCCAGCGCTTGCGTTCATGTTACTCATCGGCCGTGTATGTGTGTGTGTGTAGTGCGGGGGCTCCCGCGTTCAAACGGGAGATTCTCTCCCACTGTTCGCTTTCCATTAAAAACCAGCTCCCACTGCTCAACGAGTGCCACGCGCAGTCGACCAAGGACGTCCAAGCGCTCCGTATCTCTAGACTGTGAGAGTTTTAGAAAAGCAGGCAGCTGCCACTGTAAGCGTGAATCTAATCTCATGTTGAAGTTCATCAATCAACATAAAGTCTGCTGCTCATTGCGGTTAAATCTGCCTTCTTAGAGAAGAACAGACCATCTGACTGATTTATAAAAAACTTTAGGTATTAAAGCCGTATGTATATCTTTTCATAAATATTTGTAACCAAAGTTAAAATGCATTATAATATGTGCAGATTGTCATGTGTTTTAATGTATTATACTCAGTGTTGGTATACTAATTACTGTAATTTAATTACTTTTCCCTTGAAAAAGTACAGTTTAGGGATTACTTTTTCTGTAATTTAATTACAGTTACTTCTGATGTAACTGCATTAAATACTGTATAGTAGGGCTGCATGATGTATTGCAGGATACAAAAAATAACATTCATCATGCTTAAATGTGATTCTTAGTGCGATTATGAAATCGCAAAGGCTGCGATTGTTTTTGTGCACAGCTTGTCAATGAAGTATGGCTCCAAATGTTAATCCATCTGAAAGCACTGTGAGTTTGAGCCGCTTCTAATGTACATTTGAAAAAGCAACACGCGTCAAACATCTTTCCAGACGTGAGCATTTATGACGCGTTATTAAACGCAAGATGTTTGACGCGTGTTGACGCGTGTTGCTTTTTCAAATGTACATTATCTTGTCCAACAAAAGACAACATTTAATAACATGTTTTTACTCCAAACTCACTTCATAACGACAGTTGAGCATCCTTCTGTGAGATGATGTGGCTTCTTACACAGAATAAGGCAGTCGTGTGTTTATTAGTCATGTTTAATTCATCAAAGCGTTTCAATCTTCTGTTTATTCAGCTACAGTGATAATATGATGCACATAGGGATTTCCTGGAATGAGCGTATTATCTACTTCTGCGGCAGGGCATATTTGGAGTTTCTGCGCGAGAGCGCCCTCTGGCTTTCAGATGGAGAAGCATTTACTACTGATCACAGAGCCGTACAGCTCTGACAAGCTGCACATTGCAGCCTTTGCCAAATTGCGTGCGATAAAATTTGCGATAAATCGCGGTATATCGTGTAGCCCTACTGTATAGACTATAGAACAATTCTATATAAAACAATAGTGGATTTAACATTAAATTTAATGTTAAAATTTATGTTTTTAATGTAAACCTCACCCTTACCACACTTTGGTCAGTTCAAGAATAAATTATGCAATTGTATATTGTTTATTTGAAAGAATTAAAAGTGCAGTTTCGTCCTTGTATTGTTCAACTGGTCGAGGTTATGGTATTTAGAAAGTAATTATTAAAAAGTAATCGAATACTTTTTTTAGAGTATACAACACTTTTGAAGATGTAATTAGTAGCTAGTAATTTATTACTTTTTAAGAGTAACTTACCCAACACTGATTAAACTTGCGTAATATTTCTAGAGGCATAACATAAGTAGCATTATAGTGTATTATAACTGTGGTTACAATTATTCATGAGACCATACAATGCATTATAAGGTGCATTACAAGGCATAATTAATTCATTAAAATACTTTTGGCAAAGTGTTACCAAATGCTAGCTAGGATAGGCTGGCCTAGAATAAATGCAACATTTAAAATATTACAAGAAACAGTGTACAGAAAATAAGTGGAAAATTGCTGTAGACTATGTGATCAAAGATTCTGTCTGTTCAAAATTAATGAGTACTTTAAAGCAAGTCAGTTCACTTTGCAGCCATATTATTAACTCCCACAGCCAGCTATTTCAACCTTATATAAGAACAGCTGTCTAATTGAAGGGGTAAAGTCTAAAATCGGTGTAAAAATCTGTATAAATAATTTAAGAAAAAAACTCTGCCAACAATGGTACCATAAATTGTTTTTCTTTATCTGAAATCATGCTACAAACTGCACAAGCTCGTCCAGCTAATTTTCACAACCGTCCAAAAGTGTGAGTTCGGTCAATTTTTAAAAAATCTTTTTGAAAGAAGTCTTGTGCTCATCAGGGCTGTTTATTTGATTAAAAATACAGTAATATTGTGAAATATTATTAAAATTTAAAAGAACTAATATATTTTAAAATGTTATTCATTCCTGTGATCAAAGCTGAATTTTCAGCATCATTACTCCAGTTTTCAGTGTCACATGATCCTTCAGTAATCATTCTAATATGCTGATGTTCTGCTCAAGTAACATTTCTGATTATTATCAATGTTGAAAACAGTTGTGCTGCTTAATATTTTTGTGGAAATCGTGATATTTTTTTTCCAGGATTCTTTAATGAATAGATAGTTCAAAAGAACAGCATTTATTTGAAATGATCTTTTGCAACATTTATATTGTCTTTACTATCACCTATGTGTGCCTGAATCATGTAAACATGCTCACCTGATAGCTGTACAAATGTCCACACCACAAAAATCCTATTCATAAGTATTTTTGTCGAAATCCTTCACCTGAAATCAACACTGCATATCAAGACTTATTTGAATATAAGTGCATTCTTTTCTTATACTGTGCTGCCAGTTTTTTATACTTGTTTTAAGTACAAACAAGTTAAAAACAAATGAAAAAAAAACCTGCAAGTGCAGTTATCAAACTAGATTTGTATTCAAGATACAAGATAATATCTTATGCAGTGCAGATTTTCAACTAAATGCATTTAATCTCATTGAAGTTACTCTACGACTTTCTCAACCAATCAGGGTCTGGTTGCATAAACTGCTAAGGCTAGTCATCAAATTTACATGAAAGTTACATAAAAAAGTAGATTGGTCTAATTACCAAAAAGTAAGACTGACTGCCCCTTTACTAACTGCTAGTGGGTCATACTAGATATTAAGACACTAGGTCTTAACATAATGGCTGTGTTTATGCAACTGGCCCCAGATTAAAACTGCCGTTTTCAGACAGTGCCAGCCATTTTTGTGTGACGGGCGGACTGTGAACAGACTGTGTGGTTGTTGGACACGCCGTCTGAGGTTGAATCTAGAATCTGGCTTGCCCTTCGAGACAGATTTTCTTTTTTTTTGGAAGCAGCGTGTGAAATGACGCGTGCGTGTCGGCGCTGTACAGTATACGATGCCCTTTTTGAAGTGCGTAGGCTAGTGTATGTTCTGCCGCAGGCTTACCCACGCTGCCTCCTGTGTGTCATCAGTGAATGAAAGGCCCTCGTCTCGTTGAAAACATGTGAGGGAAGAGCGCGTCAGATCTTCAGCAAGCTCTGGCATCAATTATACAACTGACACCGGAGTGAAGCGTCTCTCTCCGTCTCTCCCCATAGCGCACGTAGCTTACAAGACCGTAATGAGTCATCCGTCTTAATTAACAAATGAATGGTAGAGCTTCAGGAGCGACTGTCACGCTTGTTTACGCGCCATCTTGCCCTGCTGAGTTTCGCCTTTGTGTCAAAGCAAACATGCGATATTGCCGACTCAGAACTCCCTGTCACCCAATTAGCTTTGAATGATCGTAGCGGGAAAAACGTAACGGTGGCGAATACTCCGGGGATGAGTGGAACAAAGAAGTGTCTCTCTCTTTCGGTCCCTCTCTTGTTTTCTCTTCAAGGGTCCCCTCAGGGTTCCCACGTTGCTTTTCAAATGAATAGCCTGCCCCGATAAGGGCTATTTGTTTGTTTGCTGCGGTTTCCTAATGTGCGCCTGTCTATTCAATATCCATTAGGGGCCGGCGTGAGGCGCTTGGCATCCAAATGCAAAGTGACAAAAACACCTTGATGTGGAGTTTGTTTTCTCTCTCCGGCCGTCGCTTCCTTTTGTTCGGGATGGAGACAAGCGTCCGTCTTTGTTAAGGCGGCTAATTGCTTCTCTAGTGGCGCGGCTGTAGCTTTAGCTGTCTGGTGGCTGATAAAGTATTGATTGTCTGTCTATGTGGAGGGGAAGAGTGTGGAAGGGGTTAGAAGGGGATGGAAATGGAATTAGGTTCTTTGCACCTGCTTCTACCTGTGGCACAAAAGCGGCCCGAGTTCAGTTGAGAAAGGACAAAGCGCTGACCATTGGCTAGCTTGTAGGCCATAGTTTTATAACAATGCCATGTTATGGGAACTATTTGCTCCTCCACAGCCTTAGAAAGAGCTGCATTGTGTCTGGAGAGGAAATTAAACGCTAATAAGCTTCTCAAGCCTGAAACTTTTGCCTTCGCCTCAGTTGCTGAAATTGCATTGGGTGTAGAGATAATGCCTTTTGACCTGAAAGAACGATTGATTTCAGATTCACCTGAGAAAGCATGGAGAAGGCACGTCAAAGCAGTTAATGAGGTGCTTATTTTAGATTCGTGGAAAAAAAACACAGCTTAAATCAGAACTACGTTTACACGGCTTCTTTTTCTTCTTTTTAATGATTCTGTCAAACTTATTCACAATGATTTTGTTTGGGAGTAAAACTGAGGTGGGTGGCATGAATCATTGGCCATGAACACAATACTTAAAACTATTTGTAAATCTTTTTTGAAAACATAGTGATATGTAGCATTATTTAAAAAGATATTTGTTTTAAGAAAATGTGAGTGCTGCTTGCTCATGGAAGTCACAGCCACAAAGGTTGCTAAGGTAGTAATAATAATAAATATTTATAATACATTATTATTATTATTATTATTATTAACATGATAAATCTTACCATAGCAAAAATGTAGCAACACCTTGGAAACCATATTAGCATTTTTATATAAATTATTGCTGTCAAATTGACTAAAAACGATTATTCGTATCTAACATAAAAGTTTGTTTATATATATACTTATATATAACTTTTATGTTAGATGCGATTAATCGAGATTAATCTATTTGACAGCACTTACACACACTTATACTCTCACATGTATGTGTGTGTGTGTGTGTGTATGTATATATATATATCCACATGAGTATAAGAGCGTGTAAGTGCTGTCAAATCGTTTAATCACGATTAATCGCATCTAACAAATGTTTGTAAATATGTAGTGTGCATATATACATACAGTGGGATACGGAAAGTATTCAGACCCCCTTACATTTTTCACTCTTTTTTATATTGCAGCCATTTACTAAAATCATTTAAGTTCATTTTTTTTCTTCATTAATGTACACACAGCACCCCATATTGACAGAAAACACAGAATTGTTGACATTTTTGCAGATTTATTAAAAAAGAAAAACTGAAATATCACATGGTCCTAAGTATTCAGACCCTTTGCTCAGTATTTAGTAGAAGCACCCTTTTGATCTAATACAGCCATGAGTCTTTTTGGGAAAGATGCAACAAGTTTTTCACACCTGGATTTGGGGATCCTCTGCCATTCCTCCTTGCAGATCCTCTCCAGTTCTGTCAGGTTGGATGGTAAACGTTGGTGGACAGCCATTTTTAGGTCTCTCCAGAGATGCTCAATTGGGTTTAAGTCAGGGCTCTGGCTGGGCCATTCAAGAACAGTCACGGAGTTGTTGTGAAGCCACTCCTTCGTTATTTTAGCTGTGTGCTTAGGGTCATTGTCTTGTTGGAAGGTAAACCTTCGGCCCAGTCTGAGGTCCTGAGCACTCTGGAGAAGGTTTTCGTCCAGGATATCCCTGTACTTGGCCGCATTCATCTTTCCCTCGATTGCAACCAGTCGTCCTGTCCCTGCAGCTGAAAAACACCCCCACAGCATGATGCTGCCACCACCATGCTTCACTGTTGGGACTGTATTGGACAGGTGATGAGCAGTGCCTGGTTTTCTCCACACATACCGCTTAGAATTAAGGCCAAAAAGTTCTATCTTGGTCTCATCAGACCAGAGAATCTTATTTCTCACCATCTTGGAGTCCTTCAGGTGTTTTTTAGCAAACTCCATGCGGGCTTTCATGTGTCTTGCACTGAGGAGAGGCTTCCGTCGGGCCACTCTGCCATAAAGCCCCGACTGGTGGAGGGCTGCAGTGATGGTTGACTTTCTACAACTTTCTCCCATCTCCCGACTGCATCTCTGGAGCTCAGCCACAGTGATCTTTGGGTTCTTCTTTACCTCTCTCACCAAGGCTCTTCTCCCCCGATAGCTCAGTTTGGCCGGACGGCCAGCTCTAGGAAGGGTTCTGGTCGTCCCAAACGTCTTCCATTTAAGGATTATGGAGGCCACTGTGCTCTTAGGAACCTTAAGTGCAGCAGAAATTTTTTTGTAACCTTGGCCAGATCTGTGCCTTGCCACAATTCTGTCTCTGAGCTCTTCAGGCAGTTCCTTTGACCTCATGATTCTCATTTGCTCTGACATGCACTGTGAGCTGTAAGGTCTTATATAGACAGGTGTGTGGCTTTCCTAATCAAGTCCAATCAGTATAATCAAACACAGCTGGACTCAAATGAAGGTGTAGAACCATCTCAAGGATGATCAGAAGAAATGGACAGCACCTGAGTTAAATATATGAGTGTCACAGCAAAGGGTCTGAATACTTAGGACCATGTGATATTTCAGTTTTTCTTTTTTAATAAATCTGCAAAAATGTCAACAATTCTGTGTTTTTCTGTCAATATGGGGTGCTGTGTGTACATTAATGAGGGAAAAAAATGAACTTAAATGATTTTAGCAAATGGCTGCAATATAACAAAGAGTGAAAAATTTAAGGGGGTCTGAATACTTTCCGTACCCACTGTATATGCGTTTGTGTGTGTGTGTATATATATATATATATAGATATATATATTTATATATAATGTATATATATATTTATATATAATGTGTATATATATATGAAGAGTTCAGATGCAAAAGCCTCTCAGTGCCATCTGAAATTTTCTTATAAAATGAGCATTTTTATCAAGCTTGTATGTTTATGTTCAGTTATTTCACTTTAATGGCAATGCAAATGACCTATTAATTGACATTAAAGTGAAATTACTAAACCTAAACATACAAGCCTGATAAAAATGCTCATTTTAGAAGAAAATTTCAGACGGCAGTTAGAGGCTTTTGCATCTGAACTCTTCATATATATATATACACACACACATATATATTTACAAACTATTATGTTAGATGCTATTAGATAATTGATTTTACAGGACTAATATAATTTTTTTATTATTATTAAATTCTCATTTTATTACAAATCTGTTGCAAATGAACAGCCAGTTAGAATTACGCTAATTTACGTTTTGCGTGCTTCATTTTAAAAAGTACATCGCAATGATAACTTGCAGTTCGGTAAGTGAATTAGATGTTGATTCAATGATTCAGTGAAGGATTTGTCAGACTGAATCAAAGCAACTCAAAATAAAGAGTAAGACAAAGACCGCAGAATGCAGTTGCATGTTTTCAAACCTCTTTTCATAAGTATGAGCAAGCAATAGTAATTCTTGTTTTAGCAAACATCACTAAAGAATTCACATAAAATTTAATAAAAAGGAACCTTAGACTTTTAAGAGAACTTTTGAGTGATTCATTGGTTTTTTTAACTGACTTATTGAGATGAACGAACCTCTTCACTAAAAAGCATTAGACTTCCCAGTGCTGATGTCAAATACCAGTGACATGATTAAAATCTAGTTTGGACCGGCAGACTTTTAGCCTGTGTGCTTCACTGCAGCCCATTTGCTTCATCTCCACTTCGTTAGATCTGTAGATGGCCCCAGACCCCAAAATATCAGCCTGGGAGAGGAAAGTAAAAGAGAGAGTTATACAGACTAGATTTTTACATTCTCTGAAGAAAATGTGAGTGGTTCTTGCCCATACCAAACTAGTCACCATGATGAGTGTTGTAGGTGGTTGTCAGGGCATTACTATATGGTTAAGATGTTCTGAGTGTTTTTTAGCGATTGCTAAGGTGTTTTGATTGATTGGTTTCTTGTCTTATCAAGCACCACCGAACTTAAGAGTTGGAACAAAGCGATGAGACTGAACCTTCCCACCATCCGCAGACGGCTTTTTGCTTTGTTTATGCGTTGGTGTTTGGGTCAGTCAGAGTTAGTGTTTGTGAGGCTGACATTAGCGATGGGAAGGACCGCTCGCCAAGAGAACCGATTGTTTGTTTGAGATCAGTAGCGGTCAGTGGCATTTGTCTAAGCTGTGAGTCAAGGAACAGCGTGACGTTGGTGTTGCCACGGGGATGAAATGACCTTACAGAGCCCATAGATCAAGAGTAATAGGAGACGCCGGTGTCAGTAGAACATTATAAACTTCCTGAAAGAGCAACTTGTTTCAGCTCAAACGTCATTGCACGGCTTTATTAGTAGGGCTGAGAACTATAGAAACCTGCAAGGTAAGTTAAGAAGCAGGTGTCAAGGCTCAATATTAAGGTGTGGGAAAGATTTGGGCCTCACCCTTCATCC
>RJVU01075544.1:7901375-7911532 GCA_003731715.1 Anabarilius grahami | reverse complement strand
AATTACCAATTAAAATATATATATATAATATTAATTTAATATTTCGATTTTAATTTTTGTTATTTTTATTATTTGATATATTTTTGTAGACAGGGTGGATGAACACTTCATTTCCCAGAATGCATTACCTGTGTTGAATTTCTTTGAATTACAATTCAGTAAAAATTCTTCTTCCTGTCATTCCAACTCAAATTCCAGCTTCTCGTCTGTTGTTGCCAATTCAATTCAAACCAACACTCATGAATTCAAAAGGGAGACAATTCTTCAATTCTGAATTTTGCACCACTATGGCAGAGGTGTCGTATCTTATTGCAGAGGTTGAGGCCAGAGGGATATTGGTGACAGGAAAGACTCGGTCACGGGCACTTTCCCCCAATGTGGCACGGGGAACGGGTTGCCTTGAGTAGTGGCAGTGCCACGGGCTATCGGAGTGTGAAATCGCGCGGCGGTTATCCCATTACGCTTCATTTATCAACGCGCCGTGCCATCCCTCACTTTTGACAAGTTTCTTAACCGTTGGAAAACAGTCAGGGGGCATGAGGCAGGGGGGGAAAGATGGCTCGAGCACGAAGGGGGCAGGGACAGAAGGCTGTTGTGCCGCATCTGGAATGGGATTCTAATAAAGCCCGGCGCTGCCATGGAAACAGGAGGAGAGCCACCCCACATCCTCTGAGCAGGGAGAGACCCCAAGGAGCATCTCTCTCTCGCTCCATCTTCGAAGCGTGGCAAATGGCCCAGTGCCTCCGACCCATGCAGAAGCAGGCGCCTTGCCAGCGAAAAGGGGCCAGATAAGGGTGCGTAAAATTAGCTGTGGCTTCCAGAAAAAGAGGGGGAAATGTGCAACCTAGTCCCCCATGAAAGGAATTTCACACAGACGCCTCTATCGCATTTTCCCGCTCCGCACACCGTGACTGCCAGTCCTGCAGTCAGACGTCCACGGTGCGAAAAAGATGAGTACAAAGGGCAAGCAGACAATCAACGCTCAACCGTGTCTGCTGCGGGTGCAGGAAGCAGCGTGCATTATGGGATTGGGTGGCACCAGTTCCTGCCTCCTTTTCCCAGTTTGCTGCATTAAAAAAGGTGGCACCCGCACCTGCCTGTATCCTTAACGGATTAGTGGCCGATTTGCTTGGTTAACTCGTGCACCCAGCTGCATTCACACAGCGCATCTTCTAAAGGAAGCTCTGCTACCCAGAGTTCTCCTCTTCTGTTTCTCGCTGCTGCCTTTCAAGTGACACCAGACTGATGAAAGTGGAAGAAAAAAGGAGACAGCGGTGGCGGGGAGAGAGAAAAGGAGTTGCGAAATGAAAGAGTTGACTTGTTTCCCTTGAGGGGGGTTTCCCTCAGCCGGCGTGTGAAGTGATGCCCTCAGTGATTCATGGGAAATTTACACATCGAGTGTGAAATGCCCCTTGGCTCGCATTAAAGATTGGGTTTTAATATCTGACTAATACAAAGCCTTAATAAGATCCTTTTTTCTGCCCCCTTTCCTGCTTTCCGTGGGTTTATTAGGGAATTGATGAAAGAAGCAGCTGGCAAATGTCTGGCTTCGTATTTATTCACAAATGGATTTGAAAATTGCCTGTATGCAAATGGCTTCGTAGCGCAAAGCTTAATTCCTCTTCCGAGAAAATGCAGGGATGCGTCCGTATAGCCCTCATCTGACGCAACCGATGGTGTACTTCAAAAAATAATTGTTTACCTCTGACGGATCTTCCCAGAAAGCCTGATTAAAGCAAAGAATATTCTATATGTCTCCATTGCAGCATCAATCCACGTTGGCTACTCTTTGTTCTCACAGTGAAGTTGTACTGGAGGTACTGGAGGTCGGTGGAAACCACATGGGCCTTTGACTTTACAGGTCTAGTTGTTCTGAAAAAGCGTCATACTTTTTTACCACAACAAACTTCCTGCCCTGTGTTCGTTCCTCGACAAGCAGCTTTGGAGACAGTCGGACTGATGGAGGAAGACAGTGGTTGATTAGATCTGCCCCCTGCTGAGCTTTGATAATTCATAGCAAGGGAAGCGCAACAGGAAGTTTTTTAATATTCAAATACATTCTTCCAAATTCTAAAAGCAAAGACGACAGATAACAGCCTGACTTTGCTGAGAGCAATGGGGCTCTTTTTAGTCCAGATGTTGCAGAAGCTATAATTATCCTTACTTTTTGTGCCCCAATTACACCTTTGAAACCATTCATACATCTTTCATGTATTGCCTATGGACTTCATTTAATCACTTGTTTATTTAATTTGTCAACTAACTATGTTTATTATGGTTTATACATAAATCACAAGATAATTATGTATAAAAATTTCTACCACAATGTAATTTCCACCACAATTACATTTTAAACTTGTTTTGGAATAAAATGGCTAACTCTTTTGTCGTTAGCCAAGACTAATTTCATAGCTAGCATTTTGTAATGATATGTAATAATATTTCCACACTTTCTGTATAATTTGACACAATTAGAGCTTGATGCACAACTGTTTACAAGTAATATTAACCTTGATTTTTCTGGGGTTTTCTTCAGTTCATGTCTCTCAAGCTCTTCAACAGTGTTGTCTCTTTGATAACCAGGTAACTTGAAAAAATTGATTAGTGGCAAAATTGCTTGTTGTGGTAAAAAATGACACCACAACTGAATTGATTTTTTAGAAAAATTCGATAATTTTCACACAATAAATGTTAAAGGGGACCTATAATGCCCCTTTTCACGAGATGTAATAAAAGTCTCTGGTGTCTCCAGAATGTGTCTGTGAAGTTTCAGTTCAAAATACCCCACAGATCATTTATTATAGCTTGTCAAATTTGCCCCTATTTGGGTGTGAGCAAAAACACTGCGTTTTGTTTGTGTCCCTTTAAATGCAAATGAGCTGCTGCTCCCGGCCCGCTTTCCAGAAGAGGGTGGGGTTTTAACAGCTCGTGCTTCGGTTGCTCAACAACAACAAAGCTGGAGAATCTCACGCAGCCAAAATGAGGATTGTCAGTAACGGTGTTCAGCCTTACATTGTTCAAACCGGAGTCGACACTGATGGAGAGACTCAGGAAGAAGTTACAACTTTTAGAATGAAACTGGACGTTTTTGAACGGTTAGTGGATAAATTTATGTAGTTGCTGTGGAGTTGATTCAACTCATCGACTAGCATGTGCCGTCATGTTAATCTTTTGTGCAAATCCAGCGTTGAATTGACCCTCGTTTGTGAAGCAATCCGGCATAAAATGACGGCATGACAACAACACTCTACTACAACAACTCTTCCTCTTCTCTAAAGCAGCTCAACATAACCTCGCCCCCTTTGTTGCGTGTTCCCAGGGGCGGGGTTTATGTAAATTTTATGGTTAGTGATGATCACCAACCCAGGAAGAAGCTTGTTGTAGTCCCTACCAGCCGTTTGTTGTTGTCCTTAAAAGGCAATTTCTGTAGAAGAAAATATCTCCCTTTGCATTGAACTCGTTACTGTCGTAACTTTGCAGATGTTGTTTATGCTCAAACAGCAACATTACACACTAACTAAAGTTAAAAAAGTGAAATCATAATCAAGGACCCCTTTAAAATATCTTAATTTATAAAAAATGTTATTATGCATTTTCATTTTTTAAATTTTACATTAAAAAAATCTTCCACACCTCAAAAAAGGAAAAAAAGACAAAAAAGAAACGAATATCTTATACAATGAAGAACAGTCAAACTACTAACTAACTATCAAACTACCATAGCTTGCAGAAAAAAAAAAAAAAAATGTAACATTTTGGTCATCATACCTTCATCAGACATTTGAATGACCAGAATGTTGTTTAAAATATTGTGCATTTTTGCAAGCTATGGTAGTGAGTAAGATTTTTTTGTTAACTGTTTATAAGATTTAAGTTTAATTTTAAAAGTCTGAGTTGGGGACAGATAAATAATAAAACCTCAAAAAAATACGATAGCATGTGGCGTTTTAATGTGTCCTTCACATGACAAAAAGAAAAAGCTTTTGATATGAATAAAAATCAATTCCTAAGACATAAAAGTGCCTGTAGTTGAAGAAGCCCCAAAGGACGGTTAACATTAGCATGCTAGGCAGATATCTTGGAAATTCAGTTTCCTTCACACTCCAAAGCAATGTTTATTTAACATATGGCGGGTCTAAAACATTCTCACTTTGTTCACCTTTGTAGGGCCACTATTGTGAACTCTAGCAGATGTGACCGCTCCGCTCAGGTGGAAAACCACTAGAACGCATTCATAGAAGATTGTACTGATGCTTGGTGAGAAAAATTACAAAGATAAAGTGAGTTAGAGACCCTGTTTAAGGCAGTCGGTGGACTTTCAAGATCTCTGGCATATATTTGACACGCTCAAAGGCCTCATCATTCCCCCTCACCGCGACTGTGGCATCCAGCTGTAAAGTGGAGATGAAGTGTAGGATTACACCGATGCCTTTCATCAGCACGTAACCTAACAGCAGCCGCATGAAAGGGAATACAAGGTAGAGCGATGGCGTCTGGAGACACCTCTGGTTGGCTCCGAGTGCGTGGGACGGCTCTGTGATGTGTCCTTCCCAATAATCCTCAACTATAAACTTTGCTGAGGGCTCAGCCGATGGAGGTGGCAGCTCTAAACCTTGCCACCCCACCCCCCCCTTTTTCTAATTGCTTTTATTGCAGAGCCATTGATCGAGACTGAGTTGGCGTGGAAAAGGAAGAAGAGTGATCCTACGGCATCGCTTTGTTTACCGCGAAGAGTCTTTGTAGGCGCTCTACCTGTCAGCTAATTTTCTTTTCATCAGCTCCGTGATGGCTTCGGCTGTTCGGTTGCTTGTTACGTGGCGCGAAAAGTCAGAGCGGATGACGACCGAGTTCCCAAATTAGTACCGTGTGCCTTCAGCTTTGGATCGACTAACAAGAGTCAGCTATAAACAGTCGTTCTGTCACGGTGCCGTTGAAACGGAGTGTGTACTGTGTGATCACTCGCTGAATCCCGGTTTAATTAAATGGGGGTTAGGTGAAGGGTGTCGAGGCGCAGATGGTGTAGGTGTGGGAACTGGAAGTGTGTGCGTGCAACTTAATCGCTTCCTGTGGGAATCAAGTCGAAGTGATGGCCGTGGTCTCTGAATGACAGTTTTATTGCATTTATAATGTCTGTATACACAGCAGCGCGAGTCGGTGAAAGAGAGGGAGACAAAATCGTTGGCTGTCACTCTCCGATCCCCCTTTTCCCCTCCCCGTGGCTCTGGCCCCTCACTTCTGTCAATCATATTTGTGAAAAGGGCACTGGCTCTTAATACGGTGAATGACAATGATTTTTTTTTAATAATAATAACCTGGATCCTCGGGAGGAGTGGGCGAGGGCATCCCTTTATATTCTGACATTTAAGATAAGCAAACTTTCTCATAACGTCAACACGGATAACAAATACCCTAGAATAGCGCACAGTTGCCCTTTAGTGGGATTTGCACGGCGAAGAGAGTTTGAAGCCGTCTAATTATGGCACGTATAAGCATCGTGCTGGTCAAACTTCCTCTCAGACTTTGCTGTGAGTAAGCTTAACTAGCCGGTGAGTCATAGGTGCGCACGTGAAAACAGTCTGTACTCTTACAAAAAGGACACCGTGGTACCCTGTAGATTCCAGCAAGAAGAAAATGTTATCGTCAGAGGTTGCTTGTTTCTCAGTTATTGCTCACGTAAGACTAAACTGTTCTAAAATCCCTCAGGAGAAATAAAAAACAGACACAAATGAGTCAATTGTTGACATACGGTAAGAATACAGAGCTATAAAATGAATTTGGATAGCAGCTCAGATCATTTGTTTTGGGAGAATCGGATGAGAAATGTTTCACGTTTGTATTTTCCCGCATTGATTATTGCAATGCTCTACTTCAGCGTTCTTCAAATCCGGTCCTGGAGGGCCACTGACCTGCAGAGTTTAGTTCCAACCCTGATCAAAGACACCTAAACTAGTCAAGGTCTTCAGAGTTACTAGAAAATTGGAGGTAAGTGAGTTCGAATGTGGCCCTCCAGGGCTGAATTTGAAGAAACCTGCTCTACTTGCTGGGGTCTCTAAATCTACCCTAAATAAATTGCAGTATGTCCAAAACACAGCTGCTAGAATCCTGACAAGGACCAGGACAAGTGACCACATCACACCTATATTGGAGTCCTTGCACTGGTTCCCTGTCAGGTTTTGTGTAGATTTTAAAATGCTCATGCTTACCTACAAGGCTTTGCATGGTTTAGCGCCATTCATAGTTTCAGTCACATGACTGGCACAGAGACCCAGGCGGGTGAAACATCAGTAGATCTGCATTACATGTCAATTTTCCACCAAAAATAAAAATATGTGAATAAAATGCAAGTTTTGGGCACCTGTGATCCATATCCAGAACATGCTGCAGTATTTCAATCACTAAAAACAACGTGACGTTCTAAAACGCTTCACGTGAAAAACACTTAAAGTGCCTTAATGTACTGTACTAAAAAAGGGATATTAAAAGATCTAATTTAGTATATACCTTATTGATGATGAATACTATATACAGGCAGGTTGAGCCCAGAATATGAACGCAATGTGTTAAATGGTTGTGTTTTTTTTATAATGGTTTTTTATGAAAAAAACACTTGAAGAGAATCAATAAGGTGTATTTTGAATTTGGTCTTTTAATATTACTGTTTTACTTCATTATTACTATGTAAAACCTGGTAAAAATCATTGGCAGGCAATGGAGGAAAGTAAGTGTGTGATGTCATGTGAAAACTACGAACATTTGTCTGAACTTTTACTCTACACTCCAAGGCGTGATTTTTTTTTCTGTTCCTCCAACTCTCTTACGCTCTATGGCTGGCTGGGCCTTTTCTTCTTTTGCTCCAAAACTTTGAACTTCTCTTCCCTCTGAGAGTCTACATGCTGAATCTTTGTGTTTTTAAAACTCACTTTTTCAGGGTAGCTTTTATGTGATTATTTTGCAAATTTTATTTTATATTATATTCTTCGTAAATTGTTTTGATGCATGTTTTCAGTTTGTCTTTTCATATTTTAATGTTTCTTTTATGTTATCTTTGTAAAGTGCTTTGAGATGCAACTTTTAAAGGTATTAAAAATAGTTGATTAATATTATATTGAAATATGACTTTTGATTGCAAACCTGAGCACTGTTTGGGATCTCGCCTGAAACTCTAGAGGAAATGTGAGGAGAAACATCTGAGAAACAGGTTTGTTTTACATTTAACCTTATTGCTTTCTAGGAAAAATTGAGATATTAAAGATACCTCATTTGTGATTTTTCCCTTCTGGGTACTTTTTCATAAAAAAGAAATGACATATAAAATTACTTATAATTCAAATACAGAAACATTCTGAAAGTTTCCTGCCATTGTGCACCATTCAGAACTGAAGTGAGAATGCTTTTTAAATTGCGCTTCAGTTCCTGAATTTAAAATCTAAATTCCTACCTTAATTCAAATTAAATTCAAAGACATTCATATGAACACAGTAACTTAAATATGAGAATGTTGGCTTGACTGCCTGATTTGAGTTTTTTTATTTATTTAAAAAAAATTAAAAATGTATGAAGTTTGAAGGTTTTACTGGCCTTACAGAAAGAAAGATTGATTTATGCACCAGGGTATGTATAAGCACTTTCCCAGAATGTCATTACCTGTTGATTTTTCATTGAATTGCAATTCAGCAATTCCAAGTCAACATCCCGTAGGCCTTGGCTAAATGAAATATGATGAAATATGGCCAGAACCACCTAGTAAGCACCTTAATACCCTAGGAACCACTGGGAACCCCCATAACATTGTGGCAGTGACTTTTGAACAAGCATCTATTGTACTACACTACAAAAATGTAGTGCTTTAAGTGCATTTACTGTAGTAACAAAAACTTTACCTGTGTGTGGCGAAAACTTTAATCCTCAATGGTAAAGATTTATAAAGGTAAACAGCCAAATTTGAGCTAAAGAACTTGACCAATAAGCAACCACCCAAAACGCTCTGACAACCACCTGGAGCACGTCATGGACACTGTGACTTTGAACAGGTAAGTACAACTCTGCTTTTCCTGCTTTCGCACTAGTAACAGTAACAGTAAATGTGTATGATAGTTTGGCGTAAACTATAATAGCCAATTATAATGTTTTATGGTAAAACCTCTAAAATGAAGTCTAGGTACTACAAAACCTGTTGATGCGATACCAATTGTCCTCCATCTCCTTTTCAGAGCCGTTTGCAAGGATTCTGGTGAAGAACTGGATAAGTAAGCAACCACCCAAGATGTCCTATCTGTTATGAACAGGTACCACTCACATTTACTTCAGAAAATATAAACATCTAATTATTGTTTTAGTGTAATAACAATAACTATACGTTTAAAAACTATGATGCTAAAGATTTACCTTTCTAAAACTGAGCTTAAGAACTACAAAACCTGTTGATGTAATACATATCGTCTTCCTATTCCAGAGCCGCTCACGAGAACCGTACAACACTGGCCTTGGGTGAAGTGTGTCGAGGCCATTCGAGAGAGAGACTAACAGAATAAAGTGGAACGGTCTCTTGAAGGGCTCGGCTTCTTTTTACAGACAGATGGAGCAGAAAGTGAGAGAGAGGACACCTGCTGGTCCACAGCACTGCCCCCCTCCTGCTTCTCCTTTTCTCTACCTCTTTCTCTCACTCCTGCATTAGAATTCAGCATCTCTTCTGCCTCGTCTGAGTGAGTGGGTTACTGAAGCGTGTCACAGTAAGAACCAGTGAATGATAATGAACCGAACGTGTGCGAGAGGGAGGGGAAGAGGGAGGAGATCCGAGAGGATTCCTGTGTGCCGGCTCTCTTCTTGAATAGCAGATAGGGAAAGAAAGAAAGTGAGCGAGCGAGAGAGAGGACGAACGAGGTTGTCGCCTGAATCACCACCACCTCCACCACTTCACCACTCCTTACTCTTGGCACGGGGGAGTGAGTGTGGGATGGGACACCCCACACTGTTCCCTCTCCCCCATTCCCGTCCTCCACCGGCATACCCACTTCTCCGAATAAATTCATTCATCTTCTTCCCTCCTTTTGTCATTTTCATGTCAACCTCCCTCCGCTTTATTATTATTATTTTATTTTCTCTCCTTCTCTGCCCCCTTGTTCTCTTTTCTGAGCTCTCCTACTCATCGCTATCCCACTCATTTTGTCACGGCCAAGGAAAAGAAAATGATCGGCCGGCGAGCCGCGAGAGCCAAAGAGGAACGGCGGTACGAGGAGAGGTTCGTACGGACTTGGAGCTCAAAGACGCAAGAAGCCGGGTTCCCTCCTGATGGATTATCCCGAGCGGAGAACTCGGAATGCCAGAGAGAAAAGAGCCGCGCTGAAAACCTGAGGGGGTGGGACGATCGTTCTTGTTCTTTTCTAACATTCAGATAGTTCTCAACTTGTTCTCCATTGTTTAATTCGATCTCTTGTTTCTCGCTCGCATCTCTGAACCCCCCTTCCCACCCTCTCTCGTCTCCGATTTGGCTGCTCATTGTGAAGAATTCTTGGGACTGTGCTCTGAAAAGCACTTTTCAATCTAATTAATTCCTTTCTGAGCCAAGACTCGAAAAGAAGCCTTTTTTTCCCTCTTGGTTTCCCTCCTTTTGAGACCAAAATAATTGGACCCGTTGACTCCACTGTAACCGTGCCACAGGAGCAAGTTGGACCAATCCGGACACAACACCTGGTGCAGTGTTTGCTAAAGAAACCATTTTCCCCCCTCTTCCAAATCACTTTATTATCTCTGGTAGGGGGGTTACAACCACCCAAGCCTTGGGCCTTACTGATCCGGATATGCCGGAGAGAAGAATTGGAGAAAGGGAGACCTCCAACGAGATGAAAGCCAAAGCGAACTCAGTCTCAAATCCGAGATCTTGATGAACCTATCCTAAAAATGAGGGACCGATCTGATATTGAGACACTTGACAAGACTCAGAAAACCAGCTAGAATATATTTAATATCCTTCCCTCATTCTTTGTCTTAAATTTTTATTTGCATAAAATCTAATTTGAAGGGGGGGGGGAACAGGTGTACCACCAATTGGCCTTTTGCACTCATTCCGAGGCACTGAAGAAACTTGGACAAGTCTGGGAACCCCTTCTCGCACTGTATTGTACTTTTTTCCTAGCCTTTTCTTTGCCTCCGCCCCCCTC
>RJVU01075544.1:7843656-7901298 GCA_003731715.1 Anabarilius grahami | reverse complement strand
CACGGCCGTTTCATCAGATTCTCGCACTGATTTCTACATTGATTGGCCGTCTACTTCAGAACCTCTCCGACTCCCTCCTCCTGCTCTTTCACTCTCCTTCATCCACTTCTCACTCTCTCATCCCCCTCCCTCCTTCTCTCGTTCTCTCTCTCTCTCTCTCTCGCCCTGCCTCATTGTCTCTGTGTGCGGCAACAGTGCCGCTGGAAGCCAGTCCTTTTCACTGCTCGCCAGACAGAGGAAGGCAGAGGTGAGTCCTGTCAAACGCATCCCGAACGCCGTTGCCCACCCTGTCTCTGACATCTCTCTGATTGTCCACCATTGTGTTTGTTTATTTGTTCTCAAAGTCTCTTTTGTCATCTGACACAACTGTGATATTTGTGTTTTTCTTCATTGTTTTGTTGGTGAGTGTGAGTAAGTGTGTGTGCTCTGCTGGTGTGTGGTGGTTAGGTTCTGGCAGGTGCGTTTGGTGGTCGGATGCAGTTTTTGGCTGGCTACTAGAGTGAGTGTGTGTGTGTCTGGGATGTGTTGCCGCTCTTGGAGCATTGCTGTGGTTGCCTTATCTCCAAGTTCAGCATGCAGAAAGCCTTCAGGGTCCAAAACGCTCTGCAGAATGAGAGAATCAATGACCGATGCTTTACATAGTGCTGCTGTATATGCATCCTTGCATAGCCACAGGACTCACATTAATAGACGCATACATGTGCATATATATTAAAATGCACTTCAAAACTTTTAACTTTTATTCTCAAGTACACTCTCGTGCAACGTGTATTTCACTATGGTAAATTTAGGTGTATCCCCAGGGCTGGACGGAAATAGAACCCAAGCTAAATCAGGACAAGCACCAAGACTCCATGGAAAAAAGGTGTTACGCACGACCAGGCTTCCGTGTAAAAACTGAAACTGAATTAAAAGACCGTATTTTAATAGAGACAAAGAAAAGATAGATTAAAAACAAGGTGGCAGTAGATTTAAACTGGACAGGTTTTGTGTGTTTTTACCGTATTTTACTGCTGTCTATCCGTTTGTCCCATAAAATGGTGTTAGCTGTTCCCTCAGTATCACCTCATCACTAAATCGGATCACCAACATATTGCACCAAGACCTTCATCTCTTATTGGGTGCTAATATCTGTATATATATATAATTATTACTTTTTGTCAATTTACCATATCTGTATACCAGCATGTAATACCAGCTGTTTTCAGTTTTTTGGTGTCACCTCTTTGTTCTTCAGATTACTATAGAGACCTCAGTCTATCATTGTTGCTTTTAAGTTGTTTGGTTTCCATTGGGGTTTCATGCGGCAGCATATACAACTGAAGTTTATCTTCATTTTCTGCACGGGCGCAGATACAAAAGAGTGACATGTTTCCTTATTACTTCTCACAAAATGTCAGCAAATGTAGCTTAAGTTGGTATAAGACAACAAGTGGAACCGTAGATGATTGTGCAGAGTCAAAAGACATCATAAAGTGGATTTTTCACAGCTAAACAGGATTCCCTCTATATTCAGGGTTTCCCTGCTGCTTCGAGATGGAAAGTATAATGTGTCTGTGTGTGTGTGTGTGTGTGTTTGAGCGAAGGGAAGGGGAGGGGAGTTGGACACACATGCTGCGAGAGACGATTGACAGTAGCTAAATTGGTTCAGACACATTACGGTTGGATCTATCCCTTCTATGCAGCGGGGACGGACACCTACGGAGGGCACGATATATGTTGTCGTCTCAAAAGCAGCAGGTCTTCTGAATCCTGTCCTCTCGTGTGAATGCCTGTCTACACGAACAAAGGGGTCCAAAAGGTTGAGGGATAGTTGTACGCACACTACGTGACACAAAATACAATCCAGCAGTAACAATAGCCAGCGCGTAGTAAAAAATAGTGATTTCTGTGTTAAAAATACTGAGAGTGACAGAGTGGAAGCTCGGAAGCGACAGGGTCTGGCGGTCTCACTGAGATGCCGGTGTCCAGAGATGGCAATTCCTCCACACCTCCGCGCTCAGATACTTAAGATGACACCTCTGACAGCCCCGCTGTCAGTATCAGACTCTGCCGAGAGATTATCGTTCGCCTCGAACAATGTCTCAGAGTCCCCTATTGTCCTTTCCTCAACTCTCTGGCTGCGCTCGTTTGGTTTTCCAGGGAACTCAGTGACCCTGAGGATAGGTTTTATGATGCTGTCCTAGTCCTAGACTTGTAAAGTTGAATGCAGAATACATCGGTAAGGATTGTGAGTGATCGCTCAATGCTTTTTGCGATGATTTTGAAGTCTTGCATTGGTACTTTGCTGCTACTGAAGTATAAACGATTATTAGAAATGATTTTAAAGTGCAATTTTGGTTCTCATAGGCAATCAACCATTACGTCATTCCATAGCCTGTTGATGTGGGCGTCGCCCTTTGAGAAGGGTGGCGTGACTTTTGCTGTCCCCCATCCAATCGCTGTTCACACCTCCTCTGCCCAGCTGCATATTCAGGGCGTGGCACATTCTCTCTGACAGCCATCATTCCATCTGTTTTGTCATTCGACTTTCGAGTCGAAGAAGTTAAAGGGATCGTTCACCCAAAAATGAAAATTCTGTCATCATTTACTCACACTTGTGTTGTTACGTTTCTGTATGACTTTATTTCTTCTGCGGGATAGCTTTCGAAATATCATTTTTTGTGTGTTCCGCAGAAGTCAAACAGGTTTGGAACGACATGAAAGTGAGTAAATGGTGACAATGACAATTTTCATTTTTGGGTGAACCATAACTTTAAAAATAGAATTTTTCTAAAGTGGTAAATACCAAGTATTTTAGAGACCTGAAATCCTTTTCCTGCGCTAGCCTAGTTTTTGGTGAACGACTACAATATACAAAAGTAGACCCGCCGGGGATGTCTTAAGCTCAGTTCAGCTGCGTTTTTTCTTTTTCTTTTTTCTTTTGGACAGGCGAACATGACGTGATTGTGTTGTTGAGGGGGGAACCCTGCCTAGTGCATAGCAGCAGCTATTCTCATATCGAAAAAGAGGGAGAGAGTTGAGCATCCTACGTTTGAATGATGAGAGCTCTCCAGCATACAGAAGTGTGGTCATACTGAGGCCCATTCACTCCCTAACATTCCCTGGCTCTTACTCATTTTCTGGGAAGAGGGGAGAGTCACCCAGCAGCCTCCTTTCTCCACCTCCCTCCCCCGTTTTTATTTATCCGTTCTCTCATTTTCCCGATAATGACTCTCTCCCGTCAATTAGGCTAACTCGCCACCAACGTTCCTGAGGTGAATGAATACATGATGATGCCTCCCCTGCCGGCCCCCTACTCCTGGGAGGTGCGAAGAAAAAAATCAGTGCGATCTTGCAGGGGAAGGCATTTGCCAGAGATAAAGCTAATTTAATCCGATGAAATGTGACATTTGGCGGCGGACGCTCCCACTCGGCCAGAGTGCAGGTGCTGCATCAAGATTAATGAATCGCCAACAGCCCATCCATTCGCACCGAGAGAGAGAGAGAAACAGAGGGCGCAGGGGGCAGGGCTGGCGAGAAAGACTGAGATGGATTGAAAAAGAAAGGGGAAAAAAGAAAGAAACAGAGAAAGAATTGTTGAATGCAATGGAGGACAGTGGTTGGTGGGAGGTCAGGTACTCTGTGAAAGGAGGGCATTGAGCTGCGTGCTGTGTTTTGTCACTGGGGACCCGCTGCGAGAGATTGAGAAGGCGGCTACCTTGATTAGAAGTGAGAGTTCTTGCTCCCCATCTCTCTTTTTTCATCTTTCTGTTTCTCCTCTTCATTCTGCGAGCCCACTGCTGTTCTGAACCAACTGGTATAAGAGGCTGCGGCTTGTTTTCTTGTCTGTGCGCGCATATGCGCGAGTATGTTTACTTGCGTAGTTAACGGCGCCCACGGTTGGTGGGGAATTTCCTCGCGTGAAGTGCGCGGCCCTGCCAAATGAAGCAGATTGGCACTTTCGACTCATGCCAGAGCATAATAAATACTTACTGCTTCTCACGATTACTTCTGCTCTGAATTTAATTAGGAAATCAGCCCTATTAGCTCTAAACTATAAGCTTTTCACGTCGACATTGTAATTATGAAGCGTTTGCTTGCCTTCTGCTAGCTGAATTTCAAATAGAAGCAAAAAGCAATATTTGACTAATTGTAGAAATACACATTAACATTGCATTATTTATGCAATTAGTTGTATTAAGTGTTAAATATAGATGTGCATTTTATAATTTTTTTATTCTTATAAAAAATAAAATGTTTTTATTACAAAAACATTATATATATATATACACTACCGTTCAAAAGTTTAGGGTCAGTAAGATTTTTTTAATGTTTTAAAAGAAGTATCTTCTGCTCACCAAGCCTGCATTTATTTGATTAAAATACAAACAAAAACAGTAATATTGTGAAATATTATTCCAATTTAAAATGTTTTCTATGTCAATATACAGTAAAGTGTAATTTATTCCTGTGATCAAAGCTGAATTTTCAGCATCATTACTTCAGTCTTCAGTGTCACATGATCCTTCAGAATTCATTCTAATATGATGATTTGATGCTCAAGAAACATTAATTATTATTATCAATGTTGAAAACAGTTGTGTACAATTTTTTTTCAAAATTCTTCGATGAATAGAAAGTTCAAAAGAATAGCATTTATTTAAAATAGAATATTTTCTAACATTATAATTGTCTTAACTGTAACTTTTGATCAGTTTAACTCATCCTTGATGAATAAAAGTATTGATTAATTTTATTTCTATCCCCCAAAAATAAAATTAAAATTCTTACTGACCCCAAACTTTTGAACGGTAGTGTTTAATGTTACAAAAGATTTAGATTTCAGACAAATGCTGTTCTTTTGAACTTTCTATTCATCATAGCATCATGAAATAAAAATGTAAATAACTGTTTTCAACATTGATAATAATCATAAATGTTTCTTGAGCATCAAATCATCATATTAGATTGATTTCTGAAGGATCATGTGACACTGAAGACTGGAGTAATGATGCTGAAAATTCAGCTTTGATCACAGGAATAAATTACACTTTACTGTATATTGACATAGAAAACAGCGGTTTTAAATTGGAATAATATTTCACAATATTACTGTTTTTGTTTGTATTTTTAATCAAATAAATGCAGACTTGGTGAACATTAAAAAAATCTTACTGACCCCAAACTTTTGAACGGTAGTGTATATATATAATATATACTGTGTGTTTAAATTAATAATCGAATTACACAAATACATCAGGTCTATTTATATTAAAATCTTATGTATTCGTATATATTTGTATGTATTCCGATGATTATCTGTAGTCAGATTATTATAAAAAAAAAAAATATATAGATATACATTTTATAATGTGCATATTTTGGCACGTTACTATCATATATGCACTCACAACAAGTGTGCACTTATCATGATTTCAAGGCCATTGAACAGCTGATCCTATCAAAATATCTACTAGGCACCGTCTGTTTCATAATTAAAAGTTCTGAAGCTTTTGGTCTCATTACAGACAGGTAGCAGGTGAGAGTGACTTCGGATTCCCCTTCCGTTCCATCCGATATCACCTTGACCTTCCTGTCTCCGAACTTATAGAGGGTGACAGGATGTCCTCATTAGAAGAGAAAAAGAGGGCGTTCTGTATTCACCAGGGGACTTGATTACCATATAAAGTGACAGTGTACAAAAACAAAACGGTAATATGCAGTAGGAATCTCAACTTGTGACCTTGATGAGAGATACTTTGCTGCGAACTGGCTACATATTAGCTTGATGCTGAATTATAGTTCCCAAGAGCCATCTGTATCCAGTGAGCCGGTAACAGTATCTTTTTCCTATGCAAATAGAGCATTTGTGTGGAAATGATAACCAGAGGAGCTACAAAACCTGCTGTTTGCAGGAAACTACAGCTCCTCTGCAATCATCATGTTTTTTCTTAGTATTTCAGAGTTTCTCTCAAATGTACACATCCTGAGATACTGCATTGTGTTGCGTCATGGTGACCGCTAGCATTGAATCCAGGCAAATTGCTGGCATAAATCCAAGCCGACACTAGATCGATATTACATGTAAGGTAATATACAGTCAGCCGGTCTTAATCGTAAAATAAACACACTTATTATGGCTACTTAACAAAAGAAATGGATGTGAACTATTGATTTGAATTTAAATGAGAGAGACTGCTTGAGACATTCAATATAGCACCTTTTAGGGTTACCTGGGATGCCAGTACATTATACAAAAAATATTTGACCGAATTAGAATTATGTGATTAGCCAATCAGAATCAAGATTTCCAATGAGCCGTGTAGTGATCTGAGTTATCTCTGAATCAGATTCACTCATGAATACAGACCTCCTTTTATACTCACCTCCCCCCCCTTCACATCCGGTTCGGCTTCACCAGTCGTGTAGTGAAACTCTGAATCTGTGGCATCTCTGTAATAGCGTTGTGACCTTTTCTTACCTGGTTACGCTGCTTGGTTTTGTACCTGGTTACTTGAAGATAATCCTCCAGGAGCAAAGTACAACATTACTTACCCTCGCAGCACTGTTTTTATTGAAGACCAGTCAGATCCAGCATCTCAGATGGCCTCCACAGGAGGCAGAAATAAGCTTACATCCACATTTTCCTCCCTTTGAGTTCCTCATTTCAAGCGGCCACTTAGATTTCTTATTTTGAATGCGCTCTCTGCGGAGAGCTGTACTATGTGGGCCAGGATCTTTCCATATGATTAGTGAGCCTGATAAATGGGACTGTATAATTATGTTGTGACTATTAAGGAGTAGCGGTTAAGCCGTTCTATAAGAAGTGTGTATATAATTACATGCCGTTTTATCAATAGGGTTGTGCACATCTCAAAAGAGCTCATGCTGAAGGCAGCTGCTCTGTAGTGCTGGGCAGCACAAAGACCAAATTGAGAGTCCCCTCTCTCTCTCTCTCTCTCTCTCTCTCTCTCTCTTTCTTTCTCGTGCTGTCTATCTCCCTTTCATTCCCCACTCTGCTTAATCCTGTGAAAGATCAATTTGCCATATCCTGGTGCTGCTCCGCAAGGTTATAGTGGCCTAGCAGTTTTGTGATTTTTGCTAGTAACACAGCGATTGTAGGTTCTGACTGGGACTGGTTTACATCATCAACACAGTAAAAAAATAAATAATAATAATAATATATATGTGTGTGTGTGTATGTATATATATATAATATATAGCAGATTTAGACAGGTGGTGCTGGGGAGGGTGGAGGGCTAGGAAAACTCCTATTGCGCACTGCACAGAGTTGAGCCGCTTCGGGACAGAAATAAATAGGTTACGTAAATAGAACATACAGATCGATTGGCCAAAGCAGTCTGCTTTAAGAGAACCAATCAGCTGCTCAGAAGAGTTTCCTGACTGTATGTGTATATATGATGATTGTCAAGTTTAAGTTTGATTTTAAATTTTGTTTTCTAAATATTGTGGTATGACAGTTTCACACCTGCTTCTCATGACATGTTTTAATACAATTTCTGATTCAAACATAAGTGGCAAAATTTTTAATAGATTTGCAAAGTTCAATTAAATATGCAAATTAAGTCAGTCCTTGTTAGTCCGTTCTAAAATATTTTATCAAAACATAAATGTTGCTTGTAACTGCATATTGTTATTGATACATTTTATAATTATTGTTATACATTTTTTAATTTTCAGAATTTCTTTATAATATTTGATCTCTATTTGATCTGAAATTGTTGAATTATTGAAAAATATGTGATTTATTTAATATATTATAAATTATAATGAAATATATAACTTAAACTAAATATGTTATTTAATATTTTCAATATTATACAAATATTATTAAACATGATCAATTATCGTATTAAATATAATATTGTTATATATAAGTTGTAATCCATCAATATTATCAATCTTGGCAGCAATGGCTATGGTTCCCCCACCTAGGCCAGAACTAAATGTGGGCAAGAAAACAAATACATATATACATACATATATGGTAATATAGCTAAACATTATTTATTTATATATATATATATATATACGTGTGTGTGTGTGTATGTATATGTATGCGTATATATATATATATATGTGTATATATATATGTAAATTTCCCACTCATAGTTCTGAGTGAGGTAGAGGAACCAAGAATTTGAATTTAAGAGATTCTCTATTGCTCCTCTGAGGTACACATTAAACTGCAGGTTGCCACAGCAGAATTATAGCGCTGGTATAAATAACCTGCCTCTGTAAAATGTGTGTGCTAAATAAGTAACAAAAACAGCAACAAAGCCCTGAATGCTCACTTTAGAGAGGATCTGAATTTCTCTTGTCCTCCTCTAGAGGGAGCTGTTGAGTCCAGTTACGCTAGAGGAGCATAAAATACAGTTTTGTGTTTTTAAGGTCAGATCTGAAAGAGGACATTGCACCCCGTGGCTTCTTATTTGCTGCCACTTCATCGACTTAACCTAGATGGACAGGTAGCGCTCGTTTACAATGCTAGTTTTGACCACCGGTGGCCTTCACAAAGAGCAGTTTGGTTGGGCTCTCTTCCTCTGAAAAAAAGGGAAGGGAAAAAAGAGAAGGAAGGGTAAAAAAAAACGGCGCTGTAAGTGTCTTGAATGGAGGCTTTGTTACAGGGGCCAGGACCCAGCGTGAGAGGGCTGAGGGCAGTGATGGATAGTAATACCTGGCCCCCCTGGTGCCTCAAATGCCTCAGCGAGATACCACCTCCACAAACACTGCCTCTGTCCGGCTCCTGTCCCTCTTTCCCTGCCCAGCTTTTTGTGTTTGAACAACCAAAGCTTTTTTCCTACCTCCCCCCTCCGCCCAAATCCCGGTCTTCCATTTTTCACACAGGCCAAGAGGGAGGGGTTGGCCAGCTGTCCGTGCTCACCTGTGGACGGTGAGATGGAGGTTTGGGAGGTGGATGGGAGGAAACAGGAGAGAGTAAAGAGTTGCGTTTTCAAAGAAAACCTTGAATTTTGAGAGGATTTGGTGTAGTTTTTTGGAGGCTTGCGGAAGGGAGGATGTGCATCCCAGCAAATTAACCAGGAACACACATCACAGCAAGAGGAAAGGTCTGTTTTTTCCCCCTTCAATTTTCATTGCATATGCAAATAGTTTTCTGAAGTGGGTTTTTCAAAAATTCGTAAAATGGCACTCTGATTGATTGTATTCTGATTGATCATATTTTTGACTTTTTGACAGTTAATTTATCTGATTTAATTTAATTGAGCTTTTTGAAGTTTGTGACAACAATGTGCGAATTTATTTATTTTTTTAGAATTTTACGATTCTTTAAAATGTAATTATTAATAATTTATTCAGATGGCTCTTGTGAAGCCACTAAATTGCATATTTTACTCTATATACTCTAGTTTTTTGTAGATTTTTGTCAATAATATATTCTAATTTTGTCAAGGTGCAAGTCGTTGCTGTTGACGGTGAGATGCTATTCCAGGAGACAAGATCCCTGTGCTGAAAGCATAAGCAGCCTGTGGATTCCCAAATGCTTTTATCTGTGTCTATTTTGTAGAGAAGTGAATTCAAGTGCTTGTCGACTGAATTTCCAGAGTAGTCTTAACCTTAATACACACTCAGAGGAAGGGAACTTACCGCCTCAGTGCATTTGCAAACAGTGTGGCTTTTCATTATAACTTTTTTTTTTGTTGTTTTTTGGGAAAGAGTATGACTCACTTCTCCTCTCCCCTTCCCCCTATCTTCCTTTCCATCGCTCTTTCTTTTTTCAGACAGGTTTGAGACAGATCTGCGCCACTGATCAATGGCCCTCTCCCTCACTTTTTAACCAGACACTTTCTCCTTTCTCAGGGTGCTTTTCTGGCCGCCGTCCATTTCATTCTTCACCAGCCAAATAGATCTGCGGAAGGAGAGAGATTGACTTCTTTTTGTTTGCTCGTTCGTTCCCCCTCATTGCATTTTGAAAGGACTGACGCACACGAGACAAAACCAATCAATTGCCCTCTCTGTGGATCTTTTTTGAAACGACCGATAACCTGATCGAAACATGATGTTGTTCACGCCGGAATTTGATCAGTGGCTAGAAAGAGGGTAATAAAATTTATCACGGCCGACCCATAACTGTATATCACATCGTTCCCGCGTGCCCTTTAGCCCACGTTCCCGGCGAGACGGAGTGCTCTGGGATCAGATGGATGGCTTTAAATTATAGAGAAAGACAACAGTAATAGGCTTGTGGTCAAACTTTGTTTCTCTGTTGACCGTTAGGATTAGCTGTCGGATTTTGTCCCTCACATCAACGGCTGGAAAACCGTGGCTTATCTTTCTGTCTTTCTGGGAAATAAATAAATAAGACTACTGTCTGTTGCCACAGAGATCTTGATAATGGCACAAATCAGCTTAGGATCCCCCTTCTGCACAAACCTATCTCCCCCAGGATGTTGAAGGCAGGGAAGGACTTAAATCAGTTTTTTCTTTTTTTTACCCTCTTCTTTTCTTTCTGTCTTTCTGTGGAGCTCACAAAGTCAAAAGGAACTCCCATGCTGAATAGGAAGTGAGGATTAAGCCGTTCCTCTAACAAATATCCAATCTATTCTATATCCGTCTATCTATCTGTCTGTCTGTCTGTCCGTCCATCCGTCCGTCCATCCATTCATCCATCGAATGTTCAAAAGTTTGAGGTTGAAAAGATTTTTATGTTCACCAAGGCTGCATTTATTTGAAGAAAAATATGGTTAAAATATGGTATTTTTTCTTTGTCGAAACATATTAACTTGTTTCGCCTATGAAACGTCTTTCCTTTTTGGCTGACATCACCAAAGTCCTATTTTGTTTTAACTTCTCCAACCACCAATTTGCAACACCCACTTTTCATGATCCAAGTTGTGTATTTAAATCATAAATACAAAGTAAAATAGGCTCACGGTGACTTCAATGGAAAACTAGGTCTAATTCTACGGTACTTTAGTCTTCTGAAAAGCTAAAACAAGGTCATTGTGCTTTAGAAGCAAACAACAAGGCAGTAATGAAATGCTGATGCTTGTTGCTAGCGGTGGGTTGAGTCATCCCAGTTATGATGGTTAATAATTTATTATAGGATTTATACTTTTTGCCTCATAAGTAGGCTTTGCAACTTTTCTTAATAAGGAAGTGAAAACAAAGCCAGGTTGAACAGAGAATATTCAAATTTTGCAAAGGCTAGAAAAGCAATGCTAGCTTAGCTCCTTCGCGGTCTGTCAGGAAATAAAAAACTCTCCCTGAGGAATTGACATTCAGGGAGTCACTTACTCCAAGGAGCAGATATCAGACGCTTCACTCTTCATGTTTTGCAGCTTGTGCTCTTCCTGTCAGCGCTCCGGCCCGTGGTCCTATCTGATGCCGCCACATCTAGCTAAACCCACTTTGGATTTCCTTTCTGCTGTAGACAGACTGATGCTGAGGGATTGTAGGACCACTGGTCCGTTCATCCGGCTTGTCAGTGCCACACAGAGAGTGATTGAGAGTCTCTCCCGAGGGCTTCTGAGGTGGGGAAGGTGTAGGTCGGGAAGGAAGGAAGGAAGGAAGGAAGGATGATGGGATGGCTGGAGTGTCTTGGCGGTCTCACTTGGTCACTGCTGTGTTTTATGGCTTTCTATTCCTATGTGATTTTCTTCTGCCATGTCACATAGGGTTCAAAGCCATTGGGTACAGAGTGGAAGCTCAACTGAAGGTTGTGGACTGAGAAGATTTTGAACCATCCTGCCACATGGGGGCAGTCCAACTGAAAGGTTTTAAGTTTACCACTGTGTCTTAGCCAAGCAAGTTTTCTGCTTTAAGTAATTGAAATTGAAATTCAATTATTTCTTTATTTAATTCACTACTCTTCTAAAATGACTTTTCATTCAGCTAATTTGGCTTTTCAACCGCTCCCCACTAACCACCTCTATTTTTCACAATCCATTCAATTCCCAATAGATAAAATCAAATCCCACTCATTTTTTCTCATTGAATTTCATGTGCAAATTACATTAATACATCCAATTGCAAATGCCATTTTATGTTGATGTTTTAAAAAAAATGGCATCTCAAAGTTGAAGCAAAAAATCACAGCCAGTCAGGATTGTGAACCATTTGTAGTTTTAAAATTCCATTTGAGTTCCTGAATTTGAATTGAGGTAGCAAACGGTAACTAGAATTGAAATTCAAAATTCATATAACCCCAATAAGTGTCATTTTTAACAAGAAAAATGTATGTTTGTCAAGAAAACTTTGTTTGAAGGTTTTATTGGCCTTACAGATAGATTTTTGGGCTAGGAACTTTATTTGGAACTTCATTTCCCAATTCCACTTCCTGTCATACAAAATTCAAATTTAACCTCCTGTAGTATGTGGACAAATCAATTCTTATACCAACCTGTGAATTAAAAATGTATACATTATTAATTATATTACAAAATTAATATGTCCTCATCAGAGTTAAACAAAATTCATTATCTAAGAATTGTCTCACTTTAAATTCTTCATTTTGCAAAATCCTGATCAGAATATATCTGATGTTTGATACATTTAGGTGGATCTGCATTTTGGACCAATGATATTGATGTGGGCGTGGTTACCCAGAAAAAAATAAACCAAGCAACCAGTGTTGCCAAGTCCACGGTTTTCCAGCGCAATTGGGCTACTTTTACACTGTTGCTGCGGGTTGTTTTTCATGTCCACAGGTTGAAGCAACCCCAAATAACATGATATTTAGCCCCTGGAATGCAAATTTTACCAAGGGAACCCTGCCAAAAATGTGTATTTTACCCCCCGGAACATGATCTTTACCGGGGGACCCGCCTGAAACATGATTGGGCTAGTTTTGGGCTAGTTTTGAGTAGCAATTGACCGTTCGCAAAGACCCGCCCCCTTTAGTTACTGTTGCTGTGTCCGACAAGCCATGCCGATCTCACACCATACATGATGTTCTCACGCAGTAAAAAATACATTGCGGAGCAAAGAGGACACTGACAACGCATTGACAGACAAGACAGAGCAGTTTACTTTTGATATGAAACAAAGTCTCAAATTTCAAATTTTGTCATTTTTAAAGAAATTTAAACAACAAATACAGTTTTGTGGCTCTTTAATGTGTTCTCTAAGATTCAAACGGCTCGTGAACCGATCATCTCTTCCTACTAGTTCATTTATAGCATCAAATAAACATGAATGAACATCAGAAGGAATGTTGTTTCAATCGCGGAAAGACGTCTGTACACACCATTTTTCAAGTTCAAGTCCACCTACGTTAATCTGCTAACTCCCCTGACTGCTTTGTCGAACAAAATGGTGGATTCGGCGTTATGATTGGTTAGATTGCCTGTCAATTATCAAACTCCTGGCGAAGGGTCAACTGGGTGGGCTTTGTTGTGAAAACCTGGCAACCTTGCAAGCAACTGACAAATTGTCTTATTTATCGCTTCTAGTTGGAGTAGAGTGCCTCGAACACTTATAGTATACAAAAAACCTTTTCGTTAATAATCAGAACATGTAAATGTGTGCGTTTTCTAAATGAGACGAGTTAATGTACATCGGTAATTTGATTGCGGCCATTAAAATGTCGTGCATCGTAGCACCATCACAGCACGTCTCCTTGTTCTAGAGTGTTTTTGTGGATCATTGTGCGTTATGTTTCACTTCTCTGCCAGCACAAACTAGCACCTCAACTATCGTGAATCCATTTTCGTAATGAACTTAGCATTGAGTCCCAGAGTGCAGTCACGCTTGTGATGGGCTAATTAGATATGTAGCTGGCGATGAATAGAAACATTTTTTCTTCTCGTTGACAAGTATGACATTACAGCATTCAGGAAATGGCAAGCCTGCACAATACTGACAATAATCCATGATTCTTTCCCTTTCTCTCTCGTTCTTGCTGTCACACACACACATTGTGCCCTTGGGCACTGTGTCTGTAGGCTTGCAAGCCCCCCATTGCACTGTGGCTGGTTTTTGTCCCCGTGGCTGGCAGTTTTACCCGAGCGTCAAAAGCACAGCGCCAAACCGCCATGACCGTCTGCTGAGTCAGGCTGTTTTTAACGAAGCCTGCAGTATTTATCACCAGCTTCCCTCTCTTAATTAGACTCATTGGGAGCGGTGCGGGGAGAGTGAAATGTTAATGTTTTATTTCCTCCCAGGCGCAATATCACCTCTGCTTGTTATTGTGATCAGGGCAGGGGTGGCGATGCTACCTGGGGGAATAACTGAAGGAAGTAATTTGGACAAATAAAAATCCAGCAGTGTCAGAACTGTGTGTGGAACCATGAAGACCTGCCTAATTTGTCAATGTGTGAGTCCTCATCTGTCAGATAAAAGCACAGCGTAGCTGTCTCTTGGTTTTTCCGTGCGTATTTGTGCTAAGTTCGTTCGTTGTTGCGGCTTCGTCGAGCTTTGTTGTAGCTACAGAACTGCACCTGACAATAATAACACTCCTCGACTCCGAACTCAGCAACCAGCGCTTTTCCACTCAATTCGTAAACCACTACGAGTGCCACTCAAGGGCCGTGCGCATAGACGCTCTCCCAGAAGCCCTGCCGAACTGACCTCGATTTGAAAATAATCACAGACGTGCCACATTTACTTGGACTTTAGCCTTGAACTGAACTCCATGAGGATTGCTCAGTGTTGGCTTAAAATATCTGCGAGCTTCTCAAATCGTTTTTTCCCCTCTTTTTGGATAAAAAACATGAAATTTTAATTTTGATTTCATAAGGTGACTACTATCTAGAATACGAGGTCATAATGGATCCAAAAATAGTCTGTGTAAAGACCCATTCACACCAAGAATGATTACTATAACGATAACTATATTAGCATCCACACCAGTGTAAAATGTCCTCTGCTGTTTTAATTAGGTCGTCTGCTGCTTTAAATGCTCGAGCTCTTTAAAGCAGGATGGATTCTGATTGGCTGTCAATGTTTTTTTTGTTCATCAGCTGGGAAAAAAATCATTATGAAAGTGATTCCAAAGTTATCGTTTCTTTGTGTGGAAACGCAGAGTGTGGACTCTGCTATTCATTTTTACTTAGAACGATTTTTAGAACTAAACGTTATCATTATAGTTATCGTCGTTGGTGTGAACGGGTCTTAAAGGGATAGTTCACCCAAAACTTTAAATTTTGTCGTCACTTATTCACCCTCGTATTGTTTCAAACCTGTATGAGTTTCTTTCTTCTGTTGAACACAAAAGAAGATATTTTAAAGAAGGTTGGTAACCAGACAGTTGCCATTGACTTCCATAGTATTTTTATTTTTCCTACTATGGATGTCAATGGTTACCGTCAACTGTTTGAGTACCAAACATTCTTTAAAATATATATTTTTGTGTTCAACAGAAGAAAGAAACTCATACAGGTTTGAACAACATGAGGATGATTTTTATTTTTGGGTGAACTATCCCTTTAACTCATTCGTAAATCTATTTTTATGTAAATTTTTATGTTTAGTAATATAATGCACAATGTTATTAAACATAAGACATTTTATGAATATTTTACACAAAAAGTCCTCATTCATGAAATGAGGTTGTATCTTTTTTTTCATTCACCAGCATGCTTGATGTGACATCACTGACACATTAAAAGTGCTGACAATTTTTTTTTTGTCATTTTTTAACTCAAAATGAATTATTAACGAGATAACTTACTTTGAATATATACAGTATGTTTATATATTTGTGTGTGTGTGTGTGTGTGTATATGTGTATACATATATACACGTAGTCGTAATTCGCAATTATGTGACAAACAAATCAAACACAAGCAGAATGAAATGCATGATCCAACAATTCATGTTAATTAATATTTTAAAATCATTTTAAAATTGTCCATTTTTGTAAGAACTGTTTTACGAAATATTTTGTGACTGCGAGAAATTACATAAGAATGGTTTAGAATTGATTTAAAAAATATTGGAGAAATTCATTCTGTTTGTGTTTGATGAATGAGGGCCATGTTTTATTGTGTGTATGTGTGTTTTTGTCACACACACACACAAAAAATTTGTCATCAGCACGTTTGATGTGGCTCAAAGTGTTTTACAAATTCATGAGATGTTTGACTAAACCAGGGACCCTTAGGAGTGCAAATGGAGGCCTGTGCTTGTCTAGGACGCGGGTGCTTGTGGTTTAGTGGCTTTAAGGTGCTTACACGTGTAGTTCTCATCACTGGAGTGCCCTCAACCATTAGTGGCAAGCACCCTAATGGGACCGTGGGGACCATCCACGGTTCTGCAAAGTCAAATCCATTCAGCGCAGTCCACCCCAGGCGTATTGCTTTTCTGTCCATGTCCAATTGCACATCTTGACACACGGTCTAATTTCCCAGCACCTTCCAAATGCATACGCATGCACAAGGCTGTTTACCATATGTGGTGGGATATAGACTCTTATTGAGGGGGTCTATAAATGAACACACCGCCGGTGTCCACATATTCACATGCACGTGTGCGGTGCTTGACCTTCCCGCTTCCGCGAGGCTTAAGACTCAAGATTTCAGACGTCTCAATTCCCGGAGCGAAAGCCGCACTCGAGTTAATTGCAGTCTGCACAGGATATGATAGCTGCGATTTTGCCCTGTCCTCTCACAGGAAGCTCATCAGCGCGTGAGCCGCTCGGCTCAGCCAGCCGAGTCCGAAATGCATTCAGCATGTAATCTCTTCTCTGCAGAACACAAGCAAACCTACAGCCTGAAACAATGCAGTGCAGATAACGCGCCAGTCACGCTGAGATGCTGCTTTTGCGCGTTTTGCCTGTATTATGGCCCTTCAGAATTATGTTATTGAACTTCATAATTGAGAGACTGCTGCAGTTTCAGCGCACGATGTCCAACGTTTAACGAGCTTTGTTTTGCGAGAGAATAAAGTGGCAAATTCATTCTTTTGCTCATGGTATTTCAGAGCAATTCTTATTCAATTCTTTAACCAATTCACAATCCAGTTTAACCAAGCTCTTTCTGTGCTAGTACAGCACTGAGCCATTCATGCAGTATTTAAGTTAAGTGATTATCATTATTTTCAGTGTAAACATTTCTTTTTATGTAAATTTACATTTATTATTGATCAGATCAATTTTCACAGATAAATCAGACCTTTTTGCCTGGCACAAACAGCATTTGGCAGATGCTTTTATCCGAATTATGTTGCTTTAAAGGTATACAATTGATCAGTTCACACATTTCCTGGGAATCGAACCCATGACCTTGGCGTTGCTAGCGCCATGCTCTACTGTTTTAGCTACAGGAATGTGTAATTCTGTTTTGTTTCAATGTATCTTAGAAAACACTGTCAAAACATCTATATTGAACAAACAAAATGTTTGTTTTAACAGATTTAAAAAAAAAATTATGTTAACTATTTATTCATTTAAAAAAATGTGTAACCCGGCATAATTCCAGATGCACATTGTAGTGTAGACTAGTATATAAGTTTGTAAAATAAAAAAGGTATAATTACGACTTTTTATCTCGCAATTCTGACTTTTTTCTCAGAATTGCATAACATAAAGTCTTAACTGCATGTTATAAAGTCAGAATTGTGAGATATGAAGTTACAATTGCGTGTTATATAGTCAGAATTGCGAGATATAAACTCATAAAAAAGCTCATATACTCAAACATATACTTTCCTCAGAATTAGACTTTATAACTCGCCTTTGTGAGTTTATATCTCGCAGTTCTGAGATGTCAGAATTGCAAGTTTATATCTCACAATTGCAAAGTCAGAATTGCGAGAAAAAGTCAGAATTGCAATTGTGAGTTTGTCTCGCAATTCTGACATTATAACTTGCAATTCTGAGAAAAGAAGTCAGAATTGCGAGATGTAAACTCGTTATTGTGAGAAAAAAGTCAGAATTGTGAGATAAGAAGTTGCAATTACCTTTTTTATTTTTTTAATGGGGAAGCAAGCTTCCATAGACTAGTGTTGTCACAAAACTGAAATTTCCAACTTCGATACCTTGAGAAATATCGATAAACATAGTTTTCACTGTAAAAAGTAAATACAGATTAATGCTTACATTTAAAGCTACAAAAGTTATTCAGTCAAGAGCAGCGAGTGATTTTCTCTTTATCTTTTGTTCTTTGATTAACATGACAGACACCAGCAGGTTTATTAGGCTGCTGTCACTTTAAGAGGCTGTTTACACAACACCATTTACAACTAAAAATAGAAAACTTTTTATGCATTTTGGCAGTTCATTAACACGACAATGGCACTTTGTGGGCCTGAGAATGCAAAGTTTTGAAAACGATACTGTTATTGTCTCAGAGTAAACTACAAAAAAGCAAATTTGTGAAAATGGTGACATCGTCCGCATCCGTATTAGGTGTTCAGTCTATAGGCATGTTTCTTTACAAAGTGACCGCCAACTACTGGTATTTGACCGCGATACAGCATTTGGTACTCGCGAGCTGTTTGAGAGGTGGCTTTATGTGCGCGCCACTTAAATATATCTGTAGTGTGTCCGCTTTTGGTGTGAGCGCGAAAAATAATGCCAATACAAGAACTATTCAACCTGAGCAAATGAGACGAGTGAGTGAGAGGAGGCGGATGTGTGTCAATTCACCGTCGGACAGAAGAGAGAGCGAGAACACGCAGCTGGTATTGGTGTATCGATACCGCAGAAAAGGAGGATTTGAACCGTTTCAGATATTTCCGTATCGATACATATCGAATATTTTTGACAACACTATGTAGACTACTTTCATTGCAAAGTTCATCAAAAGCACCGTCTTTTAGGTGAGACGTTAACCCAAGGTCCTGACTCTCTGTGGTCATAAAAAGTCCCAGGATGTCCTTCGGAGAGAGTAGGGGTGTAAACCTGGCATCCTGGCCAAACTTGCTCATTGGCCTCTGTCCATCAAAATGGCCATCCAATCATCCCCATATACAATGATTGGCTTCATCCCTCTGTCTCCTCGCCAAGTCAAGCTGGTGTTTGGTGAGCGTTCTGGCACAAAATGGCAGCCGTCGCATCATCGCAGTGGATGCTGCACATTGGTGGTGGTTGAGGAGATTCCCCTCTTCCATATGTAAAGCGCTTTCAGTGCTAAGAAAAGCGCTATATAAATGTAACATTATTATTATTAATATTATTAAGTTTTTGAAATTGCATTCAGCACTGATTTTTGTTTGTTGTTACCTGATTTGCATAATTTCTTGGTTCTAAAACAAATAATTTAATTGTATGCAAATTCTTTCCCTTCCCAAAATCTTAATATTCCTACATCTAGATAAAAATACTTTTTTTCTTTTTCACTTTTACTTGGAGAGCACTGATCACGGAACTGCCGGTATGAATTATTCATCATTTTATCTGGTATCTACATATCTTGTTCTCTCTTTCTATCTCTACAGGTTTCATAAATTTGTGGAGGTCCAGAGATAGGTAGACGATGCCTCAGTTCACCTTTGCCTGCTTCTGTGGCCTTCACGGCCTTTGCGGAAGGAAGAAGAAGAAAAAGGAGCAAGAGGGACAACCACGGCAGGACTATGAGACCGAGGTTTGAGATGACGTCTGGACTGGGAAGATTCTCAAGGTTTCAGTAGCTTAAAAAGGGAACCAGATGCAAGATGTGACCTCGGTTTCGGCCCAGATGTCAGGGCTGAGAAACAGAGGCGATATCAGGACCCTATTCATGTTTTTAATGTTCTTCCCTGTAAGATGATCAACTTATTTTCACAGTTTAAACACGGAAAGATCAGTCCGAGGTACAGAGGGAAGTACTGTTGCACTTTAAAAATCCTAATTTTAAAACGTTTAAAAATGTATATTCATATTTAGCTGTTCCAAAAAGCATTTGGACACTTTTAACCTCCTGGGATCCTCTGTCCTCATACGAGGACATCTTACATGTCACAGTTTTAATTCTGGATGTCCTGTAAAGAGCACATTCAGGGCTTTTCAGAGATACCAAATGTTTGGTGGTTTCACCAGGACAACAACTTCTCCTTGGTCTTTAAAAAAGACTGAATGATCAAATTTAGCACTCTTATGGAAATATGATATTTTGTAGTTATTTAAATCGGACTAATTTTCAAATTGTTTGTTATAAATCAACATCTCAGGAAAATGTTATGGGGTTTCTAATCAAAATATGACTTTCCGTTACAAAACAGGGCGTTGATTTAATACATGTCCTCAGTCGAGGACACCGGGACTCAAATCATGTTTATCAGACATTTTAGGAGACACAACAAATGAATAGGAAAAGAAATTACATATCAATATTCTTATGAAATATAAGATATTATTATGAAAATGTTGCCCAATATTACTCCCATTATTACACTTCTTTTTCATGTTGCTCCAAGAACACACTAATATGCAAATTAGATACATTGCATTGAATGGGAAAACCCATGTATGGCCATTTTACCCACATATTGCATAAAGTAAAATGGTATATCAATTCATTTTGTCTTTCATAACATAGTTGAGAATCATCTTTAAACAAAAAAAAAATCCTGAAACCGAAAACTTGATTGGTGAATGAAAAAAAAAAAATCCCATTGTTTTTGTCTATACATTTAATTTCATTATTCAAAAAAGTTCATTTGTTTCTTATGCTCTAAACAATGTAATGACATGAAAAAATACTAAATTCAATGAAACTTGAATACATTTTTCTAAAAGTCTAAAAAAAAAAATTTTTTTTTAAATCCCCCTGGGTCTTAGGAGGTTAAAAATGTCTGAATGTCATTGCATTAGATAACAAAATATCAAAACTTGTGGCATTTATTTTAAAACAAAAAGGAAAAAATTCTCAAAAATACGTTAATTTTAAATAAAAAAAGATTAATAGAGAGTTAATGTGAGTTCATACAACCACTAAAAATCTAAAATAGCTCAGATGTTTGTTCTGAGAAAATCATTTGCTTGCTTATGCAATGTTTTATTGAATATAATAATATCAAATATCGTTATCTTATGCATTAAAATGTCCAAATACATTTTGGGGCCGCTAAATGATTTATGACCCAAATGAATGCATATTCTATGCTAAGATATTTCTTTGCAAGAATTCTCCTCAACACGTGCTCAGTGTCGAATCTTAATTACTATTTAATACATTTTAATATTTACTTATTCAATACAAATACGTCTGGTGGCAATGGGACACTTTTAGCCTGTTGATGCCAAAAATGCAAAAAAAAAACACAAAAAAAACAGAAATATTATAAAAGATATATTTTTGGTGAATGTAAATTTTTGTGTTCATTATAGCGGCTTTTGAAGCATTGAATAACTATATTTATAGTTTATGGTGAGAAATTGATTATTTCAGCAAATAGCGTCTATAGCACCAAAGTACGGTGCCTTTATCTTTACCAGTTTGCCTATTAACTGCCTCCAAGGTAATTAAGGACCCGCGGAGAGATCCAAGCAGTCCATTCGCAAATGCCTCTATGGTAAAAGATGGCTACAATCTGTCATTTCTCAATAACATTTCAAATCTGGCCCCGGGCAAGTTTCACCTGACTTCCCCTCAATTATTGTGCGGAACTTGGAGGAGACGCACCATGAATTTGAATGAAACGTCTGGGTGTCGTTTGTGTGTCCTAGGGAGAGAAGTGAGCCTGGAGAGTGTTCACGACACTACATCAAAGCATGTAATCAGCCAGAGAGAGGCTTATTCACGCTGTGAATTGGACCTTACCAATCATACCGCACCAGAACCGGCTGGCACAGCCGCGATAGTTGTGGCCGTGAAACGTTTTCCAATAAGAGAAAACGATTTGGCCGTCTCAGGTTGTTTCAGGTTGTTCACATGGACCGTACCCCCTGAAGGCGCCGGCTTCGCTGTAGGGTGATAAATAGGAAGTTTATTTCCAGATACATTTCCTGCTCTCTTTTTCCTCTCAAAGATTAATGCAGCCGAATCTAAACACACAGGAGTAATTTAGTATGATTTACTTTACCGTGCAACTCAAAAGTCAGCATGTAACATCTACGGGAGCCATTTTCTCTGGCCGTCATCCTCTGCCCTGCATAGGTCCATAATTGTCACTATTTTTAGCACATTTATGCGCGTGTACCCCCAAGCCTGTGTGGATTACCATCAGATCCGCATTAATATATTCAATGAAAGGGGAATTAAAAAAATCTCTCCATGGCAACTGGTCTGACCAAAACTTTGGCCTTTGGGTGTGAGGTTTGAATGGGTTTGAAAATAGCAGTAATTGGCAGCCCTCATTAGCGGAGGTGATTATGCAGTTCATGCACGCGCGGATGGGGCGACGCAATTAATCTTTCTCAACAGGAAGCAGTCCAGGATGACGGATGCCCTAAATCTGATGTCACCGAAACAAAAGGCAGAAAAAAAGTCAGAGACTGAAACTTGGGCTAATCGCCTTAAAGCTAAGGCTTATGAAAACAATTTTAGCTTAGCTTTGTTTTTATTACGGTTAGGGATGTTTAATCAGCTTTCTCCTGTATTCATAACTTAAGAACTCTGAGGCTGTATTTATGTCAGAAGTGGCTTTAATTCTGATTGCGTTTTACTTTCTTTCAGATATTTGTTTTGACCCCCGGAGTCATGCTTAAAAAGCTAGCTAGTCGAATTTCACATCCGTTAAACGAACATCTCGAACAGGCACAGGCTGAATCGATTTCGCAGAGGTTGAGGGTGTTTATCGTAGCCGCGGATCTGCTCTGTCTGTGGGTGGACCTGGTTTAATGAGCAAGAGATTCAAATGACCTTAAATTATTATCAGTAATCACGCTAATTGGCTGCATGCCTCTCTCAAAACGCATGTCATGAGAAAAGTTCACTCCTGCAGATTTTGCCCAGTTTTGAACTTGAATTTTATTAAGTTCTGACCTTGATGTTTTTATAGATAGAAGCAGAAAAGAAAAGGCATGTGCGCAGGGCTGATGTTTGGTGATATTAAGAGAGATTAAGGTAACAGTTAAACCCCAAAAATGATTGAAAATTTGTTTTTTGTTTTTTTGGTAAAACACAAATGGAGATCTTCTAAACAAGTGAAATTGAAATTTGCTAAAATTTGTCAATAAATAACTTAAATTTCAGCCTTCAGTTAAAAAAAAGTTTGGATGACTTTTATTGTGCTTTTTCACTGCTAAATCTCCTGTTCTTAAAGGGACAGTTCACCCAAAAATGAAAATTCTGTCATCATTTACTCTCCCTCAAGTTGTTCCAAACCTGTATGAATTTCTTTCTTCTGCTGAACAAAAAAGAAGATATTTTGAAGAATATGTGTAACCAAACCGTTGATGAGCCCCATTGACTTCCATGGTATGGAAAACAAATACTATGCCCTTGAAAGAAAAAGGATTGTTGGTTTAACTGAAAAAAGTAAGTTACCTGGTTGCCTTGAAATTTTTAGTTCATTTAAATTAAAAATTTGAGTTAATACAATGAAGGCGATTGGTTTAATCAACAGAAACTCAAAATATCATGTTATCTGAACCATATTAATTGTCTAAATCAGTAACTTGTTTGGTTACTGACATTCTCCAGAATATCTTCTTTTGCATTCAGTAGAAGCAAGAAATTCATACAGGTTTGGAACAACTTGAGGGTAAGTAAATGATGACAGAATTGGGTGAACTATTCCTTTAAAGAGTGATTCTATATAATTTTACAGTTAAAATATCTAAAAATCACAAACATTAGTTATTTAGTTGAGAAGCAACACTGCATAAGATATTAAGAGAATGTATCTTTAATATGAGTGTATTAAAAACAAGCGAAAAAATTAAGTCGGACTGTGCAGTAAAACAAAATATACTTTTATTCAAGATACATTCTCTGAAAACATATCAACAAGTCAAAAAGACTCATTTTTTGCAGTGTTTATTCTTTTTGGAGGGAAAATCGCTGTCCACCTTTGGGAAAATGGAAGCTCAAACATTCTAACATCTCCTTTTCTGTTTCTCAGAATAAAAAATAATAATATGAGGCTGGAATGACGTGAGGGTGAGTAAATGATGACAAAGTTTTCATTTCAGACCATCTATTCCTTTATGGGTTTCTTTCTTTATTGAAGATGAGATCGCCACCGGGCCGAAACGAAGCGTCTCATGCTTCATTTCTCAACTACACCCTGAAAAGTTTCACATTCCTCCATAACAGACAGAGAGAGACTAAATGAGAGTCAAAGAGAGAGGTCATACACGTCGCTTCTTCCCGCTGATGGCAGCGGTCCCTCTCGGCGTGACAGTCGGGATGTCTCCTCGGCGTAATGAAAATTAAAGTGGGTTTCCTCCTCTTAAGTTCCCCTAATTAGCCAATCGTCCGAACGGACAGGCGAGGCGATGGCAGTCTCTGGTAGAGAAGGGTGAGCGGGGGGAAAGTGAGATTGTGTAATTGCAAAGGTAATGGATTTTGTCAGGAGCACCTGTCAGGGCCCTGGTGAAAACAGACGCTGGAGCCAGAAAAGGGAATTGGAGTCAGGATGCCAGCGAGTAGAGCCTCTATCCAAGCCAACCTCACCTGATTGCCAATTTGTGCGAGTCTTCATACATCAAGCGTCTGGACACGTGCGTTAAGGGGCCCGGTGGGTGGCGATTCCACGGGCGAACCATTAAAGAACGTGTCAAAGTAAGAGGGCAGACCGGAGAGATTGAAGGATAAAACCCACAGACGTTTAATTCCCAATTTAATGTGTGAAAGATGAAAACGGAGCGCGCCACCATACTAGACGGGGGCCTGACTGCGCAAAGTTGACACAACTAGATTTGGCAGACTCGCTGAGAATAGGGCCAAATGAAGGGAAAAAACCCAAAGCAAGAAGGTAGAAAAACACCAAATGAACAGCCTAGGCGGCCGCCGTCTCTCTCGTGTGAATATGGCCAAGTAATAGGAAATGGAAATGTTCCTTAGAGGAAGTGCTGTTGGCATGTGCTTTAAACATTCGTTTTTCAGATCACCGTCGGCCTCTGAATGTTGTCAGACCTTCCAGAGCGGCTTCAAATAGAGGTCAAGTATACAATTCATTTGGTGCGGCAGATCACATATCCTCTTGAAAACGCTTCATACTTTGAAATAAACGCACATTGAGTGGCTAAGATGAGTTGAGGGAATGAACAATCAATTCGAACTTCTGTCATGTGTGTAAAATGTTGTTTGGAAACAGGCGGTTTGGAATATATTGTGGATAGTGATTTGATGCAAACACACTGATGCAGAATTCAGCCATCAGAAATGATGGATGTGATTCGAGAGCAGCGTTAACAGAGACTGTATCACCATTATAATGAGACAAGCGGAGCTTAATGAAAATTCACCATGGTAACCATAGTTTCCACCAAAATACCATAGGTGCTATTGCAGTCATTACTGCAATAAACCACTGTTATTCAAACCAACATGAAATCACAATGGATGCTGTTCACTTTAACACATACTCCTGATGATTCATCTGCGCGTTTTATTTAAAATAAGAAAAATTATTCTTAATATTTGATCGAAATGCAATACCTTGATGTCACCATTCTTGTTTTATATGTTTTAGCTCTCTTCTCCAAACGCATAAGTAAAGTAATGCCCACTTTTTATGATTAAATCCTGTTGGATAAAATCAATCCCGCTCTACATTTTTTCTAATTCATATCCTGTTTCACATATTATGCATCATATTAAGTAAAATGGGCTGCGAATGGAGAATCCTTATTTATTATCATTCTAAACTGTGGTATTTTGGGTGGAAATGATTGTCACTAGAGATGCTGGAGATATTACATTTCTCCACCGATACCGATAACCGATTATTCAGAGTGATATCTGCAGATACCGATAACGATAGTTTGGAGGTTCTGCCTTTTATTCCTTCTTTTGAATATTAATAATTAATCATATTTTTAATTACTATATTTTGAAAGAAATGCAAATAAACACTTTATTCTCTCCATAAGGGGGATCCAACTTGTTTCAGAGTAATTGATAAACACATTACTCAAATTAATATTAACACATGAACTAAATTCTGACGATTAAATAAAAATGTCTTAACTTTCTGAATGCTATTCATATAATTACTATTAATATTGAACATAAAACTGGTTTCTTAGCATTTTCTTTACACAAAGCACAAATTCAGTGCATTTTCCTGCCCTCTTTTGATTGGCAGGATATATCGGCCCTGAATATCGTCTGTTTTTAAACTATCGGCTGATAGCCAATAGTGTGAAATTTTGCTTTTATCGGCCGATACAGATTATTGGCCGATATGTCGGTGCATCTCTAATTGTCATAATCTTCAAGTTTCATATAAAGCTATGAAATGAGAATACAGTACACCACTGTTCAATAGTTGTTTTTAAAGAAACTGCATGCATTAAACTGATCAAAAGTGACAGTAAAAACATTTATAATGTTACAAAAAATGTATATTTCAAATAAATGTTCTTTTGAATTTAATATTCATCAAAGATTAAAAATTGAATTAAAAATTCTGAAAAAGAATGTTTTCCACAATAATATTAAGCAGCACAGTTAATAAGAAATGTTTCTTGAGAAGCAAATCAGCATATTAGAATGATTTCTGAAGGATCATGTGACACTGAAGACTGGAGTAATGATGCTGAAAATTCATCACAGGAATTATATTTTAAAACATATTCAAATAAACAGTTATTTTATTTCATATTACTGTTTTACTGTATTTTCGATCAAATAAATGCAGCCTTGGTGGTGAGCATAACAGACCGACCACTTTTTTTTGAACTGCAGTGTAAAGATTGGAAAAGTATCACTGGGCAGTTGCATTCAGCATCTAAAACCAGAAGTTCTGGAAAAGTTTTCAACAGCTAAAAAAAGCATTCTGGGTTTCACACTGATAGTTAATCTTAATCAGCTTTCCACGAGTTAATCAATTACACCTCCCTCCGAAATTCTGTCTGTCGTTCCCCCTCCCCATCAGACGGGAGCTTAGATGAACACTGATTGCGGTGAGAATAGCCCTTTCACTTCATCTGCGGAATGTGAGACGGCTGCCGAGTTTCCCCAGACCCGTTTAATTCGAGGTTGCGGGAGACAAACAATCGTTCATTTGTCTTCATTAATGTGCCTTTCTCTCAACGGCTCGAAGTACGGACAATGGAAAATATCTGTATTATAATCCGTCTTCTCATTCCCACAATGCCTCTTGCTCTTTGCGCAATGAGGTGCGCCCTATTGATCTGTTTGTTGTCTTTTTCATTAGCGCATCGCATTTGCTCTTTACAGAGCGTGTGTGCAACCATCGCGCATAATGATTCCATTTATAACGTTTCGATAAAGAGCCATTTTCTCGTTCGGCTAGGAACGGGGGGACTTTTGTCTCCTCCGCTGGCTTGTGCATACAGACAGAGCCGCGAGCCTGATGTTTTTCTTTGTGTAGATTGACTCGCACGCCCTTTCAGCAGCTTTTGTGTGTTTCGTCTCATTTGGGAGATTTGATGAAGCAGCTTAGCGTTCTTCCTTGCTCGCGAGCGCGCGCGCGACCTCTCTCTCTTTCTCGCTGTCTTTTGCATTATCTTCCTCCGCCCGAATCAGCAGCCGTGGCAGGCGCTATGCTGCTGTAAGCTCCTCACTTTGTTCCAGGCACAAAGTTACATTATTCATTTGAGTGAATCGCGCTGGCGTGCTGTCAGGAGGGGTGTGAAGGGAGCGCAAGACTAGGTGGTGGTACGCGCTGTTCCTAGCTTTCCAGCTCTCTAAATAATACAGATATAACGAACGGGAATGACAGAATGTAAAGACGGCGTTGTTCGCGTTTACAATGCGAAAAACGTGTCCCTTTCCACCCTCCGTGTGCTGTTCATCAGGCAGCTTCCTTCTCTTCAGCAGGGCTAATGGCACTTTTTTTTAATTTAAACTGTTTGTGCGTGTGCTTGTGTCTGTTCTGGAACCTAGTGAGATGCTTCGCTGTCTAGTGTCTACTGCTTAGATGGCACTATCACATTTAAACAGCTTTTTGAGTAGAAACGAATGTTTGGTGACCACCAGCAAAAATAATCTCAAAATGGCATCCCAATGGAACCTCGTAGGCAGTGTTGGGGGTAACGCATTACAAGTAGTTTGAGTTAAGTAATCAGATTACTTTAAGTAACTAGTAAAGTAATGCATTACTTTTTCAATTTACAACAGAATATCTAAGTAACTTTTTCAAATAAGTAACACAAGTTACTTTTTCACCTGTATTGACTGACGGCTCTCCTGTCCACATGTTGAGAGGAATAAAGTGCATAGGTGTTGCTGTGTGAACATGATGGTTATTGTAGTTCTAGACTAAATGCGAACATGCATTTACTCATCTTACTTGCATGAAAACATTTAGTATTCCTCAACATTAATAAAACAATACACAAACCTGTAATAATTAAATGTATTAAATTACACAAATATACTTTATGTATTTAATCTCACTTTATTAACCAATGTCTTTGCTGCTGATCTTCAATGATCTGATTCAACCATACGAATACAGAAAAATAACTTTAGATTTAGAAATAAGAGTGTTGAACTTCCTTCTCCTGTATCCTATTCTTCTTTAATCCAGAATGGCAGCACAGCTGAAAGGTTTGTTTGAGCTGCGCCCTCTACTGTACAGGTGTAAATATGCATTTTCTTCAACCTGAGGCTTATTCATTTCACTTTTGGTGTGAAAGGGCTTTAACATTTGCCAAAAATATAACTTTTTTGTTGTTGTTAAAAACAAAGAAGCAAGCCCAGCCCAGGTGAGAAAAAGTAATGCAAAAGTATAATGTAATGCATTACTTTTCATAAAAAGTAACTAAGTAACGCAATTAGTTATTTTTTTAGGGTGTAACGCAATGTTATAATGCATTACTTTTAAAAGTAACTTTCCCCAACATGGGTCTTAGGTGACGGATTTAAAACAACAATTTGGAACAGACTTACAATGGATTCCAGGAAAGTTTGAATTTCTAAGGTGCTAATAGCCTACTATACGAGCACAAAAAAATCTATTTTTGTAAATATTTTATTTATACTTTTTTGTATCAAATGTGATGTTTGTGATATAGTATGTTGTATTTAAAATTATAAGGCATGATATAAAATTATATAGACTTATTGTTTATTTTGCTGATTGTGTTGTAGTGCATTCTGGGATTGGCCTTCTCCAATCCCTTCTCTGAAATTGGCAAAGGATGCATGGGGTGCTGCTTTAAAATTTGGCCAAAAACGAAGCATCTTAGAAGGCAGCATAATTAATTTGCCTACCTTTTGGAACAGCCTTCACGCCTTTGATCCCTTAAAATGCTTCCTGCGTAGGCAGCTCACTAGGTTCTGGAACAGAGCACATCTTTGCACGAGGGGAACATTACCAGTTAGCCACAGATGCATGGCGAGAAGCTTGTTTATTTATCGTAATCAGGTTTACGAGTCTCTCTTTCTCTCACCACATCTCAGGGAAGGATGAATTCGGTATGCATACTGTGCATCATGCCTCAAGGTTAATGACACTTCAGACACACAGAGACAAAAAGAGAGCAAAATATCGCACCATTAAGGGAAGGAGAATACCATTGCAGAGCCGAAGCATTGGCCCACATCTACTCGTTGTGACGTATATGTTGGAGGCCACGGTTAAGACAGGACCCCTACCCCGTCTGAATGCGTGTGTGTATGTGTGTGTGTGTGTTTGGGATGCTGGGCACGTCTTCGTCCGGCGGATCCTTCCGGCCCGGGGAGCCTCATTAGAACAACTTGTGCAGCAGCCTTAAAGCCGGGATAAGCTTAGCAGGCAGGCACTGCCGATAAAAGAGTTATGTATCACGTTCTTACACAAGCATGACAAAAAGCCCCCTTATCCAGGTGCCACGCAAGCCTGAAGTCCTACGGCGCACTGCCGAGGACAACAGTGCAGAATCTGTGCAAATTGTTCTCCTGCATTGAGAGGAAACAATAATACGTTTGTCAGAAAATGGAACAGATTTAGCCAGAGCTTTTTTGTGATCGTAATACGCTTTTAACTAGATTTGTTTCAATGCAATATGTTTTAAGTCGAAATGGAAAACAATGACAGCAGGGTTTTAAGGCATGAATTAGGTCTGTGGAAATAATTCGCTTAAACTGTGCTTAATTCTATTCCGAGCCTAGCGCACGCACATATTTCACGACGTAAATGTTTTCTGAGGAATTAAATTGTTTTAGTTTTATTTCACCAAACACTGAAATCAGTCAAATATTTTTCTATTTGCTGTGTGTTCTGGATTGTGTTTGCTCTTTCAATTGGGTTTTCTTAGAAGAATGTATGCGATGCTGTAACCTCTTTTCATCGATTTACGGTTAATAAAATTCAGTGTACAGGGAAAATACAAATCAATATCTGACACTGTGTCCAATCGCAACACTAATACTGTAATGTAAATATATTTCTGCTGCAGACGCCAGTATATTGGAGATGTGATTTTGTAATATTCAAAGTGTACTGCCATATCAAAGTCATTTTCCTTCTATTGTGCACTTACTATCATTGCCGAACATGAAAGTGAAATGTACTGTGTGCCTTTATCAATATTAATGAGGAGGTAATAATGAATATGCATTTTCTTTCCGGGAGAGCCATACAGCTAATAAGCCATGATCCGGTGAAATGAGATGCAAATGTTTTTCATTAATAAAATATATTACTGTGAGTGCTTCTTGCGTATGCATCACTTCAATGCTTACAAAAGACGATTCACTTGTATCTCACGCAATCAATTCTCATATGAATTCTTCCTTTTTGGCGGCCGCTTCCAATGCGGCTGCCGAAAATCTCAGTTCTGTATGAAAAATGATGGCTAATAAAAGTCTTACACCCTGATCATTTTGAATAAAACATCTTTTGCACCAAAGTGACTCCTTTGTGATTCCTTCAACCGCAAATGAACATGCTTTGTACTGGTTTTTGGTGTGAATCTCCCCCTAAGGGTTGTTAATGTCCTCAGACTAACACCTCTGACTAAACTTTCACACGACACCTCGTTATCGTTCCTAATGCAACCTTTACACACAAACGCCGTGTAGCTAGTTAGCACCCGTGTTTTGGTTTGATTCTGGGCTTCCGCTGTTTCAAAGCGGATTGAGGGGGATTTCAGGATTTCTTCAGCATACTGTAGATAATCCTCGAGTGTCTCCATGGTCTGATCTCTTGGTTAGAGTCTCCCGGCTCTCACGGCATGGTCGAGCTCCTCGGCCTCCCCCCTCTGAAAACGATGGCAGTTCTCCATCAGCAAAGAAATAGAAGTTGTGTTCTCATTTACAGGGGCCAGAAATCATTGGTGTGAAAATCAGTCTGCTTGGTCCCATCAGGTTAGTGCAGTGAAGAAGGACCAAGACTCGTCGATTTCTCTGAAGGATCTACAGTAGTAACCTAGCAACAAGCTCTGGCCCGGTCCTGGTGGACAAACTCTTAATCCTGGTAATTTCAGTAGTTGCTGACTAAATGCAGATTTAAAGTTTTTCATTAGACGCGGCTATATGTGCACGATCCATTTTATCTCTGCACAGTCACTTCTTGTGTAGTAGTTTGTTCATGAGATCTTAATGTTCGAACATGCTTTTTGGTGAAGCTCTTAATTAAAGCACTGCTTTCTTATAGTGCTGCTCTTGCAAAATATAAATTGATTTTCTTTTTTTTCCTTTTTTTTTTGAGTTCCTGTGGCGGTTGCAGCACCAAGGTCACAGGTAAATGTATATCTTGAATGTGCTGTAAGTCCCTTTGCATATTTAAAAGACAAATAATTTTTTCCTTTCATAGAAATAGTTTACTTAATATTAATTATATTAAAATATAAATTTTTATATAATTTACTCACTCTTGCATCATTCCAAATGTCTATGACTTACTTTTTATTGCGGAACACAATTGGAGACGTGGTCTCGATGGAAACACAATGGAAGCACTTCCACTTCCACTTCCACACAATCAAACTTGGCACATAATGATTGTTAATAAAACTTATGTTGTTCCTTGAATGTAAGTCACCTCAGATAAAACACCCGAAGAAGGTGTACGCCACCATTCAAAAGAAATACACAAAAGACAAAAAATTATATTTCAAATAAATGCAGTTCTTTTGAACGTTCTATTCATCAATGATTCCTGAACAAAAGGGTATCATGGTTTTAAAGGGGACTTATATTACATATTGTAAAAGGGGCATTATAAGTCTCTGGTGTCCCCAGAATGTGTCTGTGAAGTTTCAGTTCGAAATACCCCACAGACTATTTATTATAGCTTGTCAAATTTGCCCCTATTTGGGTGTGAGCAAAAACATGCAGTTTTTGTGTGTGTCCCTTTAAATGCAAATGAGCTGTTTCCAGAAAAGGGCGGAGCTTTAACAGCTCACGCTTCGGTCGCTCAACAACAACAAGGCTGGAGAATCTCACGCAGCCAAAATGAGGATTGTCAGTAACGGTGTTCAGCTTTACATTGCTCAAACCGGAGTCGACACTGATGGAGAGACTTAGGAAGAAGTTACAACTTTTAGCATGAAACAGGAAGTTTCTGAATGGTTAGTGGATAAATTTGTGTAGTTGCTGTGGAGTTGATTCAACTCATCGACTAGCATGTGCCGTCATGTTAATCTTTTGTGCGATTCCAGCATTGAATTAACCCTCGTTTGTGAAGCAGTCCAGTGTAAAATGACGGCATGACAACAACACTCTACTACAACAACTCTTCCTCTTCTCTAAAGCAGCCCAACATGGCCCCTTTGTTGTGAAGTGAAGAAGTGACGTGGCCAAGTATGGTGACCCATACTCGGAATTTGTGCTCTGCATTTAACCCATCCAAGTGCACACACACAGCAGTGAACACACACACCGTGAAAACACACCCGGAGCAGTAGGGTTTATGTAAATTTTAGGGTTAGTGATGTCAGTAACCCGGGAAGAAGCTCATTGTAGTTCCTACCAGCCTTTTGTTGTAGTCCTTAAACAGAGAATTCTTTAAAAGAAAATATCCTCCATTGCATTGAACTTTGCAGACATTGTTTATGCTCAAACAGCAACATTACACACTAACTAAAGGAAAAAAATCATAATCAACCACCCCTTTAAGATGCATTTTGGTTGATCGGAGTGGATGAGGGAGACGTACCTGTTTACACCTGTTGTTTTAATCCGTCTCTTTTGGCAGGTAAATGTATGGGCTTTTTTCAAATCTTTCGATCTAATAGGTGAAATAACAGCGTTCAGTTTGCATATGAACACAACTGGAGATGACGGGAAAGCATACAGAGAGCATCAGCTTTCGTGAGTGAGTGCATGTTAGAAGAAAAGAAATGTTTAGAGAACATTGTGCTAAGTACATTTTTCATCTTCAACCCAAATTTATGGCTTCAGCCGGCAAAGTTTAAATCCCGTCTGTTTTGCAAGCCTCCCAAAATGTTTATTGTGCCAGTAGGCAGTCTTTAGCGGCTGTTCGAACACTTTCAACAACATGAGTGTTTACGCTATGAATGCAATGCGTATTTGACTACCTCTGGTATTGGTCGAAAGTGGACAAGCTCAAAATATTTTACACCCCGTTTACACCTGTATTTAGCGTTGTCCACTTGTTATCTGATCGACCAAAACACATCTTATAACCAAGTGTAAACAGGGCCTTAGAATGATTTTGAAGGATCATGTGACACTGAAGACTGGAGTAATGATGCTGTAAATAAATTGTAATAATATTTCACAATATTCCATTTTTACTGTATTTTTAATCAAAGCACAGCCTTTGTGGGCACTTTCATAAAAAACATAAATTCTCATACCGACCTTTTCAATAGCGATCTTTTGAACGGTAGTATAATCATGACAGGATACTGAACAAAACTAGTTTTCTCATAAGGGTTTTAAAGAGGTTTCCCTTTTCATATTTTTTCTGCAGATTGATTGTGTGAGCTGCCAATATGCGTTACCATTTTTCCTGACAAAGCAAACTCTGGAAAAATTACAAGAATGGATGTTTGCAATCAATACAGCCAGCAGATACGGGTATAACCCAGAATACATTTCCTCTCACTTGAACAAGAATGGAAGACATTAATGTATGAATATGAAATATTAAATTCAATCCAACAGATGCACTCAACCACCGACAGAATTTTGACAGGTGTTGTGACAGGAAAATATGGATATGCTCATAAAAACCACTTATTGACAATGAAATTGCTTTAGAGGACATTCTCACTTCAAGTCCCCTAGTTTAATTCACTTATTATAATTTACTGTAAATTTTTGGTTGACTAGCTTCTGACAGTCAAGAACTCTATAATATCAGATTGCAAATCTATCCACACAAGATTCACATTATAAACACGACTTATTTAAAGGATTAGATCAACCAAAAATGTATATTCGTTCATCATATATTCACCTTCATGTTGTTCCAAATCTGTGTCTTCCAAAGAACAAAAGTACTGGAGAAATTTTCAAGAATGTCCTGGCTGCTGTTTTTATGAAACTTTGTTTTGGACCGAACAGACTGAAATCTGTCATCATTCACTAAAGATCTTGATATTTGGAAGAACATGATAGTGAGACTATTCAAGATCTTACCACAGCGGGATGGAGTCTCAGTAAAGGCCTGTTCACACCAAGAACGTTAAATATAAAAATAATAGCTAACGACATTAGCATCCACACCAACGTTCTGGGCTGCATTTCTCAAAAGCATCGTGAGCTATGTTGACCATAGACACCATTGGTGCCAAAGAAATGATCTACAGTGCTTTTGAGAAACACAGCCCAGTTTATTAGGCCTATCCACCTTATTTATCAACATGGAAGTACGCTTTCTGTGAATGTGCGAGACTTCCGATATTAGCCACTATATTTAAATCACTAGAAGAATAACAAAGTGCAGTAAATAGTAAAACTATTTGCACTACAAACCAAAATAGTGTTTGCAGTATCAAGCGAGCTGTTCCATACAACTAAAGAAAACTGGAAGTGAATGACATGTCCGAAAGCTTAGGCAGTTGACGTGTTGCCTCGTTGCCATCAAGTAATGAATTTCACGCAGCGTTTGCACATGAAGGGATCTCACAAAACTGATTTCAGACAGACTTCTGAGACACTGTAACGGTTTAATGATCTGCAACAAAAGAGAGAGAGGTGATATCTAAGCAAATATTTAATTACTACAATAGAAATTTCTTGCTAAAAATAACATCAAAAGTGGAACATTTGGTCAAAATCGTACATTTACACACAAACTGACCACCAACCACAACTTTCAGATGCCATCTGTTGGAAAACTGGAAAACTTTTTATGTGCTTTGGCCGTTCATTTGCACGACAACGGCCTTTTTGGGGCCTGAAAGTGCAAACTTTTGAAAACGTGTTTCAGAGTGCAAGTTTTTGAGAATTATACCGTTTATTGTCTCTGTGTAAACTACAAAAACGTAAGTTTAAAAAAATGGTGACCTCATGAGCATGCATGTTACGTGTTCAGTCTATAGACGCCTTGTGTTTTTTTACAAAGTGACATTGCCACCTACTGGCCTGGCAGCAGAATACAGCGTTTTTTGTCATTTTCGCGGATCCGTGTCAACGGGGATCATTTTGACGACATTGTCTTCTGTACACGAAAAACACAAAGGAAAAACTTTTCCGTTTTAGTACATCATTGTTGTTTGTACCCTTAGTATTTTGCTCAATTGACCGTTCGCAAAGACCCGCCCCCTTTAGTTACTGTTGCTACGTCCGACAAGCCAGGCCGCTCTCACGCCACACTTCATGTTCTCACGCAGTGAAAAATACATCGCGGAGCAAAGACACTGACAACGTGTCGACAGACAAGACAGAGCAGGTTACTTTTGATATGAAACAAAGTCTCAAATTTCAAATTTGGTCATTTTTAAAGAAATGTAAACAATAAATACCGTTTTGTGGCTCTTTAATGTGTCGTGACAGATCGCTGTAGCGCTTCAGTTCAAGCGGCTTGTGAACCGATCATCTCTTCCTACTAGTTAATTTATAGGATCAAATAAACATGAATGAACATCAGAAGGAATGCTGTTTCAACTGCGGAAAGACGTCATTACACACCATTTTTCAAGTTCAATTCCACCGACGTAAATCTACTAACTCCCCTGACTGCTTTGTCGGACAAAATGGTGGATTCGGCATTATGGTTGGTTAGATCGCCTGTCAATCAAACTCCCGCCGAAGGGTCAATTGTCACAGAATTGAATTCACAGGATTTTGGGATATCAAAGGCAGCGAAGGATACATCAGTATCAGAAAGAGCTTTATTGCCAAGAATTTACCTTGGTTTTGAAGCTTCCAGTCCACACATATAAAAGACACAAAATAACATTTAAGAATAGCAAATATAAAAAAGTATAAAGAGATAGTTTAGTCAGAATAGACTTTTACAGATAATTGTATTGTGAATACTGGAAATATACATCTATTTTTTTGAAATTATACATCTATGCTGCCTTCAAAAATCGATCAGATAAAGGTACCTCAGGAGACAGGAAGTGAAATACTGTAGTCCCATCGACTATTTTAACGATGTCTTGACTACTTTTCGGGACCTTGAAGGATGGTAATTACGTTGCTTTCTATGGGGGATAAAAAAACAAACTCTTGGATTTCATAAAAAATATCTTAATTTGTGTTCCGAAGATGAACGAAGGTTTGGAATGACATGAGGGTGAGTTATTAATGACAGAAATTTCATTTTTGTGTGAACTAACCCTTTAATAAACAACTACCCTACTAACTATTAATAAACAGTAATTAGGAGTTTATTGAGGCAAAAGTCATAGTTAGTTAATAGTGAGAATTGAACCCTAAACTAAAGTGTGACCAAAAAAAATAATGATGTGCACAGAAAAAAAAGAATTTTCACTTTTGATTTCACAGTGACTTTAAACCAAGAACAGCAGGTGCTCCTCATAAACTCACCCAGATCTTCAGTGGCAGTCCGCCCTCACACCAGGACAGATGTATTAAGGCTGAGGAACAGAGCGTTTTCTACGGTCGTAGGTTTTTCTTAGAGTGGGTGAGTGGAGAACATAGTATTTTACTGCTATTAATAATGACAAGTCTGAGGGAACACTCCTTTACTGCTTAGATTTAAGACACGGGTGGATTTTTAATAGTGGATTCTTTCTTTAGATCCAAAAGGAAGAATATGATATTAGTGAACAATCATTTCAGAGGGCTTCATTGAAATCTGGGCTTCACAGCAGTTCCCTGCTTCATCAGTATGTTCCTCTTGTTCATTATAATATGATAAATGTACATTGACACTTCGTTAAAGTGTGATAAAACCCTCAAGTGACCAAAAAGAGGTAAGATGGTGGTTTGAGGATTTAATGAGCTGAAGTCCACTGCATATTATCAGCCATGAACCATCCAACCTTATATTATACTAAAGGAACGTTCTAGTTCAAGTTTATGGACAGCATCTTTGATGCATGCAAGGATGTAAGAAAGAGAGACAAAACAAATTTCTGTATGAAATAATTAATATAAGGACTTTGCCAAGAATACAAGTTGCACATTTGCTATGTCTTGCCCTATAGACGTCCATTGTAAGTGCAACACTGATAACGGTTGTCTGTAGTAATCGACATCATGTCACAGATGAGAACATAGAGATGGTTTTGAAACAATTCCTTTAAGTGATTTTATGTGTTATCTACTGTTATGGTAATTACAAAAGTGGAAATTAACTTTTACGGTAAGCATGTAAGAAAACGGTGTTGATTCACTCGTCAATCAGTGACACTGAAGATAGGGTTGCCAACTTTTTGTCTTTCTTTTCAGAAATATGTTTGAAGTAAGCGGTTGACCATGACAGTTGATGACATTGGGAAGAAAAAACCAAAATGCTGCATACAAAAAAGATAGTAAATAGTCGCTTCTTAACTAAATTAAGTGCTAAAACAAATCTGAGATGCTTTTGTCTCATTGACATATGATTTAATTGGATCTGTTGTAAAAAAAAAAAAAGAATTTTAATGTCATACTAAAGTGTCACACACCATTACGCACATCAATTTAGCATCAATCTAGGCACATTAAAACACTTGAGAATGACTGTACATAAATATTTCAAGTTCAACTTTCAAGTGTTTTGTATTGTCGACATTTTAATTAACAAAGCAACAGATCCAGTGAAATGCTGAAAGTGGACTGATTGTGTTTATATATCAGCATAAAAAACATTCTGATGTGAAAAAACTCAACAAGAAAGTTATCTGGCCATTTGCTTCTTTGATTTAACAATTCTTTTGGTAACCCGTAAATGAATTATGATTGTGATATACATGCATAATGCTGTTTGAATATAAATCTCATGAAAGCTTTGTTGATTTGACGTTGCATATTGGCTGTAGCTCTAACCCGTTTTTGGCCAATGGGTTGTTAGTAATTTGGCTCGCGTATGTCAGGTCAGCTCTGAGGCTGAGAGAGCTGTTCAGTTCAGGGCGGCTCTGCTGAGAACTACTGGCAGATCTGGGCCAGCTGTGTCCATGAATACCATAGACCTCATTTCTCTATTTTATCGCACAGGCCATCAAAAACGCCCGAAGTGTGTGGTGTGTGTGTGTGTGTCAGAGAGAGAGAGAGAGAAAGTGTATGGAGTGTTAAGGTGAAAATACAGCAGCGTCTAATCAATGCAAGAGTTTCTTAAAGGAACGGTTCACCTGAAAATGTTAATTCTATTATTTACTCACCCTCATTTCATTCCAAAACCATATGCGATATTATTATTATTATTATTATTTATGGAACAAAGAGAATCTTCATTCAGCCTCATTCAATGACAATTCATAGTTTCAACTGTAAGGAACCCCCCCATCGGCCCAGAAACGGAATCCGACGGCCTGGGCGAAGGTTAACGCGTGTATGCCTTTTCAGCGCCACTGTGAAGTTAACTTAATTTCACTCGTTTAATCTGACTCCAATTTCAAATGATTATTACTCTTAGGCTGTTTCCAATTAGAAATTAATCGTTGGTTATGTATTAATTTAGATATTTGATGATTCTGGGTATCCCATATTTCAATTACTCTTTCATCAGGGACCCGATGCCGCACAGAGATATACTCGCCCCGGTTGCGGTAACTCACGAACATAAACTCGCCAGTCTGATCTTCGTCAGAGGGTGTAATAAGTTGGCTAATACCTTTAGTCGGTTGCCTACTGCTCACTCGACAAAAGTGTATTTTAATTTAGCCACTTCCATACAACTTGCTAAATCAGCGGTAAACAGAAATCAAAAGGTCTTCAGATGAAGTGCCTACTGCTCCTTCATTCATGCGCCTTCAGTTTGTTCTACCCTGGACACAGATTTACGGTAGTATTAGCCTCCCATAATTTACTGGTAATAATGATATCAGGAGAATCCAGAGTAAATCAAATATAACATTTTATTTGTCAGGTAAAAGTGTATCGTGCCAATTACACAAATAACCAATTAAAGCCAATTCAGAAATCATAAATACATAACCTCAGTTGCTCAAAGATGACTCTAAGAGGAAGAATTGCATATACACACAGTGGTGGATTAGTGTTTTAAAACACTTGCCCATCACTGTATGGGGGGCCTCTGGCTACAGAAGAGGGGGGTGGGTTAGGGCAAGGCGTTGAAATCTTCTTCTCCAGATGAGTTTTATTGCTTTATTGCAGGATGCTTGATCTCAGTTTTTGTCTAGCAGGAAAATCAAGTCTTACACAACTCCAATAATAATAATAATAAACACTATAAACGTAGTACATAAAGTATGGCTTGTTAGTTTCAGAGTCTATGTTGCAGTATTTCTAACCCAGCGAGAAAACATAACTATTTTACAAGGTTTCATATGAAAATGTACCATTTTTAGAAAAAGGTACGTATGAAAGTCCTCCACACTGGGGCTTTAAGCAGACTGTACGAAAATGTACGAATGACAAATTCACGTAAAATAGTTACAAATTGCCATGAGATTGTGTTGTTCAAACAGAAAGTTTGAGTGCAAAATGAGACCAATTTTCTTCTCTGTTTTCCTGGACAAGAAAGACTGAATATTTAAAATCTGCTAAACGTTTATTCAGTCAACTTTAGGAGCCCTCTAACACATAGACCCTAGCTAAAAGGCATGAACTAATAGCCACAACACTTCAATTTTGATTTCATGGTGTGTAGCTACAGAAGACTTGAGTTGCATCCCAAATGACGCCCTATGCACTCCTGCACTAGTACTCAACCGTGTGGTGTATGAATTTTATAAGGTTATTTTGTCATTTAGCATCAGAGACTGATAACCCCTCCTTCTTCGCTACATAATTAAAGCTGCTACAGTTGAGACAAATGATGACAGAATTTTCATTTTTGGGTGAACTATCCCTTTAAGTGCATAACCCAGATATTTAAAGTGCACTTTTTTTCAGTTTGAACACACTACTCACACTATTTATACTATAAAACTGAATTATTTTGTCTGAGATTATTTGTTAACAGAGTGCTGCAGGGATGATGTATACCAGAAATATATGATGTATAACCAGAAACAAGTTAGCATTTTAGCACTTCCGGTTTCATCGTCTAGAACAATGCCTAAAAAAAGGTCTGTGGTAACAAGCTCAAGATATTTCACATTTTATTCTATGACATAAAATACACCAGTAATGTCTCCTTGTGATTTTTTTTAAAGCTTGCATGTACTTGTCTTGAGATGGGAATATGTTCAGGGAAAATGTTCTTTAAATAAAGACTGAAAGAGTTGTTGGAGGTTTAATGATGGTGACGTTGAAGTCACATTACCATGGTGTAGTTCGTTTATAGCCTACATTAAAGGATTAGTTCACTTTCAAATAAAATTTTCCTGATAATATACTCTCCCCCATGTCATCCAAGATGTTTGTCTTTCTTTCGTCAGTTGAAAAGAAATTAAGGTTTTTGATGAAAACATTCCAGGATTATTCTCCTTATAGTGGATATAATGGCCTCCAGACAGTTTAAGGTCAAAATTACAGTTTCAGTGCAGCTTCAAAGAGCTTTAAACGATACCAGACGAGGAATGTGTCTTATCTAGCGAAACGATCTTTCATTTTAGAAAAAAATGTAAATGTATAAGCTTTATATAAACAAATGATTGCCTTCCAAGTGCTACCGCCAACACCGCATTTTTGTATTCTTCAAAAAGCTTACGCTGTACTTCCTACGCCTTCCCTATTCTACTTACGGAAAAAATGGAACTGCCGCTGCGTTCGTTCCGTAAGTTGAATAGGGAAGGCGTAGGACATACAGCGTAATCTTTTTGAAGAATACGAAAATGCGGTTTTGGCGGAAGCAATTGGAAGGCAATCATTTCTTTATATAAAGCATATACATTTAAATTTTTTTCTAAAATGACAGATCGTTTCGCTAGATAAGACCCTTATTCCTCGTCTGGTATTGTTTAAAGCACTTTGAAGCTGCACTGAAACTGTCATTTTGACCTTCAACCGTTTGGAGGCCATTGAAGTCCATTATAAGGAGAATAATCCTGGAATGTTTTCATCAAAAACCTTAATTTCTTTTCCACTGAAGAAAGAAGGACATGGATATCTTGGACGACATGGGGGTGAGTAAATTATCAGAAAATTTTATTTGAAAGTGAACTAATCCTTTAATGCTGCGTTCCAGGCAGGTTTTTGAGCCCGTAAGTCATGACTTCAAACCACGACTCACGACATTGTAGCGTTCCAGGCAAGTCAAACTGCCTGAGTGCAAGAAATTGTGGTAGCTAGATGCATTATATTATTATATTACTATTAACACAGCATCCGTAGGGGCTGCCATTGTTGTTTCGCGGGCTATGTGATGTCAGAGCGCGGAACTGGGAGTACATCGATCTAGTACGAGTTCACGGGTGGGAAGTCAGGGGTTTGACTGCCGTTCCAGTGCACTTTCATGGGTAGAAGGTTGGAAAACACGGGTTACGGGTTGCCTGAAATGCGGCATTAGCTTTTGACTTCTGCCGATTGTATTTAGGCTTCAGAGTTCATAAAAGTTGTGTTTAATTGTAAAGATTATAATAATAAACAAAACATGTAGGAATCATAAAATTTTGTTGGTGACATAGCTTTCTAAAATAATCCAAAAGCTTACTTCATCCAAAAATTAAGTCATGACTGCAGCACTCTATTAGCTTACCAAATCTGACCACTTCCTTCTGATACCCACAATGCAACAATAAACACCTCAGCCAAAACCTCTCAGGCTCTATAAGCTAATTTCCTTAGCATCACATTTAAGCATTCCTGGATAACCACATAGATAAACCAGCACTTGTAAACATGATTCATTAATGGCCTTGTTGATGTTATCAATTACTGGTGTGTTGCAGCAGCCATTAGCTGTGCTAGTCGAGTTTGAGTCTATGCTGTGGGTGGGCAGGTTGTTAAAAACTCCCATCCTTTTTAACCATGAAATATTCAGTTATATAATTAAAGAGAAACTTAGTGGTTGGATGGCGGCCTTATTTCTCACAGCACGGTGGCGTTTGTCTGATTAGGTGCTTCCTGTCGTTCTTTACCCGGCTCACGCTGATAGCGCCGCACTTGACGGGAGGAAAACACACCTGACAGGAGTTTCACGGAGGGGACATGGTGTGCTTGAGGATGGATGTGTGTGGGTATGTCGGGTGGGGGATGAGCGGTCGTGCTCCAGTTGGCACACCTTGCATCGCATTACATTTCCGCCCACGTCGAAAAGCCACCCGAGGGGAAAACCGAAGGCGAGCATAGAGGGGGAAAAAAGCGCGAGAACAAACGACTGGGTTGTTTGGCTCCGGCTGACGGCCTCGACGTATCAAGTTTGTGGTGTCTGATCTAAATGGGTAGAAAAATGGGGAGGCCTCATGCAACCCCTTATTACTCTGTCACTTACCATTAAACATGAATAAACAGCTTGGGCTCCCCGCATCACCCAGGCTTTTTATTTCACTGGCTTTTTAATGAGAGTAAAATTGCATCCATTGCCGAATGTGCCTCTGTAATTTCAAGTGCATTAAAAAGGGGGGAAACACTCTTCGAATCTGTTCTGCAATGTTCTCTGCACGTAGGAATTATTTGATTATGAAAAGTTGCTCAAATGTTTACAGAGTAAAATTAGATTTTGGATGGGCTGCTGACTCAGAATGTTGTCTTTGATCAGCGAGGAGATGTTTGCTGTTGGTTCAGCTGGTGTGCATCAAAGTCGAACTGCACTGGGATCAACACGTACCTTGTAGCTGTAATCAAATTATGGTCAACAAAACAGGGAATCGACATGCTATGATGTAGTTTAGTGTGCGTTAACACAAATTAAATGAGTGGAACTCAGGTTTGTACAAAGAAATGGAAATAATATCAAATGTGATTTTTAGTATCTCTTTCATCACTCATTTTTTTGATTGGACTGGCAAAAAGGTAAGACATTTTTACACAAAATGTAGCTTTAAAATGCAAAATAATTTCAAAATTGATAAAAACGGCACTTACATGCAACATGATGAGGTCATGTGTCAACAGTGTAGCATATTACTGTGTGAAAGGGATGTGAAAATGGATATGACAATGTTGATATGTTTGGTCTTGGCGGCACAGATCTGCTACGCTGCTGCTGTTTGTTATTGCTGCTGCTGCAGAGCAAGTATGGGACTTGCTACTGCAAATACATACACAACACGCTGTTGCTGTACAATATAGCATACATACCCATAGCAGATCTATACAGGTGGAGCTGGGGAAGGTGGAGGGTTTTTGAAAGAGCACTGCAAATGCTGACCAAATATTTGAAGGTTGAGCAGCGAGTTCATTGGCTACTGATACATACTGATGCCCTATAGAGAATGATTGTGATTGTAAACAGATTGAGTTAAGGACCTATTAGCCTGTGCCACCTAGAGTTTTATGACAGAACTTTGTATGCCTAAAAAAAAAAAAAAAAAAAAATGGTTTCACTCACTGTTTTTTTTTTTTTTAAATAGTAGCTACAGTAAGTAGTAAGCTAGTGTACCATTCTGAACTTTTGTATGTTTGTACAGGCAGATACAGGTGTATTCTGAGAAGACATGTTGCCCAATCCCAAAACCATCTTAATCAAAGAATGTTTTCTTGGATGGAACTGCGTCCTGCTTGTCAGCTTGTCACTGTAGCTGCATAGCTTTATTCATATTACCCCATCGTTTGACGTCCTCCATGCAGAAGCAAAGATAGCTGTTCAAAAGCATGTTTGGGTGCTTTATTAAAAACAAGTCTCTCCCTATTGACAGACCCGCAGCAATAAAGCTCTACACGGCTTAGCAGAGTAACGCTACAGCATCCAGAAGCGAAGAGAAAGAGCAAACAGTAAACAAAAGTGACTGTTTGCTTGTGTATATTACAGAAATGTACTTCAGATAAAGGGTTAGATCACCTATGGGATGGGCATCTGTTATCATCGAAAAAAACAGCAACAAAAAGGGCTTTGGAATAAAATAAAACTGACATTTTCAAAACAAAGTCCTCGGCAAGAACTGGAAGATGTGCACTAATGGGATGGAAAGGCAATGCTTGTGTTTGTTGAATTAGTCATGTTTATTTTCAAAAGATTTTAAGATTTGTTCCATCTACTGTACACAGTTTAAAGTCAATATGAAATAAAAATGTGAATTGTAACAGTGCAATCTCACATTCAGGTCTGATTAATGTGAACGCCTACATTTCACAATCCAACTCATAAATATGTCATATTACAGAAGTAAAATGGATTGTGAATGCTGTTCATTGCAATATGAACCAATATTCAAGTTCCCAGCTTTCATTTTGCCTGATATATAGTGTTTTGTAAATACAATGTTTCACAAAGATCTTGCGTTTTGTGTGTGTCTTGATGTTTTGTGTAAAATCTGCAAGCAAACCAGTTATGAGTAAGTGTCCTGGATGTAAAATTTATTTAAACATTAAACAAGACTGTTCTGATGACTCAATTGCTATTTTTTTCTGATGCATGTTTTGCCTTAAAAAGATCGTCAAGTCTTTGTTGCAGTGTTCTATATATTGCGTAATATGCAAATTTTGTACAGCAGTGCAAGTTCTTACCGCCCGTAACATCCTTAAATCAGTGGTTCATGTACTCAGATGGCAGCCAAGCGCTCAGTTACATTTTAGTTTGTAATCAAGCTGGTTTCATCCAAATAGAAACACTTATCTGAGCATCAAGATTCAGCCGCCCCAGCCCATCAGCCCTCACCACAAATGAGTTTAATCAGTGTGCTAATTATGTCATTTGGTACATTTAACTCAGTGTGAAACTTTGGGCTTTATTGTGTAACAATCTATTGTTCCTCTCTGTGATTTAAAAGTGGCGAGCTAATGTCATGCTTAGTACAAGATTCCTTTGTTTGGCATGCCTTCAAACGAGAGATCTGTCTCATTTTGTGTTATCTCAAGACACTTTCAAAAGCATCTTTGTGAGCTGAAATATGGGTATGAAGTGAGCAGTGAAACAGTGCCACCTTTTGACTAATGGCAGCATCACGGTCCTTCTTGAGGGTTTTGAATGTCCAATTCCAGCTATTCCATCTCAAAGAAAGCACTTGGCTTCAGGTCAGAATGGAACCACTGCCAGATACGAGATGAACAGCAGCCCCCCATCCCAATGGAAGACCGACTATAGTTGCATGAAGATGTGTTTTATTAAAATATTGACTGGCCTGGTTCTCATATGAATAAATAATAACCCAAGATGTTAAAAACCTCACAGAGGTGTTTGATTAATTTTCTAAGCCAGATAATCCTCCTAGCCTTTCAGAACAGCCAATAATCAGGTGTTATGCAAAGGTTATTTGCACATATATTATTTTTTCATGTTTTACTTTCCTCAAGACTATACACGATTTGGTACCGTGGTATATTTTGAAATTGCCATAACAAATTATGTTAATGCCATGGTATACTTTTCCAATTTCCAAAAACCAACCTATTCCCTTGGTGCCATGTCCAAAAACCATGAATACCAAAACGCTTCTTTTCTAATATCTTGTATAGTGCAAAAGAGCAGTGCAATTTGATGCTACACAAATTAGATTTTTCACGTTATAATTGACTACTGCAAATTTAAGTCAATGATTTGTTGAGTGATGTTGTAATTTTTCTTTCCACACTGAAAGCAAATGCTCAATATGACCAAATGATGTCTCATCATCCATATCAATGCTGTATATCAGACTGCTCAAACGGTAAATGAAACCAGCATTACTTTTACACCGAAGACTCGATTTCTCTTGTTTCAAACGCAACTGCCGCCATCTTGTATTCCCAGATAATATTGATTCGTGAAAATTTCCTCAGAGGACTTTAGCGATGAAACGGAAATAGTGGAAGATCTTTTCTTAAAGGGATAGTTCACCCAAAAATGAAAATTTGATGTTTATCTGCTTACCCCCAGGGCATCCAAGATGTAGGTGACTTTGTTTCTTCAGTAGAACACAAATGATGATTTTTAGCTCCAACCATTGCGGTCTGTCAGTCGTATAATGCATGGCAATGGGAACTCCATCTAATAAGAGTAAAAAAAACATGCACAGACAAATCCAAATTAAACCCTGCGGTTCGTGTCGACACATTGATGTCCTAAGACACAAAACAATCGGTTTGTGCGAGAAACCGAACAGTATTTATATATCATTTTTTACCTCTAATACACCACTATGTCCAACTGCCTTGAGCATCTGGTGTGTGAGGTCTGAATGCACTCTGACGCTGGAAGTGATGTCTCGCACTCATTGACATATACGCACGAGAGATCACTTCTGTCATCAGAGCGCGTTTTCACACACCGGATGCTCAAGGCAGTTGGACATAGCGGTGTATTAGAGGTAAAAAAAATTATGTAAATACTGTTCGGTTTCTCGCACAAACTGATTGTTTTGTGTCTTAGGACATCAATGTGTCGTCACGAGCCGCAGGGTTTAATTTGGATTTATCTGTGAATATTTTTTTTTACTCTTATAGATGGAGCTCCCATTGATATGCATTATACGATTGACAGACAGCAACGGTTGGAGTTAAAAATCATCATTTGTTTTCTACTGAAGAAACAAAGTCACCTACATCTTGGATGTCCTGGGGGTAAGAAGATAAACATCAAATTTTCATTTTTGGGTGAACTATCCCTTTAAATATTGTGATATATACATGATATATACGGATGTATACAATATACATCCGAGTGTAACAGATTATTGGAAAAGAAAATGGCAGGAACTTGGTTCTATGCCTCATTTGTTGACTGAATTTTAAAATGTGGCTGTTCCACGCGGAAATGGAGGCAGATTCCCCATGGAATCACCCCTGCAATAAAGCCTTCAAAATCGTGATTTAAATCGAAATCGTAATATCGATCAAAAATCGTGATAGTAGTCAATCGCACAGCCATAATTCAGCCATTGTGTTTGGTTTTCGAGGCTAATTGTCACTACACATGAACTTGGGATAGCAGTTATGTAGAGTTTTACTTCATACAAATGAGCAAAGATAAAAAATGATGTAGGCTAGGCCTATATATTATTATATATTAAAAAAATTATCGACGTCACTAGTCGGTGGTTAATAACCATCGTGAATCATCCGTAAAGGAAGCGTTTTGGTTGCGTCATGCGCTTGAAGAGTAGCTTGGTTAATTATAATGGGAGCATTCTAGTTTTGTCACGTTACATTGTGCCACACACTTCTCGCGTCGACACGCAGCGTTTCGCTTGAGGGGAGATCGGAAGGTCTCTAAAGCCCCCCTGCATCTCCTCAACCTAGCTGCATTCAACCTGTTCCTCTCACCTCTTTCTGTAGCCTTTGGCATCACTCAAACGCTGCTGAATAACTAACTCACTCTTCAACTTTATTCATGAGGCGTTTCATCTCTTCTCTTCATGTGTCAGTTTCTTCACAGCTGTCTGGACAGGTTTTATGGAAGTCCAGGGTCCCACAGACAGCTCTGGCTGAAATATTTCTCACTGTGTGTTGTTGGGAGCGTTGTAATGAATGGTGCCATTCAAAATCAGAATGCCATAAAGGAAAGAGATGAGAGCTGGAGAGATTGAAACGGCCCGGGTGACCGACTCCAGACAGCACTGCCCTTGCAAAACTTTACAATGGTAAACATTGTTTCTGCTAAAATAAACTTCACAAAAAGTCCTGTGGTGGTGGTGTGATATATCAGATTTTGATACTTTGATGAATACCATATTTCTGAATCACTGCCATGCTCATGTAGCCAGAGGTGTAAAGTATTTGAGTAAATGTAATTAGTTACTGTACTTAAGTATATTTTTGACTACTTTGTAGTTGTACAGAGTATAAAAGATATTGGCAACTTTTACTCTCTACTTGACTACATTTTTGAACAAGTAAATGTACTTTTTACTCCATTACAATTGTGATGTGTAATGCAATTACACACTACATTTTTCATGGCACCTAACTTTTTCTGCAGCAGTTTGTTTCTGATATAAAGAAGTGATATCGCCATCTAAGGGCATTGAAGGTACTATCTTGTGCGTTTTGCCTTTACTCACCCAAACTTGTCAACAAGGCTACTTTACATGAATGTGAGTGCATTAGCAGGTAGTTTCTGAACCGCTGGTGTTTGATTTATTAGATGAGGAAATGACTGCAGCTGGTGATGAGACTCAAACCAGCACGTACAGTAGATTTTGACTATTTAATTTTACTTAACATTGTTTTATTTATCTGTTATATTGACAAGACCTTTTTGAAGGATATTGGTTTACTTATGATGTTTTTGTGCACTTGAGCTTAACTGAGACTTGAGAGTTTGTAGATGTTTAAAAGGTTGTTGTGTCAACCTTGATTTATTGCAATATCGAGTTGTTCATTTTTTTTTTTTTTTTTTTAATAAACTTGATTTCTCATCTTACAAATCAATTGTTTCTTATTTTCAGCATGAGTAAAATGATTAAGTACTGTTAAAATCAGATACTTTAAAACTTTTACTCAAGTCGTATTGGAATTGGTTACTTGTAACTTGTAGTGGTGTCATCTTTTTTAATGTAAGGTATCTGTACTTTTACTCAAGTATGGTTTTCATGTAGCCTACATGAATACAACAAAAACTTGGTGCTACCATGGTATTCCTAAAAGTACTTTGGAATACCATGTATCTGTACCACTGGTGTGTAATTTGACATTCTTTACCTTATTTTTTATTATTCTCAGGTAAGGTAAATAAGTCGAATCTGACCTAAGCACTTTAAAACACTTACAACTGGACAGAAGACTTCTTCGTGGTCAGTTCTGGCTCAACATCATAAATCAATGACCTGGGAGGCAGACCAGTTATAAAAATAGAAGTCAATTTATTGATTACAATTAGTTCTCTAGCAGTATAAGTCTTCTACAAATACTATATATAAGTAAAAGTACAAATATCAAAAGGTTTTTCAATCAAGGCATCTTGATCGGATGCTCTTCAGGTGGTCACAAAGCAGCATCTGATGTCACTGTTATCATCACAGATATTTAAAGATAAATTAGTGACCTCCCCAAATGAGGCTATTCAGACTGTGAACGCCCCCTTTAAAAAGGCCTGTTTTATGTCTTCTCCTTCTCATTTGGCGAGCTCCTGTCCTCTTGTCTGCATCACGTTTTACTTAAATCAACATACTTAACACATAATAGTTATAAAGTTGCTCTAATACATGTTTTCTCTACTTTGAGCATAAATAAGTCATCTGTAGAGTGATATGTAGAGCGGTCTCAACCTCAAATTTAACTCTGTACAACCACTTCTGCACTCACATATAATTCTGCTATGCTCTCCAGCCTACTCACAGTACCACTGGGTGAATACTAACACATCATACAAATGTTATATTCATTGTATTATAAATAAAATACCTATGTAACAGTTATGTCATTGCCCATATAAGGCTTTTCAAGGAAATAACCAAAATAATAAAGCATATTATATTAGTTAAATAGGTAAAATTTTAGTATGGGGAACAATTCTCACTTTTAGTTGCTTAATAGCTTGCATATTACTAGAATATTGGATGTTTATTTGTACTTATAAAGCACAGCATATTAATGCCTTATTCTGCATGACCTTATTCTACAACCCTTAATCCTACCCAATACCTAAACATATATGCTACAACATCTACCTTACTAATTATTAAAGGGTTAGTTTACCCAAAAATGAAATTTCTGTCATTAATTACTCACGCTGAAAGTTTACTGAAATTACTGAAAGGGGAGAGACAAATTTGTTGAATAAAGTTGTTATTTTTGTTTTGTTTTTGCGCACAAAAATGATTCTCGTCGCTTCATAACATTAAGGTTGAACCACTGTAGTCACATGGACTATTTTAACAATGTCTTTAATACCTTTCTGGACCTCAAAATGTGCAATGACATTGCTGCCAATGTGTAGTTCAGAAATTCAGTTCCTCAGATTTCATCAAAAATATCTTAATTTGTGTTCCGAAGATGAACGAAGGTCTTAAGGGTTTGGGATGACATGAGGCTAAGTACTCAATGACAGAAATGTCATTTTTCAGTGAACTAACCCTTTAAATATGCAATAAATTAGGAGTTTATTGAGGCAAAAGTTGTAGTTAATAGTGAATATTTGTTCCCTACACTAAAGTGTTACCGTTAAATACATCAAACAATGAGGCAGGGTAAGTGTATTCTTATTCATATTACACAACAACTGCCACAGTACCCTTTTATAAGGATATTATGGTACTCCAACGAACTTTAACAGCTTCTTAAATAATACCATGGTATTAGCATGGTAAGCATAATTTAAATGGTACTGTGAGAGCTGATATCACTGTGGTACTTTGATATATACCATGTTTAATATACTCGTATACAAGAATAAAAGGAAAAGAACTGTCATGGTGGTCTTATAAGTAATTTGATGTAAATACCATGGTATATACAAATTGCTGTGATATAACCACAATCACTGTATACACCTTTTATAAGGTTATTTACAAGGTACTTCAAGATATTTTAACCCCTTCTTCAAAAATACCATGGTATTACCATGGAAGGCATAATTGTGGTATAATGATAGTTGACACCATGGTGCTTTGATATATACCATGTTTCTGAATGACCATATTCATGTACAACGGTTAACTTACAAAAAGGCACCAGAGGTACCCATATGGCTGCATGGTATTGTATTGTAAATGTCATAGTACATGAATTTCAGTATTTCAGCATATATTAAAGTAACATGGTATTGACCTTTATTTACACTTTAAGTTTCATCAAAAAATACCATGGTATTATGATAGTACATGTACAATCCTGGAATTTATAATAAAAACTGGTTTGTTGACATTTCGCATTATAAAGATAAAAATATTTCATGTCATATTGATATTTCAATCAATCAATCAAGAGATAAAATCTGTTGGTGCTGTTCATGTAAAAGCCTCAAAAACATGACTGAAGACATGAATTCACAAGATGAATTATTCCTAAAAAACACAACAGCAAACCATCTATAAATAAAACACAATAATGCTGTTTTAATTATCCACAGATTATGTCAAATTTGGCTAATTTATAGCCTTGCAACAGGCAAAAATAGGTGTTCTTCATTGCAACAAGACCAAAAAAAAACATCAAATCTAGGTCTTGTTGTTATTCTGTAACTGTGTCCCAGTTATGGCAAAATGGCCTATTTGTGTACGACAATATCTCACTCGAACATCCCACTCCTAATGGCTGTTTTATTTTAAACAATGCGTCTCGGTCCCTAGGCGTACTATTATCAGCGAGTGGAGTCTTCAAGGGGAACGCTCGACGTGACGGCGCGTGGGAGGCCAACTCCAGCTCCACTCATCTGTCACCTCATAAGGGTTTCCATGGGAACCAAAGAGCGCATAGCAAAGTAATGAGGCAGCCCATAATTGTTCACTGTGACCTTGCTGATCCCATCAAGGTTGTATCCCTTGCCTCGGTGCTACGTGTTTGCGCAAATGTTAATGCAAAACCATCTGAGATGGATAAGATGCAGCCCCATGTTTAGGTCGTTTGAGTGAGGCTGGACTTAATCGGTTTTACAATTTAGCCGATATATAGAGTATCATCCAGGGGATGAATCATCACGCTTATGTCCGCCATAACCCGATTAACACGAGGGCTCGAACGCTGCAATTTTGCAATTACGCACAGACGCCAACAGCCTCTTGGAAACTGCCCTTCCCTGTGTGTCTTATTTTTCCATATTCTCTCTTCTGATTGGCTTGTTTTGTTCAGACTATCATCTCCTTCCCTCAAATCTGTCGCCGGATGCAGGACTTGTCACTGTTGCTGTCTGTGTTTACCTGTATCTCTTGAGATATGACAGGTGGCTGAAATACACTGTGGGATCAGCTATTAGTTACTTGCTAAACTGTCGTCATCTCTCTCCGGATTGAATTTGGAAAGACGATTTGAGGGGAAACAGGACTGTGTTTTCTGTCAGAATTACACAGATTTCCTGCATGTTGCGTGTAACACTTTTGCAACTAGTAGGATATTAGGTATTAGGAAGCCATCATTTTAGATAAGGTTAAAGTGTTTACATAATGCTTTTTGCAAACTAAAAAGGGTCATCATCATAAGTTTTTCCCCTTCCTTTTCCTACTTTGGCCAAGAGCGGCTGTTCGCCAATAGTGTGTGAAACTCCAGCGCTAACATAATTAGGGCACATTTAAAATGATTGCAGTGTATTTGCCAAGACTTCGTATTTGTTTATCCGGAATAATTGGTTCTAATGGTGATGTTTCCACAGTTGTTGAAGCAACTGGAAGTTTTTGAAATGTAAATGAAATGCACATGAGTCATATGTTTTCAGGAGGAGCGTTTTCTCCACGACTAACTAATATCTTCAAAGAGTCAGAATCTACCTGCTGTTCAGAATATCTTATATAATAAGACACAAGGATACAAAATGAGCAAAAAAAGTTCTGCACCTACTTGCAATTCTATTATTCTTGAGTGAATTGAACTTGTGAACTTGTAACCCAATTTAGATTTAGATTTAAATGTATAAATTTCCATATTCATATGGCTTTACTTAGGAATTTACAGTAAGTCCAACAGATAAAAGAAAAATTCACGAATCTCTTTGATATCTCACTTGTTTTTCTTCATGCTGAGAAAAAGATTCTAGTAATCTCATGCGTCTCTAGAGTTTCAGAACAGATCTTACTGTCACATACTGTGCTCAGATTTTCAAGTATGCAGTCAGTAGTCAGAGGTTTCAGTATGAACTCAAACGTTTCTCATCAAAGTCTCCCAAGAGTATAATCAATGTATGCTATCTACATTCATTTTATGGCTCTATAGGCTTACTGTACACTATTGTTCAAAATATTTTGTGCTCAAGAAACATTTCTTATTATCAAACTGTTGTTGTGCTGCTTAATATTTTGTTTAAAAAAAAAATAAAAATAGTAGGCTAAATTGTGTGAGCGATTTACTATTTTGTTCTCTCGATTTATAAATCATGCACACGATTTAGTAAATCGAGGGAACGAAATAGTAAATTGTGCGCAAGATTTAGTAAATCGAGGGAACGAAATAGTAAATCGTGCACACAAGTTAGTAAATCAAGGAAATGAAATAGTAAATCATAAGCACTATTTAGTAAATCGAGGGAACGAAATAGTAAATCACGTGCACGATTTAGTAAATCAAGGGAACGAAATAGTAAATCGTAAGCACTATTTAGTAAATTGAGGGAACGAAATAGTAAATTGTGCGCACAATTTAGAAAATTGAGGGAACGATTAGTATCGAGGGAACGAATTAGTAAATCATGCGCATGATTTAGTAAATTGAGGGAACAAAATAGTAAATCATGACACGATTTAGTAAATCGAGGGAACGAAATAGTAAATCATAAGCATGTTTTAGTAAGTCGAGGGAACTAAATAGTAAATCTTGCACACGATTTAGTAAAACGAGTGAACGGAATAGTAAATCGTGCGCACAATTTAGTAAATCGAAGGAACAAATTAGTGTTAATGGAACAAAATAGTAAATCGTGCACAGAATTGACTTTTTTTCATGCATGTCATGTGCGGGGCTCCGTATTCAAAAGAATTTATTTGAAATATCTTTCTTTTTTTTTATTAATAATGAAAAAGCCTATCACTTTGGATCAATTTAATGCATCCTTGCCGAATAAAAATCTTACTGACCCCAAACTTTGAACGGTATTGTCAACAACTGAATATTTTATTTCTGCTGAGGATTTTTAGGAGAAACACTTAAGACAATAATGGTAATGAGGACTCTGTCTTTTACACTGTGAAAAAGCCACCTTTGAGCAATAAAACTTCCCTCTAGAGTAAAATGACTACAGTGTCCTGCATTTTAAAAGGAAAGTCTGACAATGTCACTCTCCGTCCTTCACTTACAAAAGTGTTGAATAAAGAACATCTTCTGAATGTCTATTTTTCTTCAAAAGCTAGATTTACGAGGAAGGGTGTGATAAAGCCTCATAAGTTAAAGCTACAACAGAGATCTTTACAGATTGCTTCGAATGAATGTCAGAAATTGAAGGATTACTTTGTACTTCAAGGAAAGTACAAAGAAGTGTTCCTGTCAGAGGGTTTTGGGAATCAACAATCCTCACCTCCCTTTTGTTTTGCTATTGTACTCTTGCTTGTAGAACAAAGACCTGCATTGGTTTAAATTGAACCTGAGATTGTTTTACATTTTCTCAAGAAAATCTTGTCAATAACTATTTGTTTGATTATGTAAATTGAAAGAATTAACAAGCCACACAAATTGAGACAGATCTAACAAAAGTATGTTCTAACAACATTTTGCTAATGTTCCCATTAAGCAGTTATTTCTGAATGTTCTCTCAACGTTCAAAACATCCAGTTTTTAAAATGTTTTTTCTTGGTATATTATATTAAAGGGTTAGTTCACCCAAAAATGAAAATTATCCCATAATTTACTCACCCTCAAGCCATCCTAGGTGTATATGACTTTCTTCTTTCAGTCAAACACAAAAAAAATATCATGGCTCTTCCAAGCTTTAAAATGGGAGATTTTGAAGCCCAAAAAAGCGCATCCATCCATCCATCCATCCATCCATCCATCCATCATAAAAGTAATCCATACGGCTCCTGGGGGTTAATGAAGGCCTTCCGAAGTGAACCCATGCGTTTTTGTAAGAAAAATATCCATATTTATAACTTTATAAACTGTAATCCTAGCTTCTGGTAACGGCCGCCGTGTGTTCACGAAAGAGTTGAGTTCCGGCGTATGACGTAGGCTTAGCGTAAGCTGCGAAATGACGAACACAGAACCCCAGAGAATAGAGCAAAACAAAATGCCGGTCACAAATTAGAAGTCAACCACAAGGATTTTTAAAGGAAGGATTTCGATATAAGAGAAGAGAAGTTTGAGTTTGTTTCCTAGCCTTATTTGTTCAAACTGCGAGAGGCGTCTACTCTCACCTAAGCTTATGCTACTCCTAAATCCTATCTCATAAGTCGAGTCAGAGATCACTATTCGGAACTTGACTTGCGTACGGCCATTAAGTTCTGAGAATGTTCCCTGTTAGCTGGTATGGTGTGGGAATACTAGCCCTTACATAAGCGAAATAAAGTAATAGTGATGCTTGGTTTGACAAAAAAAAAAAAAAATACTGGCAAACCTAATGGTTAAAGGTAAATACAATTAGCATGTGAACCGTTGCAACCTTTTACTAATGGAGACAGAAAATCATTGCTCAGTGATGAAGCGAAAGGCCAATATAAAAGAGAAAATTGCTAATGTGATGTTTCCTTGCTAGAATATCCAGGTAGCTTGCACCAGTTACAAGAGACCAGATTTTACAGCAGAGTTAGCTTGACATAAATAGAAATTAGAAACGTTTTTTGGGAACCGTAGCCATAGAGCTTGCATGCTACAGCATTTCAAGTTCTCAATGAAAGTTTACTGTTTTCTCTACATCAATATCAGTCACAAAAATGACAAAGAGGCCAAGAAATCTGCTTGCTTGTCTAGGTTTGTTGTGCTTAGCCACTTCACATGGCACAAATCAGTACTTTGTGTGACTGTGGGAGATATTGACAATAGTGTAGTATATACCTGTGTTATATCTATCAGTCTTGAAGCACTCTTGGGAGCCGTACACCCAGCGCTCATGAGGCTAGAGTCTATTTTCAGGTCTCATTTCATCTTGGTCCTGCAGCGGCTGAGATTTGTACCAATTAAGGTGATAAAGACAACAGGCTGCCATATTTCTCTCCGCACCAAGGCTGGAAAATTAGGGCGGAAAGATCGGGCCAGTGAGAATCCTTGAGAGACCGCTATGATGAATACTCTTCTTCCTCCACAGGGCAGTGCTGGGTAGCAATATGGTATGCTGACCTTTCTCATAAGATCATTTGCCGGTAAGATTCATTTACTAAAATCCCAGTTTACGCATTAATGCTGCATGGGGGCACATTTTCTCTTCTTATTGCCTGCTCTTTGAGTGGACTCAGCTGGTGAGCTTCTCCATCCACTCAGTTAGGGCTTAATTCGATGTGTTATCAGTGCTCCAGTAACTGGTTTGTGGCCAGAGGTATGAAGCGGACACATGCTGTGATGGATGCGTCTTTGTGAATTTAAAGAGCTTGCAGTGCTGTCAATGGTTTGAAATCACTTTTTCACGCTGCTGTCCTTGACCTGGCTTATATTTTCATTAGAAGCCTCTTGACAAAAGGCACTGTAAATGAAATAAAGCCTGAGCCACTGATCTGATACTGATGAAAGGTTGAATGAGTCATCGTCAGATCAGGCCTCTGGAGAAAGTTACCCAAGAACTGAGTGGTGTGATGCAGAAAATTCAATGATGTATTGAATGATGATCATTTATTGAATGGGTAGAAATACTATTCTGGGAATATTGTTTGATTTGCATGAAATACATTCAACTTCACAGTAGATCATACAAGATATCTGTATACAGGAACCCTTTTTCCAATCGGTTTTGAATGGCTTCAGTTCATCAAAACAGCAGCAAAACCATCTCAGCCAACTTACTGTACAATATAAGAAAAGGCATGGAAACATTTGAACGCATTGACCATTGACCTTTACTGCTCATAAATTTATTAAATTTGTGCTTTGAACACCATTTGATCATTATTTAGGTGTTGTGTGTTAACTGTTAAAATGTTTTATTGTGTATAAACAGCCTAGGGTGGCTTATGCGCTAAAAATAGTCATATTTTGACCAATAGGTTTGTATGAAACGCATTTATTTTGTTTTTTTTGTGAAAANTTCTGGGATCAAACTTTCCAGCTTTGGGAACTTTTGCAGCTAGACTGTATGTGACCACATGACCGGATTTGACATATTCGAATCAAAGTTACAAGCGCTTACCAAGGATTACCAATATTTTTGCACTTAAAGGATTAGTTCACTTCTGAATTCAAATTTCATGATAATTTACTCACCCCCATGTCATCCAAGATGTTCATGTCTTTCTTTCTTCATTCGAAAAGAAATTAAGGTTTTTGAGGAAAACATTCCAGGGTTTTTGTCCATATAGTGGACTTCAGTGGGGTTCAACGGGTTGAAGGTATAAATTGCTGTTTCAGGGCCGCTTCAAAGGGCTTTTCGCGATCACAGACGAGGAATAAGGGTCTTATCTAGCGAAACAATCTGTCATTTTCTAAAAAAAAAAAAATTTATTAAAAATTATATATGTTTTAACCA
>RJVU01075544.1:7823705-7837897 GCA_003731715.1 Anabarilius grahami | reverse complement strand
TAATATCTTATAAATAATAATTTTAATAATTAGAATTTTTATGTATTGTATGTATTTAATTTTAAAATATATAATTATAAATGATTATATATAATATATATTATTTACCTACTGTACTTATAAAGTTCCATGAAAACAATGTACCAATGTGGCGGATATTTTGTGGCATGTAACAACATTTACACAGGCATCAAAATATATTTTAATTTTGACAAAGGTATTAATTTTAGGCAACATTGAACTTGAAAATCTAGTCAATTATGTATTCTATGTAGGCATAATTGCATAATTAATAATGTAATTCATTATTTTTTTTGTCACAAAACGTCCTTGTTGAATTTGAAGTAAATAAAACAAGTAAACAAATTCCTCTTCCTGTCATTCCATCACAACTTCCTGTGGGGCGTGGCCAATTCGGTCCAAACTTACAACACTCTTAAATAAAAGGATTCATTTCTTAATTTCCCCAAGTTTAAAGTTGATAAAGATCAACAACAACACAAAACCCAGGAGAAATGACTCCTGCAACTTTTCATTTCTTCACAGGGTCGGAGCGTCATTTGCGTAGATGTTACAGTGACATGGACTTATGTAGGTTATCAGACGCACTGGAGCCCCCTTGAGCATTTCTGAAATTAATGTCAGAATGACGAATATGATGAAGGGCTGCGATGAATATTTCATGTATGACCCATATGAGGGAAAGAGAGAGGGAGAGAGCAGGAGAGATGCTGAGAGACGCTGTGCTGGGTTCGGCGGATACTGAGCTGGTGGTGATGATGCGGGGAGGCTGACAGACAGACGGAGGGAGGGTCTATTCCACGCGTGGATTATTATTGCTCTGCGTCGCTCTCTATCCAGAAGGGAAGCACCCGAGGAGAATCGGAAGAAACCGAAGCCCAGACCCGAAAAGTAAGTGATTAATTTCCAAACCTCTGTGCTTTGATGTTATGAATAAGTGCATGTATAGAGAGATGGTCTCTGTCTTCACTGTTCACAGTAAATGACAACCTTGAAACATTTGAGTCACACTATATATTGCAGTGATAGCCTGCTACTGTATATTTACTGTACAAATCGAACTACTTTGTGTGATTATTTTGTGGAGCGAGCTGCTTGTAAATTGTTGTTCTATATGTGTGTATTGTGCAATTAATGCAGCTTGAACTGTTTGCAGACTCCATTTAAACTTTACTGTGTGGATAATTTCTCAAGTGTGTTGTTTTAAAAAAAAAAAACTTTAGGCTTTTTAAAGAAATGTATGATTCAAGTTTGAAAATCTCCCTTTGACTTTGTTTGAATGTTCTCCCTTGTGTGATGGCGTCATCATTATATTTGCATACTAAAGCACACTTGGCCTTCTGTCATGCATAAATGTGAAATGTGTCATTTCTGTGCCACTAATGACAACAAACAGAATTGCAGAAATAATGGCTGTGTCCGAAATCACATACCCTCTGAGTACGTACTTCTTTTGTATAAGTATGTACTTGCAGTACTTTGCGATCATTAAAAAAGTAGGTTCTACATAGTATGGGAGCCTCTCAATACTCAAATTGATGCTTCCTCGTTTCCTCGTTCCTCCGCCCTCCAGCCCATGACCCGGAAACCGATCGAACTCGGCCATCTTGAAGGGTATCTCTGTCAATTCTCTAATTGCACCGCAAGGAACAAGGAGCGAGGAAGCTTCCTGAGGAGTCATGAGCGAGGATACACAGATGTATCCTTCCCTTGCATCCTAAGGGGGTGGAGCTAAGATGTGAGCAAAGGAAACAAGGGTGCACAAATAAGAAATGAGAAGCACCCTATGAATGTGTGTATTATCAGTGAAGCGTCAGTTGCGTCGCTTCACTGCCATTCACAACTCCCGTGGCCTCATGGGATATTAAGGTGCCTATTGAATGCAGACTTCAGAATTTCACCGGAAGAAGGTCAGGAAGTAGTACTGTTTTAAGAATGCTGTGGCTGAATCCCAAATGGCACCCTAAACCCTCACGGTCTTCCTCTGAGTCCGCACTTTCGTGACGTAATGGCACTTTGACTGCCGGGTAAAGTCCTCTGCGTAGCTTGCAAACTTGCGGGCTCAGCTGAAGTGTGCATCGAGGGCGCATAGCGGCTGAAAAGGGGGCGCTCCCGGGCACCCATCTGAAACCTAAAATGATGAATGGGACACCCTACGGTCTAGTGGACTTAATGCACGCGGCAGCCATTGTAAGTCCACAAGGCCGAAAGTGCATAGAAGTGTGCCATTTGAGATTCAGCCTGTGTATTTGGACATACTACTCTTTTCACATACTGTTTATAGTAGTGAAGTATGCATTTTGGATGCCAATTACTTTTCAAACAGATGGTTTCACCCCAAACTCAGACCATTGGTTGTGCTAACTTGAGTATCTGGTGACGTGGCAATGTATGCTATATGCAATATATGCAGGATGTGCTACCAACAATATATTTGCATGGTTTTAAGGGTATGATTAGGCCTTTGGGGTATGTTTGGAGCTTAGTAAAGCCTCACAGCACATGAACTTAATGCTGGTATACATTCTGACGAGTTATTATTTACCTACATTTTCAACACATTTCATACTGTCCTACTACATCTGACTGCTTTTTTTGTGCACCACGAAGCATGCTACCCATGTTTTGCCCCAAATAATGAAAGCGGGTGGCACAAATCATCAGAAAACCGGCCCAGTTGGGCCAATCAACTAAAAAGATTTCAATTCCAATCGGTGCCACTAGTGTTGCAGACATAACATACTTTAATTTTTTTACATTTTAATATGAATATAACATCTGCAAAGGTTGATCAGAAGCTGCGTAAAGTTAATTTTCATGTGTTGCCAACAGAGGGCTATGATGTGACATATACTGTACATTTTTGCACAGCATAAAGCCAAAGCCTTAGAACTTTAACTCTATGGTTTTTACTGGTATTTTATAAATTATAGTAACATGAAATCATCTATTTGCAACAGGATATTCAATGAAAAAAGAGCTTTGGTTCATTCTGTTTCTGACCATCTGTTTGGAAATAGAAAGTCATTAGTTTTGCAATTCTGCCTGGTGCCATTATTGGCAGAGAAATTGATCGGATTGTGAAAAGTGGTCGATTCATATCAGAAGAGAGTCAGTTGGAGAGGGGCTGAAAAGTGAGAGGGATTTGTGACATCATTCAAAAATGAAAGTCGTTTCAGTGGTGGAGCATGTTATTACATTTAGAAAAAGATTACAAACCTTTTTTTTTTATTGAAATAACATGCACAGATGAATTGTGCACAATAAGACCAAGAAAATGCATTCCGAAAGTAAATATGGTTCATTTTTGTTGATTTTATGTTGTAAGGTAACATACAGCGTACTTGTGAAAGTCAGGTGGGCTAATTGAATTGGACGTTAGTTGGTCAAATGAAAAAATGTGTACGTTCTGTTTTAACCAATATATCAGTACTAGTATTTTTGCACATATCCTGAGATCTCTCACCCTTTGGTAAAGATGTCACACCTTGCTTCATCCATGACAAGTCTTTAAGTATGGATTGCATCCGTCTACCTGAAAGGTCAGTGGCATTGCAAGCAGTCAGTCAGCCTTCTCATTTGAATGCAGCTGATAATGTGTATTAAAGGTTAGCGGACTTTGACTTGCAGCTCTCTTGCAGGGCATTTTCAAAAGGGGGAATATTTGCTCTATAAGTTGTTCCCCCCAAGGCTCAGCCCAGCCAATTTCTAAAGACTGTTTCAGCCTGCTTTAAACTGCAACTGCATAATGTCCACCCGCTCCAAATATTAACTGTCTGCAGCAGTGACAGCCTGCCAAGTTTTCCGAGTCGAGCTTCAGTGATTTCTCGCCGTACTGGTGTCTTTAAAGACCGCGGGGGAATAGCCAGTCTGCTGATTAAGGATCCACGGCCTTGGACTCATTCATATTGTAGGAAGGTATTTCCATAGCAATTAGCTATGAGACCTTTTGGCTCAAGCTTTAGAGAAATACATCCCCAGCTCCCAATTGTAATCTTCCTGCCGAATCCTCATTCGGACCAGTCTCATCCACATTATTATCCCACTGCATTTATATTCAAATGGCACATGGAAGGCCTTCGTAATTGAATCTAATCCACTCCGTCTGATCAAAGGCCTTTTACAGGAGTCATAGTTTAATTTGTTGAATCAATAGAGCAGCTATGGTTTTGTCCATGGCTGACCTAGATTTCTCTGGGTTTTATTACACCGCCTAAGTTAGCCGGCTTTTTTTGGGAGAGAGTGTTGCAGGGAGTTTTGAATATAAAATCGTCACGGAAAGACAAACGCGTTTTATATAATCCTCCAGGGAATGGCGACGGCAGAATTGCATTATATTCTGTGCTCTCGTGCACTGAATTCAGGGTTGCTATGGAAATGATCTGCTCTGCTACAGTTGACATTGGCCAGACAATGAACACAAAGGATTAAGGAAGCACCAGATGTATAAAAAAGAGGTCAGGTATAGTATTCTCCGATTTAGCTCTGTTATATCATGATTGTTTAATACTAGGTGTGGGAGGAAGTTATATTGCAGGATGAGCCATTTTCTATCATGATGATATGTATCACTATATATAGAGAGAGAGAGAGAGAGAGAAAGAGAGAGAAAATGGTTCATCCTAAAATATAACTTTGGACCTTCCTCCCCCACCNCACCTATATATATTTAAAAAAAATAAAAAATAAAATAATAATAATAATAATACATTTAATAATAAATTAATATAAAATAATATATATAAATAGGCAGATTGATAGGTAAATCAATCTGCCTGCAATCACGTCATTCTCTATAGGGCACAGCACTGGTTTTGCTGTCTCAGTAGCCAATGAGCTCGCTGCTCAGCCTTCAAATACTTGGTGTGCATTTGCTGGAGCAGTTGCAGTGCGCTTTCAGAAACCCTCCACTTACATCCCCGCTCCACCTGTATAGATCTGCTACGGGTAATTCATGTACGCTGTACTGTACAGCAGCAGCATGTCTTACTTGCTCATAGCAGCTTTTCGTGTATGTATTGGCAGTAGCAAGTCCCGTACTTGCTCTGCAGCAGCAGCAATAAACAACAGCAGCAGCAATAAAAGCAGCAATGACAACAGCAGCGGCAATAACTAACAGCAACAGCAATAACAGCAGCAGCGACAATAACTGCAGCAGCAGCAATAAATGCAGCAGCAATAACAGCAGCAACAACAGCAGCAACAATGACCACACCAGCGGCAATAACTAAAAGCAGCAGCAGCAGCAATGACAACAGCAGCGGCAATAGCAGCAGCAGCGACAATAACTGCAGCAGCAGCAATAACCAACAGAAGCAGCAATAAGAGCAGCAGCAATAACCAACAGAAGCAGCAATAAGAGCAGCAGCAATAACAGAAGCAGCAATAACAGCAGCAGCAGCAATAAGAGCAGCAGCAATAACAGAAGCAGCAATGACAACAGCTGCGGCAATAAGAGCAGCAGCAATAACCAACAGAAGCAGCAAAAACAGCAGCAGCAGCAGCGCTAACAGAAGCAGCAATGACAACAGCTGCGGCAATAAGAGCAGCAGCAATAACCAACAGCAGCAGCAATAATAGCAGCAGCAATAACCAGCAGCAACAGCAATAACCAACAGAAGCAGCAATAACAGCAGCAGCAATAAGAGGAGCAGCAGTAGCAGAAGCAGCAATGACAACAGATGCGGCAATAAGAGCAGCAGCAATAACCAACAGCAGCAGCAATAACTAACAGCAGCACCAATAACTAACAGCAGCAGCAATAACCAACAGCAGCAGCAATGGCAACAGCAGCGGCGATAACAGCAGCAGAAGCAGCAATAACAGCAGCAGCAATAACCAACAGCAGCAGCAATAAGTAACAGCAGCAGCAATGACAACAGCAGCAATAACTAACAGCAGCAGCAATAACCAACAGCAGCAGCAATAAGTAACAGCAGCAGCAATGACAACAGCAGCAATAACTAACAGCAGCAGCAGCAGCAATGACAACAGCGGCAATGACAACAGCAGCGACAATAACAGCAGCAATAACCAACAGAAGCAGCAATAGCAGCAGCAGCATCAACAGTAGCAGCAGCAATAACCAACAGAAACAGCAATAACAGCAGCAGCAGCGATAGTAGCAGCAGCAATGACAGCAGCAGCAATAACCAACAGAAGCAGCAATAACAGCAGCAGCAGCGATAGTAGCAGCAGCAATGACAGCAGCAGCAATAACCAACAGAAACAGCAATAACAGCAGCAGCAGCGATAGTAGCAGCAGCAATAACCAACAGAAGCAGCAATAACAGCAGCAGCAATAACAGCAGAAGCAATGACAACAGCTGCGGCAATAAGAGCAGTAGCAGCGGCAATAAGAGCAGCAGCAATAACAGCAGCAGGAACAGCAATAACCAACAGATGCAGCAGCAGCAATGACAACAGATGTGGCAATAAGAGCAACAGCAGCAGCAATAACAGCAGCAGGAACAGCAATAACCAACAGAAGCAGCAGCAATAACTGTCATTTGTCACATAATTGTGCATGTGACAAATAATAATAAAAATCTAACAACAGCAGCAGCAATGACAGCAGCAGGAGCAATAACCAACAGCAGCAGCAGCAGCTATGACAGCAGCAGGAGCAATAACCAACAGCAGCAGCAGCAATAACAGGAGCAGCAATAACCAACAGCAACAGCAGCAGCAATAACCAACAGCAGCAGCAATGACAACAGCGGCAATGGCAACAGCAGCGGCGATAACAGCAGCAGAAGCAATAACCAACAGCAGCAACAGCAGCAGCAATAACAGCAGCATTTTATATAGATAAATCTATATTTTATTTGTGAGAACTGAACACGAGTAGAATGTTATTTAAAAGTTACTTAAGAAATCTAGTATAAAAGAAGAATGTTTTCTTTTCTTTTTTTCTTATAATGCTGATAACAGATTAAGGATGTTCTGCTTATGTTTATTCCTAAGATTTACTAGTGTTTATGCAACATTAGCCGGTGTTAGTTGGGAATTCGGCCCACATTTGGAACCCTTATTTTTGCATTACTCCTTGTTTCACGTCACTTTCATGTTTAAATTGCATTATGCAGTTCTATCCACTGATTGCCATGCAAATATATACTGAGATACATAGCAAATAGTCTTCCCGCTGAGACATTTCTACCATCGCACAGTACAGTATATTGTCAAAACGCTCAACCCTATTTGATACTGAAAGCAAATGTAAATTTAAATGAAGATGGTGCAGAGAATCCCCCGCAGAACTTTAACAACTCTTGGTAGATAAACCCTCCCAGGATCATTTTGTTCTGATTAAGAACCGCACTTCTGTGGACTTTAGAGTTGGCGCTGTTTGAATTCAGGGAGGCTAATTAAATAGAAGTCGATAAACGCTTACCTGCTGGGGCCTTATGGATTCACCGGAGGAGAGAATGACAAGAGAACCTTAAATGGATCATTTGCGTAAAGTCTATTGGATCGTACTCGTAGCTAATAGCTCAGGTTTAGGATACAATGAGGCCCAGAATTAAGCCTAAGTTATGTATTGGGGATGGGAGACTAACTAATTAAAAGTTTGAAAAGGATGCACACTGATTGTAAATGACTTCAGTGGGCGCTCTTAGGCCTACTGTTGATCTCAAGCTGTTCGAGCAGTTAATTAACCAAAAGAAGAAGACGTGGTGGAGCAAATCATTACAGATTGCAATTAATGCGATTTGCAAGGCATGCATGCCAAGAGAACGTTAACATGAGAACGTCAGCTCAGGTCAAAGGGGTAAGATCGCAGTGATTTTTGTTTGTTTGTTAATGCATCATTAAAAGCAAAGAAGCCTTCCGCTCAGAACCCCCGATTCCCACATCTTGAGAAGGTCTCATTGTTTCTATGGCAACCCATCTCTGCATACCGAGTCGAGGGGGGGAGGGGGAAGAAAAACGGGACTTGAGAAATGTGTCTTTCCTTAGCTTTCTTTTAAGTTTCTGTCTTCTCGTGGATGAAACGTATGACAGCTTGGCCTGTAAATGATGGTGGAGATAGTCGAAACCCCAGGTGAAAGACTGTGATTGGAATACAAAGGCTGAGAAAGAAAGGCAGAGGGGCGGACTCTGAGAAAAAAAGCTTCTCATCTCAGCTCGTCTTTGACAGTCAATTTACATCTGAGAATATCTCCCCAAGTTACGACTCGCCCCAGCTCGGCTTCGTGGCTCTTTGTAATTGATACGTGAAACATTTATTTAAATCTCAACTGATAATCTGCACTACAAACGCTCTTCAAAGAACAATGTTTTCCAGGTGACTGAGCATCAGAACGTCTAATTGGAAACAGATCCATTTCTTCACATTCCAAAGGGATTTTATCGTAGATTAGCATGTCTTGTCATTTTTCAGATTCAAGGGTATTGACTTTTTTAAAAGCATAAAAAGGCTGTCTGACTAAGGGAGGCTTGCTGGTTAGACTAGTTAAAAAGTCTAGATCCTTATTTCTTAATGTGTTCTTTTCTTCTCTTGTGATAAGTTTCCATTGCCTGTCGTCTATCTCTTAAAAGTTTTTATTTTCAGTTGTGAAGCAAACTTGAGCTGTGGAAAGGGCGCTTAATAAATAAAACTTATATTTATATTTTTTAAAGAAAGATAGCATATTAGAATGATTTCTGAAGGATCATGTGACACTGAAGACTGGAGTAATCATGCTGAAAATTCAGCTTTGCATCACTGGAATAAATGACATTTTAAGACATATTCAAATAGAAAACAGTTATTTTAAATTGTAAAAATATTTCACAATATTACTATTTTTACTGTATTTTAAATCAAATAAACACACCCTTGGTGACAAAAAAATACTATTTTCCACAGGTTTTTTTGGAGCTTGAGGTATTTTTCATATAATATCACATTTCTCAATCTCTTGCAATCGATTGCTCCTCGTCCATGTTTGATGTTTAATATACGTGAAACCCTGTATTTTGCTCCTGCGAGCACCCTTAAGATGGCAATATGTTGAAAGAAAATGAGAAAGACAGAGATAGTGATATTTTGAACCTGTGTGAGAGCACAAGAGAAAGAGACTCTGAATGATCACCTCATTTTACACCGTGATTGGACTTGATGAAGTGTTCACCACTCTCAGGGGTCCCTGTGTAGTTAACACAATCACTAGAGGCCCAGAGCTCTCAACCTGTAATAACCCAGTTTAATCGTCATTAAAGTACTATCTGATGGCTTTCAATGAGTGCAGAGCGGCCAAACACTTATAGTCTGTGATCAACTTTTCAGAGAAGCCCATCAGGGACTCGCCATCCACCTGATCGGCCGTAAATGGCATTGAGATGGGAATAATTATGAATGAAGGTCTTGTAAATTGAGACATGTCCTCTGGGATTTTTCTGATGACTAGCGTTTTTTTTGCAACTGTTTTGTTTGTTTCGACAGTTCATGTAAATGAAACATTTACAAAAATCTCTGCTTTTTAATATTTTGTTAAATGCTGCTGTTTTTTTACTAAAAGTAATTTTTAAGTCATAATATTTATTACATTAGGGTGTATTGTAGTTTTATATATATATATATATACAGTACAGTCCAAAATTTGGAACCACTAAGATTTTTAATGTTTTTAAAAGAAGTTTCGTCTGCTCACCAAGGCTACATTTATTTAATAAAAAATACAGTAAAAAACAGTAATATTGTGAAATATTATTACAATTTAAAATAACTGTGTACTATTTAAATATATTTGACAAAGTAATTTATTCCTGTGATGCAAAGCTGAATTTTCAGCATCATTACTCCAGTCTTCAGTGTCACATGATCCTTCAGAAATCATTCTAATATGCTGATTTGCTGCTCAATAAACATTTATGATTATTTTCAATGTTGAAAACAGTTGTGTACTTTTTTTTTCAGGATTCCTTGATGAATAGAAAGTTCAAAAGAACAGCATTTATCTGAAATACAAAGCTTCTGTAGCATTATACACTACCGTTCAAAAGTTTGGGGTCAGTAAGAATTTTTATTTTTATTTTTTTGAAAAGAAATTAAAGAAATGAATACTTTTATTCAGCAAGGATGCATTAAATCAATCAAAAGTGGCAGTAAAGACATTTATAATGTTACAAAAGATTAGATTTCAGATAAACACTGTTCTTTTGAACTTTCTATTCATCAAATAATCCTGAAAAAAAATATTGTACACAAATATTTTGTACAATTGTACACATTAAATGTTTCTTGAGCAGCAGATCAGCATATTAGAATGATTTCTGAAGGATCATGTGACACTGAAGACTGGAGTAATGATGCTGAAAATTCAGCTTTGCATCACAGGAATAAATTACTTTGTCAAATATATTCAAATAGAAAACAGTTATTTTAAATTGTAATAATATTTCACAATATTACTGTTTTTACTGTATTTTTAATTAAATAAATGTAGCCTTGGTGAGCAGACGAAACTTCTTTTAAAAACATAAAATATCTTAGTGGTTCCAAACTTTTGGACTGTACTGTATATATATTTATAGTTTTTTTTTAAATGTTTTTAAAAGAACTCTCCTTACCAAGGCTACATTTATTTGACCAAAAATACAGCAAAAACAGTAATATTTAGGGGCCAAGCCCCTAATGCAATTGTTACTTTTCTTATACTTTATCATTATTTTTCCCCAATGGGAGTCTAAGGCAGCCCTTTCAACGGAACATGAGAAAATGATGAAATGTGGCCCAATTGTAGAGATGGTCATGAATAGTAATTGGACCCAATTTTTTTTTATTCATCTTTGTTCAAAAGTTATGTCGCAAACTTAATGAGGTCGACCCAAAATCTGTTCAGAGGCTGTATCTCAGGCAAACTTTGAGCAATCGAAACAAAAATGGGTACGCTTCATCAGAACCATGATCTGAGGGTCCATAATCTGAGGGAAATTCGGCATGTGGGTGAACAAACATCTACCCAGTGGCGCAGCAAGATGAGTTACAGGCTCCTTACCCAGAGACTGTGGGTTCGAATCCCGTGTGGGGCAACTTTATAAAATTGTGTGTAATGTTCTGTCATTTTGTACTAATCTTTAATCCTCTTAGACATACGTGTGTTTTTGTTCATTTTGTGTTTGTTCTCATTTGAACTTCTGCTCATTTTGAGTTCATTCTCACCTGTACTCCTGGACCAGCTGTTTTCATGTACGTTCAATTTCTGCTATTTTTGCTCTTCCTGCTCCGCATTAGGCTACAGCCTCTTCAGGGGTTTGGCCCCATATCGCTGCTTGCAGTTATATTCTGAAATATTTTTACAATTTAAAACAACTGTTTTTTTGTATTTGGATAAATTTAAAAATGCAATTTATTCCAGTGATGCAAAGCTGAATTTCCAGCATCATTACTCCAGTCTTCAGTGTCATGATCCTTCAGAAATCAGTCTTATATGCAGATTTGCTGCTCAAGAAACATTTATTATTATCAATGTTGAAAACAGTTGAGTACATGATGAATATTCTTTGATGAATAGAAAGTCCAAAGAACAGCATTTAACAGAAAGATTTTGTAACATTATAAATGTCTTTACTGTCACTTTCAATCAATTTAATGCATCCTTGCTGAATAAAAGTATTCATTTCTTTAATTTATATATATCTTACTGACCCCAAAATTTTGAACGGTAGTGTATATTGTTACAAAAACTTTCTATTTCAGATAAATGCTGTTCTTTTGGAACTTTCCATTCATGTTTGAAATGTATACAATGTATACATTTATTTACATATATAGCCTACTCTACTTCAGTGTATGTCTAAAGAACAAGTACTGGTTTCAAATGAGGGTCAAATTGAGATGTGCTCTTTCAGTAACGAAGCACCTTTATTGTGTAGGTTAAGAAACAAACCAGATTTTCAATATTGATTGGATTTCATTTTGAAGCTAATGTGTGTTTTGTTGATATCTACTTAAATGACAGCTGTGATACTTGTAATTTTTTACCATTATATTCATCAGTTGTGAAAGCACTCTGGGAAAGCCTTCATGCAAGGGTTGTAGGAGAAGCATGGGAATTGTTTCTTGAGGAAAGACAGGGACTGGGGTGAAGACCATGGTTGCCTAGATACTGCTGGATGCTAAGCCGCGGTACAACAGCCCACTTCAAGCTCATTGTGTGCACAGCTGAGGAGAGAAGAACAGTTGTATGAAATTGGCTGCATCAATTGAATCAAGTGATGATGCTATTCTGGGCCGTCTTCCATATCGCTGCCTCCACTTGGATGGAAATAGAACATAAAAAGTGTTTGCATAACTTAAGCCGTGGACTTCGCAGCCATAAATAAGACAAAATGTGCCTCTCTGTATGCCTATTGGAACAACATTGAGCTTTTCTTTCTGAGTTCAAGTATTTGATATGCATTAGCCTTCTGTAATTAGTTCTCTTATTATTTGTTCTCTTAATATGATTACAGAATAATTGTAGACTGTTATCCAATTAGCACTATGTATATAAGAGCGCTAAATGGAAAGACAACAAGCTTTCAATAACTATTTTTGTTTTTAGCAGGCACTACAGTAGATCTATCTCACATTTAACTGACACAAAGTGTTCAAATACACTCTAAACAATGCTGGGTTAAAAACAACCCAAGTTGGGTTAAAAATGGACAAACCCAGCGATTGGGTTGTTTTTGACCCAGCAGATGGGTTAAATGTTTGAACCAACCTGCTGGGTAGTTTTATTTAACTCAAGTATTTTAAAAAAATTTACTTTATTGCTCACTTAAGATGAACCCAAAATAGGTTGGAAATTAACGTTTATTAATATGTTTAATAAATGAACGTTTATTAATATGTTTGATAAGTAAATATTAAACATTTATTAAATTGTTTATTAATAAATGTTCACCTTTTGATTATTCCTGATTTTTAATTTCCAACCTATTTTGGGTTATTGCTGGGTTTGTCCATATTTAACCCAACTTGGGTTGTTTTTAACCCAGCATTCTCTGAGTGTACAGAAAAGTATATACATAGCAGTGTATATACAAGTTTTTCATCTAATATTTAGTTTTTTTTATATATTGTTTATATTGGTTTTTATATTGTTGTTTAATCTGCACTTTAGATTGTAAATATATATTTTTTTTAAAAAGACAAAAATAATAATGTATAGCATACATTATATAGAATTCAATTTGCACATTGTTTAAAGAAAAGCATTTGGCTATTATAAATAAATCTAATAAATAATGGAAAGATTCAGCCCTAGATTTGCCCTACTGGCACGTAAATACATGTAACTTCTGCTCCTAAAATATTATGCTTAATGCTTCTGGAAGAAAGATGGAATAACAGACTGGAAAAGTGAGATGCAATCCAATGATGCCTAATATATATTCAGAGGTGTTATGAGATGAGTCAAGCATCATATCCCAGTAGTCCGTCGTGGGAATAGTAGGCGACAGTATGAGAATATATGGACATTGTCATTGTTATTGCAAATGTTGTAATCACTGTACACATTGTCATAATTGCTGTATGAATTGCACACTGCGGCTACAGCAATGACTACTAAACATTAATGCTATTGTAGACGTGGGCTGAATGTAGAGTTAGCCGTGTAAACAAATTACTCTTGATGTTTCACAGGAGCTGACTCTAAAAACCAAAGTGAGAAACCACAGCGATCGGACAGGGTGATGACGGTGCCCTCGGCCCATGAGTTCCATTGGCAGAGCCTGGCATGTCTTTCCAGTGCCCGTGTGTATCACTCATTGGCTGATGTCGGGGGGCAGCTTTATATGGTGGGGGGTTGCGATGCCTCTGGTCGACCCACCAACGCTCTTGAGCTCTACTCACCCGAGGTGGACCGCTGGCTCAGTCTTCCTCCGATGCCCACGCCAAGAGCCGGGGCAGCTGTGGCAGTTTTGGGTAAGCAGCTGCTGGTGGTCGGTGGGATGGGGAAGGACCAGCGCCCCCTGAAGGCCGTGGAGGCGTACAACACAGAAGAAGGCAAATGGAGGAAGAGGTGCTCACTCAGAGAGGCGTCCATGGGGCTTTCTGTCACTGTTAAAGGTAGAAAACCGTCTTGTGGCTTTAAAGTCAACATGGAATGGTGTTCACTACCAATATTATTTCCATACTCTGATGTATTTACAAGCAAATATATTCAATGACTGAATGAGAAAAAGTAGAGGGC
>RJVU01075544.1:7783633-7820672 GCA_003731715.1 Anabarilius grahami | reverse complement strand
CAATTCTGACTTTATATCATGCAATTCTGACTTTATAACTCACAATTGTGAGTTTATATCATGCAATTCTGACTTTATATCACACAATTCTGACTTTACAACACACAATTGTGAGTTTTTATCACGCAATTCTGACTTTACAACACACAATTGTGAGTTTATATCACGCAATTCTGACTTTATAACTCACAATTGTGAGTTTATATCACGCAATTCTGACTTTACAACACACAATTGTGAGTTTATATCACGCAATTCTGACTTTATAACACACAATTGTGTGTTTATATCACGCAATTCTGACTTTACAACACACAATTGTGAGTTTATATCACGCAATTCTGACTTTATAACTCACAATTGAGTTTATATCACGCAATTGTGTTTATATCACACAATTCTGACTTTATAACTCACACTTGTGAGTTTGTATCACACAATTCTGACTTTATAACTCACAATTGTGAGTTTGTATCACACAATTCTGACTTTATAACTCACAATTGTGAGTTTATATCACAATTCTGACTTTATAACTCACAATTCTGACTTTATATCATGCAATTCTGACTTTATAACTCACAATTGTGAGTTTATATCACAATTCTGACTTTATAACTCACAATTCAGTTTATATCACAATTCTGACTTTATAACTCACAATTCTGACTTTATATCATGCAATTCTGACTTTATAACTCACAATTGTGAGTTTGTATCACGCAATTATGACTTTATAACTCACAATTGTGAGTTTATATCATGCAATTCTGACTTTATATCACAAGTTTATATCACACAATTTTGACTTTATAACTCACAATTGTGTTTATATATCTCACAATTCTGAGAAAAAAAGTCCAAATTGTGACATATAAACTCGCAATTGCGAGAAAAAAAGTCAGAATTGTGAGATAAAAAGTCGCAATTTTTTATTTCATGGCGGAAACAAGCTTCCATATGTTAAGCTAGTCTTCCCATCTGGCAAAGCTGGTGTTTAGCTGGTCTCCCAGACTGACCAGCTAAAAAGTGGCCAAAACCTCTATAAAATCAACAACCTTGACTAGCTTGAGCAGGCCTGGAGACAAACTAATTCCGTTAAAAATCCTAGGCTGTTTTCAGATTTTTTTTCCCACATGGTTTTCAGCACACAATGCATTGCAAAAAATAGGCTTAGCGCTGAATCTCTCTGAAAAATATAGACACCAAATTAGATAAGTGCTGCTTGTACATGCGGTATGACAGTGAATCAGTGAAATCTCCAAGAAAAATAGTTTTTTGTTGAGTGCGTACATAAAACACGCATACATTATCACGGGTAACTGTTCCCTTTTTATTCGATTTTTTGTTTTTGTTTTGGATTAACCCAAAAAAAAGGGGTGGAAAGATCCAAGGTGTGACAAAATGTAAGACCTGCTGAAATGAGTTATTGATTTCTCTCCGGCTTCTCACGCTTTTTCTTCCCCTACATCGTTTCCGCTCAAATCTGATCTTTTCTAATCAGATTCAGCAGATGGGAAAATTGCACAGAGTTTTTTTGGCCCCAAGGGCGATAAAAAAAAGTTCCTCTCGTAAGTGGGTAGCGAGGAGGTCAACTGAACTTTGCACGCTGGCGTATGAATCATTTCTCTCTTTTTTTAATTATTCCATTACTGGTGCATGTGTCAGTCAACAGGTGCGTGAGCCGGCGTTCACAGAGCAGCACGGGGGATTAAGCCTCGCTATCTAATTTCCTTCTGCCCGAATCCGCCACCGGCAATAAAAGCCCTCGCGTACAAGTCTCCCAATCTAATATAACTAGGCGATAAGATCGTGGGATTGGAAGGGGGCGTTAAATGATGCTATTCAGAAACACATTGTCATCCCTTATCCATAGCTCATCCTGATATAGTTGAGCTCATCTGCTCTTTTGTCTTAACGCAGGCTGCTGCGGAGAGGGTTATATCCCAGTGTGTTGTCAAGATGGATGTGCACTTTATTAAAGATCCAACTTGACATTGTATACTTGCTAATTGAGTGGTGATAGACCCAGAACAGCATGTTTTCTAACGTTAAGCCAAATGAACAGCTACCAGGATGGACTCTGCCACCTGTTTGAAGGGAATATGAGTTTGCATCTGAATAAAAAGTATGCTTGGCATCAAAAAAAGTGAAAGGGCAACACCGTTCAACAGAAAAGCGTCAGATTTTGGGCCAACAACAGAGCGAGCGTTGCACGCCAAGGGCTGAAATCAATATCCTGTCCAAAGTTGACAGACCCTTCATTGCTCATTCAAGTCGGACACTTTGATCCTGATCCAAATTGCCAAATTTGCAGCAAAACATCAATAAATGATTTAACTAAAATCACCAGAGAAAAACAAACTCAGCGAGCAGTCTTGTTGTCCACTGGCTACATGGGCCGCTACCTTTTAAAGCAGCTTCCTAACTGAACATTGCATAGCCTTTGATTGCATAAGGTCTTTGAATTCCATAAAGTCCACACTGCTGTTTATTTTAGTCAAGATCCGCCCACTGAGACAGGACGAGATCATCAAGTTTTGGCGAAAGTTACTTGAAAAAAGCAATGCATTACAATATTGCGTTATTCCCTAAAAAAGTAACTAATTGCGTTAGTTACTTTTTATGGAAAGTAATGCGTTACATTACTTTTGCATTACTTTTTTTCACCTGGGCTGGACTTGCTTGTTTGTTTTTTTAATGACAACAAAAAAAGTTATATTCTTGTCAAATGTAAAGGCCCTTTCACACCAAAAGTTAAAGGATTAATTCACTTTCAAATGAAATTTAGCCTAAGCTTTACTCACCCTCAAGCCATCCTAGGTGTATACGACTTTCTTCTTTCTGATGAACACAATCTGAGAAATAATTAATAAATCTCCTGACACATCCGAGCTTTATAATGGCAGTGAACGGGACCAGTGAGTATGAGCTGAAGAAAGAGCTTCCATCCACATCCATCCATCATAAATGTACTCCACACGGCTCTGAGGGGTTAATAAAGGGCTTCTGAAGCGAAGCATTTTTGTAAAAAAATAAATATATATATCGTTAAAATGTAACATCTAGCTTCCGCCAGACCGCCCTCCGTATTCAGCATGCGTAGAAAGTGTAAAAATCTTGCAGTTCACAAACCTTACGCTATGTCCTACACCTTCCCTATTCAACTTACCAAAAAAGTGTAACTGTACGCGACGCCAGTTTACAATTTCTACGTAGCTTGAATACGGAAGACGGTCTGGCGGAAGCTAGATCTTTTACTTCATAATTTGTTAAAATATGGATATTTTTTTTACACAAATGCATCGCATCGCTTCAGAAAGCCTTTATTAACCCCCCAGAGCCATGTGGAGTACACATTTATGATGGTGGATGTGGATGGAAGCACTTTCTTCAGCTCATACTCATTGATCCCATTCACTGCCATTATAAAGCTCGGATGCATCAGGATATTTATTAATATTTATGCGATTATGTTCATCAGAAAGAAGAAAGTCATATACACCTAGGATGGCTTGAGGGTGAGTAAAGCTTGGGCTAATTTTCATTTCAAAGTGAACTAATAATTTAAATGAATAAGCCCCAGACTGAAAGAAATGCAAATTGACGCCTGTACAGTAGAATGCGCAGTGAAGACATTAGTTAATAAAGTGAGATTAAGTACATAAAGTATATTTGTATAATATTCTGAGATTGCATTTCACTGTTTTTATTCATTTTGAGTAATACTGAATCTTTTTTTTTTTTTTTTGCAAGTGAGATGAGTAAATGTATGCTCACATTCATTCTAATACTACAATAACCATCATGCATCAAAGCACACACAACGCCTCTGCACTAACTATTTCTCTCAACATGGGGACAGGAGAGCTGTCAGTCAATAATTATTTGATTAATTATCAGATATTTTGCTTTAAATTTAAAAGTAATGCATTACTTTACTAGTTACTTGAAAAAAGTAATCTGATTATATAACTCAAGTTACTTGTAATTCGTTACCCCCAACACTGCTGAGTGACATGTGAAGCTAATAATCCCAGTTTTTTTCGTTTTCACTTCTTCCTCAAAAGCAGTTATTGTATTGGCCTTTTTACATTGTGTAAAGTTTTTTTTAAAGCAACATTAGCATGATGCTAAATAAATTATCTGAGAAGCATTGGGTAAAAAGTAAATTTGGTCACTACTGGGTCAGGTTAATTAGGCTGATCTATTTTTTATAGATACTTTCTGGTATTAATAATACATAAATGCATATATATTTACAAATACATAGGATATGAATGCATATAAAACTATAATATAAATCCAGTATAAAATATATCCAGTATCTGGTATTATTCTAGGATTGCCTGATCTGTGAAAAATGCCTGCAATGACAAAAGTTAGGTGTTGCTCTTCTATTCTGAAAAGGTTTTAATCATTTATATATACACAAGTGCTGTGAGCATCTGCATATGTGTCTTTGCAATCAAGCATGTAAACATGAATGGTGGAAGATGGTCAAACAACCATCATTATTCTAATGCCGTTTGTGTGTTATTGGCTATGATTGTGCTTTTTGGCAGATTAGGTTGACTGAGAAATGTAAATAATGTGCCAAATTAACATTCTACATCTGTGAAACACAGAAAGCCGCTCAAATCCAACTTCCTTTTCAAAGCAATTAAAGTGTTCTAGCTCAGTAATTTTTGAAGAAATAGCATTTATTACAGCAAGCTAGTGGCTTAGTTATTAGACATATATTAGATTCTGCAAATGGAAAAAAGTCTGTCAAGTCTAATCGACAAGCACGCAGGCTCTAATCTGCAGGAAAGTCCTTTATTTCTATTTCCTCTTTAGATGCTTTAGGAAATGCTGTCAAACAAAACCATTTCAAATCATATACTGCATAAGCCTGTTAATTTTCTTTCACTCATTGTATAAATCTGATTTATTATGTCAGATTTTAAATCACACAGTGTTAATGGTGAATGATGTGTAATTTATTCAAAGCTAAAATACCCAGTTTAATGTGCAAACTATACATAAGACATTATTAGAATGACATCTTGCAAATTGCTGCGTGATGTGCTGATAATACACACTTCACCTTTAATATTTTGCACTTTATTATTGTTATTTGTTTGTGTCCGCTTTGTTTAGGAATTTGGTTGAAATCAGAGGACACCATACCCTTGAAGACCAAGCGAGCCGACTTTTCCACAGCCATAGTGCGAGGCAGAATGATCGTGGCGGGAGGTCTAGGTATGGAAGTTGCACCATAATATATTTATCTACCGCACAGTTGCTGTCACAGTTGGTGTCGTCCAAACATCTGCTCTTCTCTTACAGGCCATCAGCCATCAGTGCTGGACACCGTTGAAGCCTTCCATCCCGAAAAAAGAAAATGGGAAAGGCTATCGCCCATGTCGACGCCGCGTTGCTCTGCCTCAAGCATCGTGATCCGTGATCGCCTACTGGTGGTAGGAGGCGTCAATCAAGTCCCAAGCTCCGCCCATGAGATTCTATATGTAAGAGAGGAGGAAATTCTTTAACCACAGAACCTTTACACTTCAGAAAAAGTTGCCTTTCAATGATTAAGTAAAACACAAATTTTCACACTAAAGGTGCAGTCACATTTACCAATCCTTGGCCAAATTTCACGGGCGAAATCCAGTCACTGCAATCTCGCTCATGTACGTTAGTCAAGTGAATTCGCCACGCTGACCAACAGTGCTTCATACATCTCTACGCTATTGATAATTGATGTTTCGTTAATGTGACCACACCTTAAAGGGATAGTTCATCCAAAACTAAACACAAAAGAAGATATTTTGAAAAATGTCAGTAACCAAACAGTTGATGGACCCCATTGACTTCCATAGTATAGAATCCAGATTTGGAACAACTTGAGGGTGACTAAATGATTACACAATTTTCATTTTTGGGTGAAATATCCCTTTAAGTCCTGAAATATACTCTACGCCAGTGTTTCCCCAACCCTGTTCCTGGAGGCACACCAACAGTGCACATTTTCGAACTCTTCCTAATCAAACACATCTGATTCAACTCATCAGCTCATTAGCAGAGACACCGAGGCTGCATTTAAGTCCAAGGCTGCTTCCGAAATCGCATACTATATAGGTACTTATTTTGAATAAGTAATAACTTCACGACCACAAAAAAAGTAGGTTCTATATAGTATGATGAGTATGTGTAGTATGAATGTAATCCGAACATACTACATTCGCCATGTTGTCATTATCATGTGACCTACTAGCATCAGTTGCGTTGCTTTAATGCTATTCACAAATCCTCCCCCGTGGCCTCATGGGATAGTAAAGTGTCCATCGTATGCACACTTCAGACTCTCGCCGGAAGTAGTAGGTACTTTTTGCTTACTCTTACTTAGTACTGTGAATTCAAACATATTTATTTTGTCACATACTGTTTTCCACCTACTATATAGTAGGGAAGTATGCGATTTCGGTTGCAATTTCCCTTCCCTCACTAACTTCCCTCCGTCTCATTCACTCGGATATATGTCATGTACTTACAGTACATTGCATGAGTACCCATTACTGGCAGAACCCTTGAAATGTGTTTAAATGGAATGCCCAAAGCAGGGTTGCCAGGTTTTCACAACAAAACCTGCCCAGTTTCTACTCAAAAGTAGCTCAAAACTAGCCCAATCACGTTTCGGGGGGATCCCCTGGTAGAAATCGCGTTCTGGGGGGTAAAATTCACATTTTTAGTGGGGATCCCCTGGTAAAATTTGCATTCCAGGGGCTAAATATGTTATTTGGGGTCGCTTCAACCCACGGACATGAAAAACAACCCACGGCAACAGTGTTAAAGTAGCCTGATTCCACAGAAAAAAAGTGAACTTGGCAACACTGGCCCATAGCCCACTTGGAATCTGCAATGGAGCTGATTTATTATTTACAGTTTTTGCCTTATGAATTTGTTGTACACACCATTCTATAGGCCTGTATGTATACTTGGGCTGTTAGATAAAATATTTAAAAAATACACAAACAAAAATTCTAACAATACAGTAAACTATAACAGTCTGCTTAAGGTAGCTACAGGTATTATGCAGTAAATAACTCCAATATAGTTGTGTGGGGTGGGGGTAAATTAAGCTCGACCGACTGTGATGTCACAATCATGTTGCATTGTGGTCTATGGATCTGCCTTAAGTGTACATATTGAGTAGACTCACTCCCTCGGTCAAAATCGAGGGGTCAAGGGTTTGTCCATATACAATTCCTTCACCCACTTGACGAAGTTGAACACACTTCAAAATGGTGGGGAGGGGAAGTGCTTAGGGAAGTTGGAGAGTGTATGTCTAAAAGTGGAGTTAAACGCATCTCAAGACCGGAAATAGATGGGTCAGATAATGGAGACATCCAAAATGTGTACTATTGGTGTGTCTCCAGGAACAAGGTAAAATCTTGGCCAATAGAGGAGGCCGTAGAGCAGGGGTTCTTAACTCTGGCCCTCAAGGTCCACTTTTCTCTAGAGTTTAGCTCCAATCTTGATCAAACTCACCTGCCTACATCTTTCTAGTATTCCTGAAGACCTTAATTAGGTATGTTTGATTAGTGTTAGAGCTAAACACTGCAGGAAAGTGGACTTCGAGGGCCAGAGTTGAGAACCCCTGCCGTAGAGTTTCCTTCAAACGTCTGTCTTAAACCACATTCAGGTTGCTAGATAAACATGTCAACAGTTTAAATGTAAAATATGGAATTTTAGCACCCCTAGCACAAGATTCTATTCAACGACTGTAGAAAATCGACGTTTACATTGATGCCTATAGTGCCCCTTGTGGCAATGCTGAGAACGCTGACATATTTCCTAATGCAATCATGCATGAAATCAAACTAGAGTTGGTGTTTACAGTACGTACTTATGTAGAGTGTGTTTCAGGCTTAATATCAGCACAACAAGGTTCTTGGATGCTAGACTGTTCAAATGAATAAGCTACACTATCTGATGAGGAATAACTAAGCACATTTTAGGGAACAACATGTATTTTAGTTCCACAAAGCTCGCTGTTAATGCCATTTTTACAAGATGCACAGCAACGACAATCTGCCTCCTAAAGCCAACAGCGCCAAACACCCACCGAACGAGCTAAGCCAACAACATATGCACAAACACAGCCACACACTCTTTAGAAACAGAATAAATAAGTGTTTGAAATAGAAACAGATTTAGCAGTCTCCCTATAACGGTGTCTTGAGATATTTTTAGGGTATTTACAGGGTTGCTAATTAATCTACTGCTAATTTTAGCATGATCGGCTAGTAATACAGCAGAGGTTTTGTTAATAAAGTGAAGTTTTAACTTTAGGATATTCATTGTGCATACCTCCCTGCATTAATTGTGTAGGAGGTGATTTTGGTGGTTTGTATGGTGAATATTGTTGGTTATATTTCACTCATTCTGGTCAGTTTCATCCTTGTCAAAGATAAATTGCACTGCTGTAGCACATACATGCAATCCTTTTTCTAAATGTTTACAGGGTCTTTAGCAATTTATAGTAGCGTCAAGTACTCTTTAAAAACCCCTGAAATCAAATATCGGGAGTTTTTTGGGCTTTTTAAAAATGTAAAGACAAGCCTTCTGAAATGTTCCAGCCCAAATAACTTACTTTCCAATGGGAAATGCATCAAAACAGGATAAAAAACTGCCCTCTACAATGGATTTCATGGGGTTTTTAATGCTACACTAATAAGATATCGAGTGTGTTTACATGCACAACAGTTCAGCTCGGCAAAGCAAGAAACATTTATGTGAGATTTGAAATGTACATATGCACACACAAAATAAACCGCAAGGATTGTGTCTTAAACAGTTTATGACTTTTGGCTGATAAAAGAAAACATTTATGTGTTTACACGACCTTACATGCTGCTGGGTTATTAAGCATAATCAGTGTAAGATCGTGCATGTAAACACACTCATTGTCAGCACAGAGTTCAGAGATGCAGTATTTTGAATCGAAATAAAGTTGAAAAGCCTTTAGGGAAGTCATCATAGCTATGGCCAACATCATTAAATGATGTTTACTTTTTTCTATTATAATGTTGGCCATTTGCTCTCATTTTGTTAGGATAATGTGTCTTGGATGCACATTGCAATAAAATAAAGCACTGTAATAACATGGTTTTCTACAATTGCTTGTACGTTTGTGGTTTTGCCATTAAATGAACTTTGTCTCCAGTCTATTTGCTTCCTTGTTTCTTGGTTCAAATTCACCATGGCACTCTTATCTGAGGGGGGGGGAAAGAAACAGTGGATTTTCTTTTCTCTTTTTATTAAATAATGTCAAATAGTGACTCACTTACTCTAGTCTTGAGCAGCATGGTGGTTGACACAGAACGAGGAGCGACTCTAACCGTGTGGACTCCTGGCCTGAGGTTTATTTGTCTCTATTGATTTCTCTCACCTCTGCAGAGGTGAAATGTGTCTCTCGGTCCTGTCGGCCACGCTCAGACCTGCTGAAACACACTGCAGAGATGCAGTTAAAAAGTGCTGCAGTGGTTCGACACAGTTTATCTGCAAAATGAGGCTAGTGCTGATGTGTTAAATGTGTTCTGGATTGCTTGGAAGTCTCTTGGCCTGCTTTCCAGGAAGTAGTAGCAGTCTTGGCTGTTAGTTTAAACAGGTATAATCTTAAATATTACGAACAAATAGCAATATTAGTTACAGATCAAGTCTGAAATTTGCATTTCTCCATCCATAACCATTAAATTTATCCTGTGCTGTCCGATTCGTGAGTCGTTCGTTTGAGTCGATTCTTTTTAATGATTTGGTCTAACCAATTTGTGTGCAAATTAGTGAGGGGTCGATGGAAATATCGGATTATTTTAATGACTTGACCTTTGAATCTTTCCTAGCCTGCCCTACATGTCATTTCGTTCATTTGAATAGCGTTAAATTGCCCATTCGTCCACATAGATCACATTGCAAATAGGAAATCATTATAATGCAGCCAGAGATAAATTATGAGAAACAAAAATGATTAGTCTACCTCTCGAGTCCTTATTTGTCACGTTTACGAATCAATGGTGAACCCTGGAGGTGTGTCGCAAACAACGCGACATTTGTCGACATTTTTTTTTTTTTAAGAAAAGGTACATTTATCTGACACAAACACAGCGTCATACATGAACACATAAATCTTGCTCATACCATTTTAAAGGAGTCTGACCAGCAGGTGTTTAGCTGGGTAAATTCCCAAACTTGTCAGCTGAAAAGTGCCTAAATCCCTCTAAAAGCCATCTATGGCCATCTTCTTTTTATTTATTTTAGCAGACAGAGCGTGAACACTTTGAACGATGGAAATAATTTTGAATTTGATTCAGTTCAACCGTCCGGAGCGACTCGCTCAAGTGAATCGGATTCTCAACGCCATAAGTGGTAAGGCTGCAATTATACTGTTTACCGCTTGGTGACACTGTTTATCAGTTTATGTATGCTTACAATCACTGAAATTCCTTGCCATACATCATAATATAGTTTTGGGTTATAATATATCCTAATAAGTCAAAGTTTTGACATGTCTAGAAGAAGTCTGTAGAAGATCTAAAAATAGCATACACCATCCAGAATTCTTATTTCATAAGCAAACTTGCATTATTCTTTAACAGGCACAAAGAGAACCAAGTCTCTACACACTCATTTGTGAATCACGTCCTATTCTGGACATCAAGGCACCCTGAGGGCACACAAGGTGAAATGTTCTGGGGTTGAAGTACCTTTTTAAGATGTGATACATGCAGTCAGGCTACTCTGTAACCAACCCTTTCCTGTGCGAGGTGCCTCCTGGCTCCATCCACCTGGTCAGTATTCTGATCACGTGACCTCGCTGAGCTCAGGACCACTGGGTGACCCGTCGTGAGCGGCTTTTGCTCCCTGAGCCCGGCTTCAGAGGAGAATTTTCCACATTAGTTGTGTTAAGCTATCTGCGACACGGCTGTGAATGTATTAAAACATTAATGATGTTTAGGCATAAGAATAATGAGGTAACATCTAGCAAAGTCTGTCTAAAGTGGAAAATGCTCTGCACTAAGCTAGCACGCTTGAGACTCAGAATGAGGAACACATTATATGATTTTCTGCTGTTTCAGAGAACATAATTGCAACGAGCAGAGTTTGAAATAACATTCTATTTAATAACAAATCGAGGAGTGTAATATAACAATTTTCATTCCTCATATTGAAACAAATAGAACGCATGCTGCTACACGCTGAAGCTCAGTAAAGTCAGATAATGGGATTTGTGAGCCTGAATCAGATATGTAACTCTTGCTGCGTTTGTGGGCGGAAGGAGCAGCAGGAAGAAAAATTCAAGCGAATGTCTTTATCTACCAAGAAGGTGTTTGTCATAATCATGATGTAGGGCTACATTTGCGAATGTTAACCTGGAATAATCTTTAAATCTGGACAGATATGAGAGATGGTGTCTGAAAATGGCGTATAATAATATTATCATTAGTGGCGCTTGTTATATTTAAGGTTACAGATTCGAAGTTCGTATTAAACTTTAATGCATAATTCATCCAGCACCTCATGAAGTGAGATGCCTTAAATTGCATGGATGGTTGAGGAGAGCTGTGCCAGATTTAAAAGATAAGTCCAATGGTTTAGAAAAGCAATATTATTTTCTAAACTATTGGACTTGAGTGTTAAATCAATGGGGAAAATGGCATTAAATGCTACCACATATTGTAGCAACCACTCAGAACACCCTAGCAAACGCAAATTTTGTACAGGCGTTCTGAAAAAAGGGGGTCATTCCTTGTCGACTCAACCAGATTTTTGATTTTGATCCTTATTTCTGGTGAAAGAAGTACATAAAGGAAGAAAAAAGCCAAAATATTAAATGTCATGAATGTATATTTGCAGACTAATCCACTGTTTAGGAGGAAGATCAAAATGACAATATTTACCTGAGATTTGGAGCCAAATTACAGGGGGGTAAAAATGACTTTAGAAAGATGGCAGCATCTTTATTTATTTTTTTTACACAGAGATTGGTTAGTCTATTAGTTAAATCTGTTGACTTTAGCAATCTTTGTTTCATTATATGCCAATGGTGACAGTTCAAAAATGGGGGAGAAGCACTTCTTGTGTTTTTTGCCCCAAGTTTGCATGCTTGTAACTCAAGAAGTATTAAAAATATCTTAATATCCTTTTAGATTCTGGTTTTTAACAAACTTTTCTTTGGGTATCTTCATTTTAAAGGCTCTATATGGTTCAGTCCCAGAGATATGGAGATCTTAATGCGGCTCCATGAGTAAATTGGTTAATTGTATGCATTTTTAGTTTGAAAACCAAATGTGGGTCACTTTGCATACAGCTGATATTTTTCTTAGTGGTTGCTAAGATATTCTGTGTCATTTTTAGCATGTTGCTATATAATTTAAATATATAAATCACGTTAACCTATAGTGAATAGGTTAATTCGTACATTTGTCCTGCTGGAATATTTGCTCTTGCAAACCTTTAAGGGCATTTATATTTGCTCAGCCTACACACTGGGGTAGATTTTATATTTTTTATTTTTTTTCTGGTTAAAGAAATACATAAAGGAAGAAAAAAGCCAAATATTAAATGTCATGAAAGTATATTTGCAGACTAATCCACTGTTTAGGAGGAGGATCAAAATGACCATTGTCACATGAGATTTGGAGCCAAATTAAAGGGGGGTTAAATGACTTTAGAAAGATGGCAGCATCTTTATTTTATTTTTACACAGAGATTGGTTAGACTATTAGTTAAATCTGTTGACTTTAGCAATCATTGTTTCATTATATGCCAATGGTGACAGTTCAAAAATGGGGGAGAAGCACTTCTTGTGTTTTTTGCCCCAAGTTTGTATGCTTATAACTCAAAAAGTATTAAAGATATCTTAATATCCTTTTAGATTCTGGTTTTTAACAAACTTTTCTTTGGGTATCTTCATTTTAAAGGCCCTATATGGTTCAATCCCAGAGATATGGAGATCTTAATGCGGCTCCATGAGTAAATTGGTTAATTGTATGCATTTTTAGTGGTCGAAAACCAAATGTGGGTCACTTTGCATACAGCTGATTTTTTTTTAGTGGTTGCTAAGGTATTCTGTGTCAATTTCAGCATGTTGCTATATAATTTAAATATATACATCACTTTAACCTATAGTGAATACGTTAATTCGTACATTTGTCCTGCTGGAATATTTGCTCTTGCAAAACATTAAGGGCATTTATATTTGCTCAGCCTACACACTGGGGTAGTAGTTTTTTTTTCTGGTGAAAGAAATACATAAAGGAAGAAAAAAGCCAAAATATTAAATGTCATGAAAGTATATTTGCAGACTAATCCACTGTTTAGGAGGAGGATCAAAATGACCATTTTCACATGAGATTTGGAGCCAAATTAAAGGGGGGTTAAATGACTTTAGAAAGATGGCAGCATCTTTATTTTATTTTTACACAGAGATTGGTTAGTCTATTAGTTAAATCTGTTGACTTTAGCAATCTTTGTTTCATTATATGCCAATGGTGACAGTTCAAAAATGGGGGAGAAGCACTTGTGTTTTTCCCCCCAAGTTTGTATGCTTGTAACTCAGGAAGTATTAAGGATATCTTAATATCCTTTAAATAGATTCTGTTTTTTAACAAACTTATCTTTTGGCATCTTCATTTTAAAGGCCCTATATGGTTCAATCCCAGAGATATGGAGATCTTAATGCGGCTCCATGAGTAAATTGGTTAATTGTATGCATTAGAACAAGCATTTAAAGTTTGGTCGAAAACCAAATGTGGGTCACTTTGCATACAGCTGATACTTTTTTAGTGGTTGCTAAGGTATTTGGTGTCATTTTTAGCATATCATTTAAATATATAAAGCCTAGTGAATACGTTAATTCGTACATTTGTCCTGCTGGAATATTTGCTCTTGCAAAACTTTAAGGGCATTTATATTTGCTCAGCCTACACACTGCGATAGATCCTTGAATGTTCTTGTCGACTGGGTAATGACCGAGGGTTTTATTCAAGCTGACATTGTTCTTATGCTGAACTTGATGACCATGTGTGTCCTCAAGTTGCATAAATGTAAAATTTTACCTGCCACTTCTTCAAATTTCAGTCAACAGAAACAAGAACATGTTAATTCAGCAGTTAGAACTGACCAGGCTCTCACATTACAAAAACATCTTAGTTTCTTTCTTTTTTCCTTTTTTGATTGTGATTAAAAGTGAGTTTAACTTCAGAGTAAATGACCAGTGTTCTAGCCCTCCCACTGTGATTATTCCAAATGATAAACTGTTTTTTCATGTGCTCTTTTGAGGTAAACAAGGTCAGGAAGTATGTCTCTGCACAACTGTAGTGAGACACATCCCCACCATCAGATAATGCCAGCAGAAATATGGGCAATGACACGTTTTGTTGTCAGGTAAGCAAACTGAACTGTTCATGTTTCCAGTAAGACATGTCACTGAAGCTGAAAGCAGGGCATGTCAGGAAGGCCAACGGGTGTCTATTTTTAAGCCAAAGACTATTATTTATTTACAATAATCACCATGCAACTCATAGAGCTGCAAAAATGACAAACTAGGCTTCAGAAAGTACATAATAATGGTTAATATATGAGGTTTGTAGTTATAAATATTTCGTACTATATTCAGTTTTACACATCAGTATCTATAGCTACAATTTTAATATTTGTCATTCAAATGACATAGTAGCACTTTACAGTTAGGTCTTATTTGTTAACATTTGTTAAAGGGATAGTTCATCCAAAAATTAAAATTTTGTCATCATTTACTCACCCTCAAGTCGTTCCAAACCTGTTATGAATTTAGTTGATGGGCCCCATTGACTTCCATAGTAATTTTTGTATTCTTTCCATATTATGGAAGTCAATGGAGTCCATCTATCAGCTGTTTGGATACACATATTGGGACAACGGATGGAAATTAGCCTTCGGCTACAATCCGGTGTGTTTACATTCATGTACTATCATGTCTGTCCATTAACACACACTGTCCCTATCAAATAAATAAATAAATATTCTTTAAAACATCTTTTGTGTTCAGCAGAAGAAAGAAGTTCATACAGGTTTGGAACAACTTGAGGGTGAGTAAATGATGACAGAATTTTCATTTTTGGGTGAACTATCCCTTTTATGCATGAACTAACAATGAACAATACATTTTTACAGCATTTATTATCCTTTGTTAATGAAATTTTTTATATTCATGTTAGTTCACAGTGAATTAACTAATGTTAACAAATACAACTTTAGATCTTAAAATGTTGAGATCAACATCAGCTAAGATTAATAAATGCTGTAGAAGTGTTAAGTTCAATAATGTAGTAGTTAATGAATGTTAGCAACTGAAATCTTATTGTAAAGTGTTACCAATGACACTATTTTTAATTTTCTCTCTCGTTTGATCGGTGTGTGAACTACGACCCAGAATAAACAAATGTAATCTGTAAAATCAATTATTTCTGTACTTTCGATTCAATTGAAATGTGTGCAATTGTGCAATTTGTGGCATTGGACCTTGTGCCAAATGTCATGTCAAATGTGAGGTGAGTTCTAAAATAGAGAAATCCCTTACGTAATCATAGTATTTACACATTTGGCAAACTCTTTTTTTTTTTTCCACCGTGCATCCAAGGTAGTTGTGTTATATATTATGCCATTATATAAGGTATACACCGTTTAGCTGCTTTGGTTCTAGGTAAGCACACAATTATACACTTTAGTAACTGACTGTCCAAATCCAAGTGAACATTCCTAAGAGGAAGACAAAAAAACAAGGCACAGCGGACCAATCTGGCAGACATATCCGGAGAGTTGCCAGGAGAGAGTGGTTGTCATGATGCTGTTGCTATGGATAGATTTGTTTTGCCAGCTCATCTGTACCTCAGCAAGGAGTGCAAACACTCCAAGAAACACTCTGAGCATTTATAAAGATAATAAGGTTTGCAATCCACAAGCTGGTTTTAGATTTAGGTGCATAAGGCTATCACTTGACTAGCACAGTCTGAGCAGAAATTCCAGGAGTTATGAACACTAAGTTGAACTGGATTGTGACATCACTAAAATGAATAGTTTCAGCTGTTTAGAAGCTGATGTTACTTCAGTCTCAAACTAACAGTAGTTTCACTGGTAAACATACAGCTGATTTAACCATCCGTTTTGTGTTCGAGGATGCTATGGGTGTGAAAACAACAAGATAAGGTGTGATAATAATATTACACATCTAAACATGGAGTTCTGGAAATCTGATTTGCAGAAGTATAGTTTTTGTGCCAAATAAGAGTATATTTTTGCCAAATGGTTTGTGGCCAAACACACACACACACAAAACCGTTTCATACACTATAAACGGAGAAATAAACAACAAAGATCTGAATGGATCATCCGTGTGTGGGTCAGTACGTTTTTTTTTTTTTTTTTTTAAGAAATTAATACTTTTATTCAGCAAGGAATCATTAAATTGATCAAAAATGTAAGTAAAGACATTGACATTGTTGCGAAATAATTAAAAAAGCTGTTCTTTTGAACTTTTTATTCATCAAAGAATCCTGAAAAAAAAAAAATATCACGGTCACAAACATATTAAGCAGCAAAACTATTTTCAACATTGATGATAATAATAATAAATGTTTCTTGAGCACCAAATCATCATATTAGAATTATTTCTGAAGGATCATGTGACACTAAAGACTGGAGTAATGAAGCTGAAAACTGGATCCTCCTGATCACAGGAATAAATTACATTTTAAAATATATTCAAATAGAAATCACTCCTTTTTAAATTGTAATAATATTTCACAATATTACCATTTCTACTTTTTTGATCATATAAATACAGCCTTGGTAAGAAATTTCTTTAAATCTTACCAACCCCAAACTTTTGAACAGTAGTATATGTGCATTAAGTGAAGTGAAGTGACATGTGGCCAAGTATGGTGACCCATACTTGGAATTTGTGCTCTGCATTTAACCCATCCAAGTGCACACACACACAGCAGTGAACACACACACCGTGAACACACACCCGGAGCAGTGGGCAGCCATTGCTGCGGCGCCCGGGGAGCAGTTGGGGGTACGGTGGCTTGCTCAAGGGTCTCACCTCAGTCGTGGTATTGAGGGTGGGGAGAGCGCTGGACATTCACTCCCCTCACCAACAATCCCTGCCGGACCTGAGACTCGAACCCATGACCTTTGGGTTACAAGTCCGATTCTCTATCCATTAGGCCACGACTGCCCCCAACTATTAAACTTCATATTAAATGAAATCTTTCTGCTGTAAGTCATATATCGAGATCTACCAGTTCACATTTTTTAATGTTTTGATACTGTGATTTTGTGTTTTATGTACCGTTTCTGGTCAACCCAAAATTAAAATCTATTATTATTGGTATAATTATACTGTTATACAGTTTTTCACTGCCACATACACAGTACTGGCCCCAGGCATATAATTAAGATTCTATTCTATTTATTGATATTTTCTTTTGTTCTCTTGTATTGGGAATGCATTGACAGTGCAGTTTAGCAGTCTCTGCGTCAGACGGTCCAGTCAGCTGTCTTTTCTTAATCTAGACTGGTCTTGTTCTAATTAAGCAGTGACCTTTACATTCCATTAATTTAGGGCAGTTCAACAAACTCTCACCTTCTATCAGCTGATGTGGACTTACTGAACTTCATGTGACTGAACCAATTCCAAACCCTTCTGACGGATTTACTTGTTTATCTGCGTGCTTTGGTTGACTCTCATGAGAATGGCATGTGTAGCTGTCATCAGCACTCTGCTTTCTAATCATACAGCAAGATTCCTGTTAAACAAATGCTGACAGATATAATCGCACCTATAGTTAAAGGCACAATATGTACGATTTTTGGATTAAAATATCCACAAACCACTAGAATAATGTTATATACAGGTCCTTCTCAAAAAATTAGCATATTGTGATAAAGTTCATTATTTTCCATAATGTAATGATAAAAATTAAACTTTCATATATTTTAGATTCATTGCACACCAACTGAAATATTTCAGGTCTTTTATTGTTTTAATACTGATGATTTTGGCATACAGCTCATGAAAACCCCAAATTCCTATCTCAAAAAATTAGCATATCATGAAAAGGTTCTCTAAACGAGCTATTAACCTAATCATCTGAATCAACTAATTAACTCTAAACACCTGCAAAAGATTCCTCAGGTTTTTAAAAACTCCCAGCCTGGTTCATTACTCAAAACCGCAATCATGGGTAAGACTGCCGACCTGACTGCTGTCCAGAAGGCCATCATTGACACCCTCAAGCGAGAGGGTAAGACACAGAAAGAAATTTCTGAACGAATAGGCTGTTCCCAGAGTGCTGTATCAAGGCACCTCAGTGGGAAGTCTGTGGGAAGGAAAAAGTGTGGCAAAAAACGCTGCACAACGAGAAGAGGTGACCGGACCCTGAGGAAGATTGTGGAGAAGGACCGATTCCAGACCTTGGGGGACCTGCGGAAGCAGTGGACTGAGTCTGGAGTAGAAACATCCAGAGCCACCGTGCACAGGCGTGTGCAGGAAATGGGCTACAGGTGCTGCATTCCCCAGGTCAAGCCACTTCAACACACAAATACATCTAATATGATAAAACAGCACTGCGTTACCCCACATACGCTTGACCAGAAGAAGCGGAAGCAGCGACTGTGGCATAATAAAAGCTCCACTGCTCTTGAGCCATGTGTCGCGCTCGTCTCTTATTAGCAATCGCTCCAGCGGCCTTGTTTTTGGTTTTCTGATGGTTTTCAGACACACCCTGCTTCATACAGTAATGTTAATAAATCTTTATACTACGGGGCTGTTGAATGCTCGAATCTGATTGGTCGACCAACGTTCTAAGGTGTGCAATTATTTACAGGGAAACGCACGGCTAAAGTAGTTCTAGGCAGGTCTTGACCGCATCGCAGTTCCGTATCACTTCGCCTAATGATTTCAGTTATTTCAATAAGTCCTTACAGCCTACAACCACAAAAGAAACAAAACCCACAAAGATACCGACCAAGCAAACGAATATAGTAAACAATAGGATGAAAACGACAAATTATTGTCATGGTTTTTGCCACAAAATACGTTTTATTGTGCCCTGAAAGCTCTCGTGCTCTCTCTCTCTTTCAAACGTACACACGTACCGTATAGTACGGACACACACTCGCACAGAAACTCTGACGAATTAATCAGTAAAATAGTTTAGCAACTTAAAAAATAGAGTCACCAGCGAGGTAATTGTGCGGTTCTTGAGGTAGATAAACTTACAGTTTCTCTATTAGTAGAGACACTGCTGCCGTGAGAGACGCACAGACTCAGGTAGGCTGATTCACATATGCTTATTCTCTCTCTCTCTCTCAACTGCATTAATAACCGTATCAACTGTATTATTCTGCTATTAAGGCTCAAGCCTTGGGATGAGATGCATGAGAAATTAGTCCCACACACAAGAGTGTTTTAAGGACAAAAATTTATTGAAATACAACATCGGAACAGTGTCTTGAGGTGTGGTAACCATAGTATAATCGGAATAATTGACTCCGGGCTTTAAACCTCGAGTGTGCATTATTTTCTAAGAATTCAACGGCCCATCGTCAATTATTCCTTAATACATTAGCTCATCCATAAAAATGATTTCTGCCCGAGCCCAGTCCCGATTCTTTTCCACCGGCTGTAGACATGAAGACAACACCTCCCATGATTCCTTGAAATCAAGGCGTCATCAAGCTACGCCTTTGTTTTGAATAAGCGACCTCTAGTGGCGGAAAACTACATATTGTGCCTTTTAAAGGATAGTTCACCCAAAAAAATGAAAATTCTGTCATTAATTACTCACCTTCATGTCATTTCAAACCCATAAGACTTTGGTTCATCTTCGGAACACAAATTAAGATCTTTTTGATTAAATCTGAGCGATTTCCATCCCTCAAATGACAGCTTCACAACTGACACTTTGACATTTCAAAAAGTTCATAAACAGATCGTAAAACTAAATTTAGCAGTTTAGTCCAAATTTTCTGAAGAGACTCGATCGCTTTATATGATAAACAGATTGAATTTAGGCTTTTATCCACATATAAACATTCATCAACTCACACATTGGTTGTAGTAAACAGCTTTAAAATGCTGGACACGTCTACAGTGAATGTGTCATTCACTACAACCACCAACAATAAATGACATCACAAGTCAGATAACACTGTCTGACAACACAAATAAATAGTTAACTGTGACTGCATGGCAGCCCTTTGAAAGTGTCTTATAAACAAATACATGCTTCAAAATACAGGTCCATAAGGTCACTAAAGACAACAGGCCTGCGTTAAGTGGGCAGTAAACACATTCACTTTTGTAATGTGTTTGTCCCTTATCAGAAGGAGACAAGGGTTTCAAATTCAAAATACAAAGGGCTCACTTTTGATTTCTTACAAACACATTAGATTCCACCCAAGGCTAGAAATTTACAAGTTCAGGTTTTGGGTTTTCAGAAGCAGCTACTTTGGAAACATTCTTAGACCTCTTATTCTTAGACATTCTTGTTGGCAAGCAGAATAATAACTCTCAAAGCAACTTTTTTTTGTCCCCTGAGAAGCACTACTGAGCACAGAGCACCAGGGGATCTTGTTAGGGGTCAGTTTGTGGATCGTGTTGATGCCTTGAGGTGTAAGCATGTTGTGGTGTCCCGGTTGGCCAGCTGAGAGCAGCCTCCCGACATCCTGATAGCTCTCAGAATAAAGCCATGCCTTGTGACTTCTCAGTGCTGAGGTTTATACTACACGTACTAGGAGGAAAAAAAAGCTATTTTTGTAGTTGTTTTCTTTATGCAGGCATTCTACCATAAAAAAAGTTTTCATAATTGCGCATTTAAATCATATAGGTTCTTCAGTGGTTCTTTGGAGCCCTTGTATGATTTTGGCTGTATAATGTTCTTGCGTTCGTTACGTTTTAATGTTCTATTATAGGTTAAGTCAGTGTTTTTGTTTCTGCATATTCAAAACACCATATTTTACCATATGCAAACAGGCTAATATAAATACATTTTCTAATATAAATTCTATTAGAAATCTGAAAAAATCAGTAGTTTAGTAGATCAATTTTATATTAGAATTAAATTCATTTTATTTGTCGCTGCATGTAACTCAATTTATTTCTGGCAATGTAATCTTCATAGTTTCCTCTATGAAGATTAATTCATATTGATTCATTTTCTATGGGTGCATTGGGTGCAGTGAATATATTACACCCTTCGGAAACCGATTCAGGAAGACAAACATATTTAGTTTCAATGATTATCCAGAGTGTTGTTAAATTAAAATTAGCTGCGCTTCCTTGTGCTTGTAAATGAACACATGTTAACACACACGAGAGCCCTTCTTGGCCTACTATGGCGAGGGCTTGTCTCATGAATATTAAGTATATATACTGTGACGCCCCGCTTTCTGATTGGCTGAAAATAAGACCGTTCTAGTCAGTTCGCGAAGGAACGAATCCTACTAGGGCGAAGGCTTGGGTTCATGAATAATAATTACGTTGCGTGACTGGACGTTCTATTTACATATTCATGAGTTAAGCGTATTCCATAGTAGGATTCGTAATTCTCTTCAGCGTCGCCCGCCTAGCGACTTCCTCCTGTCATATAGATGCGCAGGATCGAGCGCGTGTCAAATGGAACAATGTAACGGATCGGAGTTGACAGCCTCAGTCGAGAGGTTACTGATTAATCTCAGTCCGGCTCCATAACCATAGATAAGGGCACGAGATCCGCCTGAATGACAGGAGAATGACAGCAGGTCCGCATCGTCTTCATTTCAAGGTAGGGACCTGAGGTGACTAATTTACCGGCATCTTTTAATACTATATTGTTATGACAAATAAATCTGTTTAAATGTAATTTGTTGTTTATGTTGCACACTGCCAAAGCTCTATTCTAATAATTTCTAATGAAAACCATAAATTACACGTGATTAACTCGTGTTCTAATATACACTGGGTGTGTAAAATATTTAGAATTTTACATTTTAAACCATTAAAATTCTAAATGTAAAGATTCCAATCAGAAAATAAACAGATTTTAGATACTAGCAGAATCTTTGACAGTTTATTCTAAAGTTTAATCTAACTTTATTCTATAGTTTATCTTCAGAAAGACATCTGTAAACCTCAGACCACTCATAGTATGAAGTATATATTTTTTTTTTAGAGAACTTCATATTTTTGATTATTTTAAATGAAACCGCATTATAGCTCAAGAACCTTATACACCCAAAATGGGGTTTACTTGGGGTTCTTGCTGAACTTTCAAGTGTCTCGACAGAACCACATTAGAAACCTTTATAAGTGCCAGATAGGCTTCTGTTACACAAGTTTGTACTGTTTTGCCCTGAAAAAAAGAGTAGTTTCGCAACTGTTTTCGCCACTTTGTTCCAATTGGTATAAAATTTAAAATAAGCCTTAAACAAATGGAATGAACTTTCTTTACTGAAGGATATACGAACGAGGTGTTGATGCGAAGTACCACCGAGCCATGTTAATTTACGTCGTCCCATGCTGCGCTGGATTTGATCGGACTACTAAGTAGGGATTTTGTTTCAGTGCGGAGGTAATGAGCAAATTGTTGTTGGCTCGTATTCTCTCTGCTTTCTACCGTGCCGAAAAGACGTTTCTAGGTGCTTTCCATCAAGAATCGCCCAGAAAGTTTCGTCATGTTTAAAAGTAGCCTATATCACGTCATAGGCAGTTTATGAAGTTTTTACGTCAGGCAGAAAATGAGTGCCGTCATGTTTTCATTGAAACTGCATAACGAAGCCGGTTTTTAAATGTTTTCTAATGTCGCTGTAGGTTTTGATTTCTATCTATCTATCTATCTATCTATCTATCTATCTATCTATCTATCTATCTATCTATCTATCTATCTATCTATCTATCTATCTATCTGTTCTAATTTCTTTAGGGGGTTTCAGAATTTTAGCTTGATTTTCTTAAGTCATTAAATTAAAAGTAGAAAAAAGATATTCACTCACATTTAATTTCAAATTAACCCTTGTGCATCAAAAAAAAAGTTACACATAGGTGCAAAATGGACAAAAATGTCCATGTCCAAAAACTGTCATAAAAATATGATTTATTAATATTTTTTCCCACTTTCACTGATGTCAATTTTTGAACCAGCATCTGTTCTATCCATAGATACCAAACATTCATTAATTTTAACAACTGTAACCCTTTAAATGCTGGTTTGTGTACATAATGCCATAGGTGTTTTTTTTATGAAAATTTTTTAAAATAGTAGTTTATTTTCATAAACTAAATGCTAAGCAGAATTTTTTTTCTTTGCTTATTAGATTCTTGGGTGTGCCAATGAAGAACAACAACATTAATTTTGAGGCATTTATATTTTTTATGTAGTGTCAGATTTAAAAAAAAAAAACTAACACTTAGGTCCATAATGGACAAAAATGCCAAAAAACTGTCATAGAAATATTATATATTAATATTTTTTTCCACTTTCACTGACTGTTTTTTTTTATCAGCATCTCTTCTATTCATAATTACCAAACATTCATTAATTTTCAGAATTTTAACGCTTTACAAATCGATTTCTTTACATCCTCAGCTTCTAATGCACCTGTGTGCTCACTGTCAGTGGGCAATATAGCTTCAGAGCTTCCTCTGCTGAGTAACGTCTCTTCATCTTGCAAACAATGAAATGATCAACCCCTCAAGCACCACATATTTAAAGGTTTGGCTGTGAGGACACCTGTGTGAACTCAAACTTTGTATAAAATCTACCAGACTAAACAGGCTTTCCTGTAGCTCAGTGGTTAGAGCATGGCACTAGCAATGCCAAGGTCATGGGTTCGATCCCAGGGATTGCACATACTCCGATACAAATGTATAGTATAATGCAATGTAAGTCGCTTTGGATAAAAGCGTCTGCCAAATGCATAAATGTAAATGTAAACAATCAGCATTTTCTTGTGGTGAGAACTAAAACAATGTGTTTAGGGGCTTCTGAACTTCTACTTCAAATTCAAGCGCACCTTTTATCTCCGTACAAAAACAATAACAAGTGAAAAAGTCCGATCAAGGGTTAAGATGCGTTTGGGTGCAAAAGAAAAACCTCAAACCTCATTAACCTTCTTTGACCTTTTTCATAGTTTTCACATGGCCCTGCCAAGGGTGTGACTCATACATGGAGTGGGATTTTTGATTGCCAGTACAATAAATTTCTTTCCAACTAATTACACACATAACATTTTCAGTAAACACATGCAAACTACACTCTGACATCCTTACCAACATACCCACACAATTATAGCTGCATTATTTTTCCAATTGACTCTATAATAGACTATAATATGCATAAGCAGAAAACACAAATAAAGCAAGTATTTCTTTTATATGCCAAATTTGAAAATATGGCACAATCTAGTAAAAAATGGTAAAAATGTAAAATTTGAAGCCTTGTCGATAGAATGAATGCCTATTTGCAAATATTGTATCATTTTATAGTCAAATGGCCCTGGGTTAAAAAATTGCAGTTTTAATGGGTTTCAATGTGGACATTTTTGTCCTTAAGGTCCTGAGTGTGAGTATTTTTTGTACGGAGGGTAAATTAGATTTTTTGAAGGAAATGAGAGTAAAATATTAAAATTCCAATAAAAATAAACACCTGAGCCAAAATTCATGTAGTTGGCATTAACAAAGGCACACTTATAACAAAAAACAAAACTGAAATGGACAAAAATGTCCATAAGGTTGCACAAGGGTTAAGGCAGCAAATAAACTTAAGTTTATGAATTAGTAGGTTGATATAGATGCATATCTATCTTAAATTGTACAGGGATTTCTGAACCAAACTGAAGAAAGTAGAACTTTTAAGAGCTTAAATTATATAAGATGTTATAATAGATGTAATTCCCTTTGGCAGGTGACATGTCGACCTTATCGGACTCAGGCATTTCAGTGAGTTGTAACAGTATCCTGACTCCAGAGACCTTTAAATACATTTCAAAAAACAATTTACCACGTGGTGTAAAGTGAGACACATCCAGCCCTCCAACTGCCCAGAGCTGGTTGGAAAGTTTTAGCCAAGTGCCTTCAAGAGACACAAGCATTGGACGTTCATTTTTGTGACATTTTGCACTTACGGGACATCTGCTTTGTCTCTTTTGTGAAGAATATTTCATTTGGATTCTTTTTGCACACAGACTAACATGTGGCTTTCTGTTGTTATGTCTTAAAGGAAAATTTGCTTTGAATGGGGAACATAATTTGCATGCTACCCAAGTTCAGGCAGGATCTTACACAAGCCTGGAGACGGGGAACGCACCTGCCTCTCTTCCTCGACCTGTAGACTCATTCATCAGCACCAGCCGTCTTTAATGGGATAAACTATCTCCAGAGATCAGGTGAACGGCTGATCTAAACTCAAGTAAGACCTTCAAGCTTCTTAATTTCTTCTTAATTGACACTTTTCATCCTAAGGCCTCCGCATGGTACTCTGGTCGAAAGATCAAGACAAACTGTCCGACATGTCCACCGGGACGGAAAGGATAGAGATGAAGAAGGAGGGAGCGCCGCCGGCGTACCACCACTCCAATGGGTCTGTCCATCCGGTAATACTACCGGACAACCCCGAGGAGGTGCCCCAGACTCCCGGGGAGTACGAACTCACAGAGGTGACCTCCTTACCGGACCGCGGCGATCAGGAGAACGAGCGGCCGGACATGGTAGTCCTCGACTGTCGGGCCAACGCGAAAGGCCAGAGGGAAGAGGATGCGCTTCTGGAGAACGCCAGCCAAAGCAATGAGAGCGATGACACTAGTACGGACCAAAGCCCGGTGCCGCCGGCTCCACTGAAGGAAACTTCCTTCTCTATTGGACTCCAGGTTTTGTTCCCTTTCCTGCTGGCAGGGTTTGGGACAGTTGCAGCTGGCATGGTTCTGGACATTGTTCAGGTGAGTAAAACCCAATTTCCTTGCGTTTAATGTACATTTTGGAGATAAATAGGGCTGTTTAATCATTAATCGCGATTAATCGCATCCAAAATAAAAGTTTGTTTTTACATAATATGTGACCCTGGACCACAAAACCAGTCATTAGGGTCAATTTTTTGAAAATGAGATTTATACATCATCTGAAAGCGTAATAAATAAGCTTTCCATTGATGTATGGTTTGTTTGGATAGGACAATATTTGGCAAAATCTGGAATCTTAGGGTGCAAAAAAATCAAAATATTAAATAAATCGCCTTTAAAGTTGTCCAAATGAAGTCCTTGGCAATGCATATCCACTCACAAAAATACATTTTTGACATATTTTCGGTAGGAAATTTACAAAATATCTTCATGGAACATGATCTTTACTTAATATCCTAATGATTTTTGGCATAAAAGAAAAATCTATAATTTTGACCCATACAATGTATTGTTGGCTATTGCTACTGTGCGACTTATGACTGGTTTTGTGGTCCAGGATCACATATATGTGTGTGTACTTTGCATATTTATTTTTATTTACTTAAGAAATATATATATTAATCGTTAAACAGCCCTAAAAACAATAAATTAAAACATTTCAAAGGATTAAAAAAGATTCTGGTGAAAAATGTGGTGGGGGGGAAAGTATGAGAATATTCTGTTCTGGAATACATTTATTTTTATCCAGAAAGACTTCAAATTCAGTATGGCTTATCTTATTCATTGAAGAGAAGCACTATGTCAAAGCCTGACATTTACAAATGTCAAAATTAAAACTAATTGTGACTCCTTCTGAGGTTTTGCATGCTTGTGATGCCATTGACAGATAGCCAACAGGCAGAGTTTTTCAAGTGAGCATATCTGACGTTCTTCAGATGCTGGTTGCTTGCAACAGGTTTTTTTCCAAATAAGCAGTGAACATGTGCTGCTCCATGCCAAGGGTTTCCCTTGTCCCTAACAGCACGTGGAAGGGTGTATCGGTGTTGATTATCACGTGAAGGATGTGTAAGGTGGATAGATAGAATGACTGATTGATTTGCAGTTGACTTCTGAAAACAGATGTGTTTTTATGGTTGCTCTGTTTAAAAATAAAAAGCACATCCCTGCTGACAGGATGTATATATTTTTAAGGTCAATCTAATAAAGATAAAGTCAGCTGTCCCCTATTTGAAACCGTATAGGTCGCACTGTGCGATTCCAGTGTATTTTTATTCAAAGTACAAAAACAGATTTTAAAGAAGAATGTTTATCCCGTGATGCCGTTTAAGTAATTGTTTCTTTGGTTGACAGATGTTCTCTCCCAAGATCTTGAAGAATCTACATTAGTTCAGTAAGCAATAAGTTAAGTGTCTTAGTGGCAGTCAGATCACTTTGCATGTTTTTTGAACCTTGTTTACTAAAATAACTCTAAATTCACAGTGCTCTTCAGGCAGGTAATCTGTATTACCACTGAAAATGCGCTACTCTACAGATGGCCATATGAATTTCCGTTTTACCCTGGGTAGATGCAAGAATGGTTAACCATGTGGGGTTTTTCAGAAACATTGTGGGTTCTATAGAGTCTCTGAAGAGGCGTGTTGTTCCATGTAATACTTACCTCACTTCCTCAGTTTCCTCAGTGAAAGATAGAAATCACATATTTGAAATCCAAAGTGCGATTGTTTAATTGCTTATTGTTGTTTTCTGAGGAAAGGGTGTTGACCTGTGGATTGGCGTAAGACATTTTATAACCAATTGTGTGGAAGAGAGTTTACTAGTTGTTGTTCACATGCAGCATTGTAGAAGCCATGAGGTTTTAGTTCACTACATTATACAAACCACAGCTCCACACCCTCTGTAGTCTAGCGTGGAAACTTGTTTTTCAGCCGACTTGGTGATTTCGCCTTTTAGTCTGCTGATGTGGAATGTATTGTGCTAGAAAACCTCTAGTCAGACCTGTTTGTGCTGAAGTTTGAATGTGTGAAAAACAATTTTTACTGCAAGTGCGACAGACTAAACAGGAAGCCAGTTAAGGTTTACCACATTCACCGTCATCTCATTTTGACATAATTCAGTGCCAGACAGACAAGCGTAACCTGTCCTGTCCTAACCTTCCGTGAGCTGAGATTATATAATAGATTTCAATTTAATGTTTGAACAGTGCAGTTGACTGGTTTCAGGTGCAAACAGCAAGTTTGGCACCAGACGTTCTGTGGAGTAACTGTGGTCAGGAACAGGTGCCGAAATTGTGCCTCCTTTCTCTCCTAGTGTCTCAAAGATCAAAATAATGACTTGTTCTGTTTGACAAACACACATAAATCATCGCATTTTCTTAAACAATTAACATGCAAGATTTTATGTGATTATTTAGTGCCGTTGCCAAGGGTAGTGTCAATATTACTTAGGATTTAGGGAAGGGATGCCCAATCCTGTTCCTGGAGATCTACCGTCCTAGTTCCAACTGGACATCCCTGGTTTAGGTGTGGTTTCAAATCCCTTAAATATTTATCTTTATTTATCTTTGATGTGTTGTTCGTCCCAAATTTTTTTGCATTATTTTTAATTGATAGGTATTTATTAATAATTTGAACAAGCTTTGAATTTTATATTTTCCGTTTTCTTTTTAAGTTTAGTTAAAATTTTTGCCTTTTGTCATTTGTATTATTATTTTTGTAATATTTCTATTTAGCTTTGATTTAATTTAATTTTATTTCAGTTTTAGTTTTAATAATCACACACACACACATATATACACACACACATATATATAGATTATGTATAACCTCAGATTATGTGGCTTGTTGATTTTACTTTTCTAGGTTAGCAGACTTATCATTTTTCCCTGATGGACAAACAAATCTGACAAAAATGTCCCATCGACTTAAATTGAAGGGCCTTAACCATATTCATTGCTTGTTTTGTTTTCAGGTATTAAGCAACCCAGAATACGGTAGCAACCAATTGTTGAGCAATGGTTTAGCACAAATCACATTTCCAGACAATTCCCAGATTATTAAAGCGATTATTTACCCCAAAATTAAAATCATCATTATTTTACTCACCCTCATGTTTCTTTCTTCTGCAGAACACAAAAGAAGATATTTTGAAAAAGGTCTTAGTATTTTTCCATACAATGAAAGTCAGTTGACCTCAATGTTCTTTAAAATATCTTCTTTTGTGTTCAGAAGAGAGAAAGTCAAATGACACTCTTAAAAATAAAGGTTTTTATTGGCATCTGTGGTTTCATAAAGATCCATTAACATCCATGGAACCTTTCTAAAAGGTTCTTTATAGTGAAAAGGGTTCTTTAGATGTTTAAAAATGGTTCTTTTAAGAACTGTCCACTGTAAAGTTTATTGAGAACCAAAACTTTTGTGAAAAAACCCTTTTTGGAATGTTTATTTGGAACAACATGTAGATTTGGAACATGAGAGTGATTAAATGATTTTTTTATGGTGAACTATAAGCTGCAGCACTATTGATAGGGTGTGTTAAGTGCACATAGATCACTGCAGGTTCACCGGTGTTAAACACAACCCAGGTTGCTAGTGCGTCTTCAGAATTCCTCTGTGACCTTATACGCTGAGCCTTGGAGACTAAGGTGCTGGAACCGAGGAGCGTTGCCAGCCAACATCACACAATCCTGCAATCCGAGCCCCCCCTCCGGTTGCATGCCTGCACTGCTGTGCGTCAAGTTCGCAGAACCCTTGGAGGCACATGGAGGCATTGGCCAGGACTGCTCTGTTCCCTGAAGACAACACCGTACTGGGGGAGGGAGATAGACAGAGTAGAGGAGATTCAGTCAAAGGGAACCGAAGACAAAGTGGCTGGGCGCCAGCTCCCAATTGATGTTCGTCCTTTTTTAAAAGTGGCCCCTGCACTGCCAAAGACTCAAGGAAAAAGAAACAGCCATTAAAACCCACCCACTGGAAGCTGCACTGCTCAAACTTCTCAACTACTTCTTTTTGCTGCTATTTGTGGAAGATTTTGTGTTGTTGTGTTATGTTTACCATTTGCTTTTTCTCAAACGTTACGTTAGCAGTGCCCGCCGCACTTTCTCACTCTCTCCATGTGCTGACGAGATGCTGCTAGAATTGATTTAGCTAGTCAGTGTCAGGCCTGTAATTGCTGTGCACCAGTGGGATTGGGTCTAAAGATAAGCACTCCTTCTGTATTGATCTATACTGCCTGCTGCTGCATTGCATCTAAGTCACTGCAGCCTAATGGAAAAAAAAAACAGCCTGCCAGTTACCAGAGTCATCAACTTCAGGCGTCTCAAGTTGGGCGTTTGGAAGAGGTTCAAATAGACGAAGGCGTCAATAGACCTGCAATTGGCCTGAATTTCACATTGGCAGATGATAAGTTCAGTGTTATCAGAGCTTTTCCCTTTGGAAACTTTGTTATAAATGGAACAGTGTTTGTTTTTTAGGGTCTTATCTCACTTCGCAAGGATTCCACAGAGGATGATTTCATGGTCGCTCTTTCATATCTCAGGAGATATGAGTTCTCTGTATCAACTTCCTCAAAACTTTTTCCTAAAATTCCTTAGAAAAATACAAATGGACACAAACAAGTCAATTGTTGACACAGTTAGATTGCAGAGCTATAACATGTGAATTAGTTCTTATTATGCAAAAATATAATTGTGACGAGCAGGGCGGGCGAGAGCCGTGAGGGAACGGCGAGAGGCCGGTGACGCCTCGCAGCTGATGCTCATTATCACTCGCGTCACCGGCCTCGCGCCGTGAGGGAACGGCTCTCACCCGCCCTGCTCGTCACAATCATAACTATTTTTTTCAAGCAGGATCACGATACAAAATCTTATCACAAATCTTTTTCATGTTCGTTTTTAAGATTATTTTGCAGGTTCTGATTCCCCTATTTAAAAATTATATCTCTTCAAGTTAATAAAACATAAAACAAGAAAGACCAACAGGCTATTCATATTGAGATCTTTTGGTATCTTGGCTGATTGGAGAACATTGTGAGATATTATGGAGATCACTCTATAGGAGACATGGGATTACTGGGTCTTTTTTTTCCATTTTATCTCATTGTATTATAGGAAATATATTTTGTCATTATATATACATACATACATTTAAAATAAAATATATCAATAGTACAGCTCATGATCAAAAGCAAGTGCAGGGCTCTTTTACTAGGAGCACTGAAGCCCCTTACTGGAAAATTTTAGGAGCCAAAGCAGAAAGTTTAGTGGCACACCATAAATCGATCTGCAATGCAATTATTCACATTTAGAGCTTTGAAGTGCTGGGAAAAGTTGTGTGAAGCACTTGAAAGTCCTTGAAATGTGCTTGAATTTCCTCTCAAAAGGTTATACAAACCCTGAAATTAATAATGTAAAAACATTAGACTATTTTTGCCACAATACCATGGTTACAGTTAGCGTTACTATCCATAGTGAATGTTGGTGATTTATGGACTGAAAAGCCTTCTTTGTTCATGACACAATGTTTCTCCTGGTTTCCACGTCAGCACTGTTTGAACTGATATGGTTCACAACGGAGAATTCTGCGTCGAATTTGAATGCTTCTCACTAGATCTCGCAGCGTTGTTATTAATACTGCAGCGAATTCAAACGCATTCTCACTGGATCTCCCAGCGCTGTTTAGTAACGGTGTCTCATGATCAAAGAAACCTGTTCTGAGCTCCTGCTGCACTAATTATTGGTCTGAACTGATATACGGTGTGTGAAGAACAAGAAGCACGGTTTCGTTCCGCTTTCATTTGTTTGATGTTTGATGTTTTCATATGCAACAGAAATGGCAGCTCTTGAAATTTAGTCGCACCGGCAGGAAAAAGGTCACAAAATGCGATAATTTGGGCGCAGTCTGGAGCCCTTAAGAGAGAGAAGACAGATACGTCTTCTCAGCTTTAGTTACAGCATGGCTTACAGAAGATCTCTAGGTGTTGTGTTAGGCTTTAATGTTTAGTGATGCTTAAAATTAAAAAGTGTCTCTTTCTCAATAGCATTGGACGGTATTCACAGAGGTGACTGAAGTCTTTATCCTGGTGCCTGCTCTCCTGGGCCTGAAGGGGAACTTGGAGATGACCCTGGCGTCGAGACTGTCTACCGCGGTAAGTCTTTTAGTTTAATATTGATATGGGCATGATTGAACCTTTTTTTTTTTTGAAAAATAGCTTATGTATTTTTAGGTCAGCAAAAGACAGGGCCTATAAAATTAAGACTTTGAAAGGAATACTGATCAAAAAACTGTATGTATGCCTGCATATTTATTGACGGCATATATCACTGAGATGATCTCATCTGAATTTCATGACGCAATTTCATGACGCGTGGTTTTCTTTCTTTTGTCTGGATGGTGACTAATATTTACTTTAGCCTTTGTGCAGCCTTCATAGGTGTGTTTGAGTTTCATGTAACCTCAGCTGAAATCATGAAGAATCATTTCCTGTTGCTGTCAAAACTACACTAATATTCTCATTTGAAGGAAAATATTGGCGTAACAGGGGTTTGAATATTTTGATAACGAGCCGTTGACTGAAATATAGTTTGAGGGCAATTGCATTTATGAAGGATTGGTGAGTGGAGGTGTGCTGTTGCTTTTCTAAGTGATTGGATGATAAAGCATTTTTGAACTTTTGACTTGCCTTACAAAAACTCATCTCCATGACACTGTGCAGAGGCAATTGGTGTGGGGTTGCTAGGGCATTTTGAATGCTTACTACATTGTTGCTTACTTAGAAACCACGAAAACACCCTAGAAACTGCATAACAATGCTCTGGGAGTCACCACAGAATCATGGCATTGAGTTTTGTATAGGCAAACAATAACATTTTACACTTACAGTACTATGCAAAGAATCCTGAAACAATGTGTCATGGTTTTCACGAAAATATTGAGCAGCACAACCGTTTTCAACATTGATAATAATAAAAAAATTGTTTCTTGAGCAGCAAATCATCATATTAGAATGATTTCTGAAGGATCACGTGACACTGAAGACTGGAGTAATGATGCTGAAAATTCAGCTTTGATCACAGAAATAAATTACATTTTTTAATTTATTAAAATAGAAAATTGTACAATAAAATTTCACAATATTACAGTTTTTACTGTATTTTTGATCAAGTAAATGCAGCCTTGGTGAGCATAAAATACTTTTTTCTGAAACATTTCCAAACTTTTGAATGGTTATACATTTTCTTCATAATATGTCAAAATCGAGTTTGTCTGTAAGCAGCAACATGAGAGATCAGTTATCCACTATTAAACATTTTCACAAAGCTTCATTGTCCTTCACTGAAATATGTTAAAAGTAGGGTAATAACTTGGGCCGTCTGCCCCATTCTCTCAGAGCTCAATGGGACATCATGTAGGACACTATGGTCAAATTAACATCATTTTAATCCTGTTAAGCACATGACTGTACACTTCCCCTACTTGCACTTTGTACTCCTACATTCGATGTGTCTCGGCTAGACTCGGCAGGTTTGTGGCATAGCCAGACATACTTTTGGGCTGTGGTTCTGTGAGCTCCTGCCACAAGATTACATGTTTAATCATAACACATCCTTAAGCAGCCCATGTTAGCTGATTAAATCTGGGAGCAGTGTTTGCACGCTGTCGGATGACATTGTTTTTCGTTTAATTACATGTGAGAGCAAATGATTTAAAAAGTCATCCCAAAATGACATTTTTCATCATTTACTCACTTTCATGTCATTTTATTATATTAAGAAAATAATGTTGTGTAGGAATGGGGAGTGAGTAAATGATCTGAAATTGTTCATTTTTGGGTGAACTATTTCTTTAAATCCTAATTAAATACCTGTACTTGTTAAACACTTTAAATTAGGTGCAGACCTACACTCAGAAAAAGTGAATCTGCCTTTGGCAGGAATAAAGTGATTCACAGGCACACAGAAAGCGTTGACCCCGCAGTCCTGAGGTCGTCTGTGTGCTGCAAATCTACACTAAGTGCTTCGCTGCGTTATGCTGTTTCTCAGAGGCCGCTGCTAATTATCAGCAGATTAACAGCACTGTTGGTTTTTAATGCTCTTACAGTACTTCAGAAAAGATTGAAATTCTTTCATAGCGTGAATTAGACCCACATGACCACATGTTTCTTTTCTTGCCTTTGAAAAAGACTCCTCTTGTTCAAAGTTAGTGTGATGGATTGTTGCTCTGCCTTACTTGGGTCTTTTTTGGAGGGATTACAAACTTGACCCATTTGTAGAGCCCATGAACTGGTTTGTCAAATTTTCTGTCCAGTGTCGATGTATTTACTATTCCAGCAGAAAGCTGGGATGAGACACATCAGTGGGCTTGTGCTTTTTTAAATAGCTATGGTGCTTTGCTACTTGTACTCTGTGACATTCTTATGCTTCCAAGCTTTTTATTGGACAAAGTTTAATTGATTATTTCACTTCTGAATAAAAATTTCCTGATAATTTACTCACCCCCATGTCATCCAAGATGTTCATGTCTTTCTTTCTTCAGTCAAAAAGAAATTAAGGTTTTTGAGGAAAACATTCCAGAATTTTTCTCCATATAGTGGAATCATCATGGACCAACCAGTTGAGGTCCAAATTGCAGTTTCAATGCAGCTTCAAAGGGCTCTACATGATCCCAGACAAGGAATATGGGTCTTATCTAGCGAAACGATCGGTCATTTAAAAAAAAAAAAAAAGAATTATGTACTTTTTAACCACAAATGCACTAGCTCTGCGATCCGAACGCATTACGTAATCACGTTGGAAAGGTCACGCGTGACGTAGGTGGAAGTACCAAGCAAGTGTTTACAAAGCGAACAAAGACTGCCTGTTTACACCTTGTCACTTCATGCATTTTCTCTGATCGGATAGCTATCCGATCGTGAAAAGACCAGGTCTAAATTATAATAGAAACGCATTTGAGATGGATTTAAATCCGATCGCTCAAACCACTTCAGGAGGTGGTCTGGGACGCATTCCAGACAAAACTGAACAAGTCTAAATGCATCTGCTTGTTGAAACCACATATGTAAATTTTGGAATGAAACTGCAATTTGGACCTTCAGCCCGTTGGTCCCTGTTGAAGTCCACTATATGGAGAAACATCCTGGAATGTTTTCCTCAAAAACCTTAATTTCTTTTCGACTGAAGAAAGAAAGACATGAACATCTTGGATGACAGTAAATTATCAGGAAATTTGAATTCTGAAATGAACTAATCCTTTAAAAGACAATATAATGTCATCAATACTTTTTACTTTTTAAATGTGTATATTTGCTAAATTAGGTATTTAAGTATAAAGGAATTAATACTTTTATTCAGCAAGGATGCATTAAAGTGTTCCAAAGTGACAGTAACTAGACCTGTGTAATGTAACAAAAGATTTGTATTTCAACAACAAAAGATTTGAACTTTCTGTTCATTCTGAAGAATCCTGAAAAAAATGCATCATGGTTTTCATAAAAAATATTAAGCAGCAGAACTGTTTTCAATATAGATAATAATAAGACTATTAATGTTTCTTGAGCAGCAGATCAGCATATTAGAATGATTTCTGAAGGATCATGTGACACTGAAGACTGGAGTAATGATGCTGAACATTCAGCTTTGCATCACAGGGATAAATTACATTTTAACATATATTCAAATAGAAAACAGTTATTTAAAATTGTAATATTATTTCACAATATTACTGTTTTTACTGTATTTTTTGATCAAATAAATGCAGCTTTTGTGAGCATGTAAAAAAAAGAGAGGAAATGGTCAATGTGTATGAGCACCATGGCTCAATGTGCTATGGCACAGCTTTACCACAAAATAAATGTTTAACTTGGTTTGATGTTTAATGAAAGATCTTGTGAGATTTTTTTTTTTACTGCTCATTTTTAAATTTAATTTAAATATTCCCTTTTACAGAAAGAAGCTGGATGAAAACAGGTGACTCTTTGTGTGTAAAAAAAAAATAATAATATGACTTTATTTCTGATTCTAGCTAGTTATTAATATTAGGTAGTTAATTATATAATGATGGTGTTGTTTGTCTTGAGTCATTCCACAATGCCTGGAGGGTGACTAACCGCCTGATATACAGTGTTCCAGTAATATCAAGTCAAAGGGTGTTAGCTCTTTATCCTATTAAATATTACATCCCGTAAACCCTGTGCTTGCTTGACAACTTGTTTGTCAAAATGTTAACGGTCACATAAACGTATATCTTGTTTTCACAGTACAAAGCACCTAATCTGGCTTTCTGGACTAAAAACCAGAATAAACGCTACGTGGCTCCAGTCGCTGCCTCTGCCAGAGGTTCCTCCCATGTCTGCTTCAGAATTGCGTGGTTTATCAGCTTGTAGAAGTGTTGTGCGCGTGACCACCACCATGTTTTGCTTAGAATGATTTGCGTAGAGCTTATCGTCATCACTTGGACCCCCACTTATCAGTAAGCGGCAGGCTTTTGAAGGAATAGTTCACTGAAAATGAAAATTTTGTCATTTACTCACCCACAAATTATTCCAATCATGTATTATTTTGTGAAGCACAAAAGGCAGATATTGGGCAGATTTTCAGTTTTTTGCACTTGCACCAAGAAAAAGCACTATCAAATTATCATAAAAGTATGACTTTGTGTGAATTATTTACCTCTGGCGAAGCCCTTTATTCATATTCAGATTATTATTATTTATCAATCTTTTATTATGGTTCACAAAACCAATCTGGGCAGCGTTTCCCAAAAGCATCGAAAGCTTAAGTTGATCAAAGCTCCATTGAAACCAATGGAGCTACGATCAACTTAGGCTTACGATGCTTTTGGGAAACGCTACCCTGAATGATTAACTTACAAATCATGCTAATCTGTTTCTTATTTTTGTCTCTATTCATTGTAATTCCCTTGAAAAGAGTGACCAGCACATTATTTTGTGTTCAGTGGAAGAAATGAAGTCATGAGGACGAGTAAACAATGACAGTGTTTTAATTTTCGGGTGAACTATTTTATTAACCTTACATCAGCAGTGGAAGTAGACGAGCCAGCTCTGTTTTTCCCGCTCATGCTGTGTG